>CM050202.1:3443837-3453837 GCA_027475355.1 Coilia nasus
ATGACACAGAATAATAAAATACTTCTGTATCTGCTTACAAGAGAAGTGTAATCCACTCACATTAGGAGCACAAGAGTCTTAATCAATATATGTGACTTGAGTTAGAGATGCTTGCTACGTAGACCACCAAATCTTGGTGTGATTATTGATAGGGATTTAAATTTTAGCAGTCACATGAAATCAATCTCTAAATCCGCTTTTTATCACTTAAGCATTACCAAACTAAGAGGTCACATGTCGGAAAGTGATCTGGAGAAACTCATTTTTGCTTTGATCTCTGGTAGGGTTGACCATCCCAAATAACACAAAATGCAGCAGCTAGGGGTTTGACAAGGACAAATAAAATTGAACACATTAGCCCAGTATTGAGGTCACTGCATTAGCTCCCAGTGAGCTATAGAATAGATTTTAATACATCGCTGACATGCTTCAGCAATATACTCCACCCAGATTGCTCAGATCACAACAAAGGAATCTTTTAATATAGCCTGCAGCTACAACAGAATGTGCTGTGGCAGTGTTTAGTGCCTATGCCAGTTCAGCTGTGCAAGAAACTCCCATTTGATATAAAAAATGCTCCCACAATATCCAGTTTTAAATTCAGACTTAAGACCAAACGTTTTACAGTTACACTGGTTTTACATACAGACCGTTATATAACTTTTGTTTTTATATTATACTCTGTCGTTACTGTATTTATTTACATTAAATTAGTTTAACATACTTCTTTCTTATCTGTATCTCTACCGTCTTTCCTTTTCAACATTTCTTTGTAAAGCACATCGAGCTGCCCTGTGTATGAAATGTGCTTTATAAATAAACTTTGCCTTGCCTTGCCTTGCCACTGAATTTACAGTATGTCCCACATGCTTTGTAACTGCTCTTTACTGGGAAATAAATCAGACTACAGCATAAACCATGAACCATAAGGAGCATTCTATTTTCTCACATTTTAGTGTCAAGTCTAAAAATGGCAAACAAACAAGGTGCCATGGACCAACCCATCCACCATCAGGGCTAATTAGCACCTCGCTACAGGACAACGACAGGGAGGACTGCGAATCTGGTTGGCTACTGAGATGAAACATCAACAACCTTTCTTTAGAACTGTGGACTGTATCCTTTAGTGTACCTAGATAGCTACGGTCATGTGGAGTATTCCTCAGTTACCATAAAACCAAGTCTGGCCTATCAGCAGCCTGAAAGAGGGTCTTTGATGAACGACCTTATATGTGGAAACTACAGGGCTGTGTTTAAACCAGTACGGGGGGAAACCAGCCTCTAATGTGATTGCAGGCTGTGTATTCAGGGTCATCGGGGGACATTAGATCATTAGGGGGCAGGAGCAGAAATATAATGGACTTGCGTCTTCAACAGGACAGAGCATTACTGGCAACAGTCGGCGGCCAGTCAATGACAGTAAATTACTGGCGATCAATCAGCAAATGGTACAGTCTCTTTGCGAGAGGTCTATTCAGAGGCCAAAACACTTGCAGCAGTCTTCTGCCTGCCTAGCCCAGCCTACCCTAGCAGTGCAGTACACCTCACCAGCCTATGCAAATTGTTTTCCTTCAGCAGTAATGATCATCAATATTGTACAACATACAGACGTAACGAGGGCCATATAAGGTTGTTTACATTTGATGGAAAAAAATATTATCATGCGCAGTGAAGTCTATTTTTCGTTAATCTAACCGAAGCCTGTATGTTGAACACTGAGCAGCAACCACAATCTTACAGTGAAGACAAGATGACTCAATCACATCACATAGTAATTTTCATTAGTTGCTGTTTCTATGCAAATGGTATTTCTGAACACTGCAACATTACACTGCATGTCATTTAGCAGATGCTCTAAACTAACTACAGGGACAGTCTGCCTGGAGCAGTGTAGGTTAGATGCTTTGTTCAGGAGCAGAATGGTGGCAGATCCTGGGATTTACAATCATCTAGTGCTCCATTTGCTGCTCTTGATGACGTGTCATTGGGCAGCTGTGGCGTAGTGGTTAGGGAGTTGGTCTTGCAATCGGAAGGTTGCCGGTTCGAATCCCACCCTACCCATGGTTGAGATGCCCTTGAGCAAGGCATCTAACCCTACACTGCTCCAGGGCCTGTAACTGAAACCCTGTAAATATCTGTAAGTCGCTCTGGATAACAGCGTCAGCTAAGTGTAATGTAATGTAATGTAATTACAGTGTATGTTCACTGATGATGAAACACCCAGGCCTGAGCTTGCCATATGTATATATCAAGCCATCATACTGTGATACAGTGCCAATACAGCCAAAGCTAACTTTCATTAACGAGCAAAACTACAGTCAAGAATGATCCTCACAGGAGTTCAACCTGAATGCCTCCTCGTCTCCCTTGTCTCCCTCGTCTGCGATGCTATGGGGTCATGTTTTGAGCGTGAATGCTGAGAATGGGGCTGGCCTTTTTTTCTTGCTGTCACATTGTCACCGTCACACAATGTCAGCACATAGTCAACCTTTAGACCTCTATTCCTGCTGCTGTACCGGAGAAGGCTTTGTCTTCTTTCTCACCCTGTCATAAGCAGTGGCCTCATCTCATCCTGTCCTGCCCCCTCCCCTCCCCCAATTTGCCCTTCTCAGGAAACTGCAGGTAGTCAAAACATTTCAGCATCAAGCTTCTTTCAATTCGGAACTACCATATTTTTTAAGAAAACCAAAAATGTGTGTCAGTGTGGGTTAACATATAACCAATATATGTGAGTAAAAACATTGTTACATTAATCATTGTAATTCTCACTGTTAATTGCCCTTCCGGGGCAATTAATAGATTTTTTTTTTTTTATCTGACCTTTTTTATTTTCAGATTTTCATCAGACTTGGTGGAAAGGTGTTGCATTGACCAAGAACAAAAGAAAAAGCATAAAATGTTGTAGTGGGTCCAACTCAGAGTGTAGCTCCATTCATTTAGCTTCACTTGAGATACAGCACTTAGCTTTGTTAGAGATCTACAGTGTCCCAGCGCCCTTCCGATTTGTGTTCATTTTACTATCTTCACATTACAGTACGCAATACTCTGCCCAGTTTATGTTGGTATGTGTTGGTGACCAGTGATTATTTGCTGCATGTTTGGCCTGACTCTCAAAACTTGGTACTTTTAATCCTAACCTACAGCATAAAACAGGTCGATGCAGCAGCTGGGATCTTATCCACTACCACAGCTAAAGTTAATACATTATTCAGACAGCTGCAGTTTGAGCAGTAACCATTCCACTCTCTCTTTCCTTTGAAGTCGCTGTTTTCACTGTGCTGTGTTTTGGAGACATAAGATCCAGAAGGCCAACCTGTGGCAGAACACTGCATCCTCCACATAACATGGCATCACCGAGCCTCTGACCAACCTTTTGAGAGGTAATTTCACCTTTGTGTTTATTCTTAACTACATATTCAAAAAATAGACACAGGTCTATTTCTGTTCAATACTTTCTGTTCACAAACCTCCTTTGCATCAAAACCAGCAGGTTTAGGAACAGCTTCTTTCCCACAGCTGTTTTTATACCAAACTGTTATTGTCCTTAAGAAATACAGACATTTTTTTAATGGTTGATGATAGTTACTGTGGGCTTAAGATTTCATTTAATTTCTTAAGAAAATGTGCTCCCATTAAAAAAGCATAATGAGCTCTAACAGAGAGAGCCCATTAATCATTTGCAATAGATTTGTAAAGACCACAGACTGTGAAAACACATAGGCACCGTTCTATAAACACACTCTTGCACCCTCAGGCCTCTCTCTTGATAATGGCGATTCATTCATTCATTCATTCATTCATTCATTCATTCATTCATTCATTCATGTGGTTACTACGCAACTGTCTCCAAATGTACTGTTTATTTACATTTTCAACTGATGTGAAAGGATTTGAGTGTTTTGCCCCCTACTTTAAGGAAGCCATCAACTACCTCTGAGAACTCCCGGAGTGAAGAACAGTACAAATCAAGGTGGATTTACAGGTACAGCAGCATGTAAATGCATTGCTGATGTTATTTTGCTTATTATTGTTGAGTGGACCTCTTATCTGTCGTATTCTTGGGTTTTGGGAGAGAGTGGAGAAATGCCTTGCAGTACACCCTCACTCCCAGCGCTACTGTAGATATGACGGCGCCTGACAAACTGTTCCAGACAGACAGACAGAAATAGCAATGCTGGTCCTCTTGGAAACGTCAAACCTACTCAAGACTCCTATGGCCTCTCTTTGTGAAGCTTTGTTGAGTATGCTGTGAGTGCGACGCGCACGCACAGACACACATACGTCGCACGCACGCACACACACACACACACACACACACACACACACACACACACACACACACACACACACACACACACACACACACCATAAAAGTCCACTAAGGCTTTGGGGGGAAACAATTCAGACTAAGTTTGAAAGAGCATGCCAAAACCGTACTATTTCAAGAACCTGGGAAAAAAAATCATTCTTCACTGCCCAAGATCAATGCAGCTGACAACTGGCATTTTATTTATTTATTTATTTGGCATTTTATTTATTTATTTGCTCGTTTACTCCCTCCTCCCGGGGCTGCATTCAAATGTCAGGACGCTTTGATTCACGACTCAAGACGTCTGGGTGAAGGAAAAACGAAAATAGTTTTCAGCAACTGGCATAAAGAAAATGACGAAACTAGTTAGGGCCTAGAACGTGTTCGTGCTATTCTGTGCACAGCAGGGTTGAAAATTAACTGACAAATAAATGGAAAAATTCACCAGCCACTTAACAGTATATCATTATTTTGGGTCCAATATCTACCAGCAACTTTCATATTGTTACTGTCGGGTGGAAACCTCATTTGTCCAAAATTATTTTCTTTGAGCAAGTTCAGAAAAACATGCAGTTTCTAAATAAATGAACACTGTGTGGTCAACTTGATATTATATCTTAACATATGGTTGTGTGCCTGCATGTTAAACATTTCTAAAATTCACAGACTAACATAAAGACTGATTTATAGTGTTGTTTAATGAAAAAAGTACAAATACTGAGAATGGACTTAGGAGGTTTTCTCCCGACAGCAGCGATATTTGGCTGGTGACTGGTGCAAATTTCCATGCGGGTGCACAGACGAATCCATGGGTATGGCTTTAAACAGCAAACATCAAATGCAGAGAGAAAGCTCATCAGAAGGGAATGTTTGCCATCCACTTAATACCAGGCTATTTTCAGATGTTTGGGAGCAAAAGCACAGGCAGAAATATGAAAAAGAGGATGATGACCAAAAACCACATCACTATGCAAACAGAACAAATAAATCATTTGTCATATGCCCGTAAATGCCTTCTATGTGCCTGTCTTCCTCCCTGAAGCTCTCACTCACACAAAAACACACACTACATCACACATCATCAGTACTAACACTCCTAAGAGACTGGCTCTTTCTAAACTCCAACGCCAGGCCACATTTTGTGTTTGTTCTTCACGACAAGTGGATAGTAACCCAACAAAGGTGCTAGATTTGAGTTAAACTATTACAAAGCCAGCTCGTTGTAAATTCTGCTATTGTGTGTTTGTGTGTCTGCTCTTCAGGACAGGATTACAACACTTCTCCACAAACAGCATAGGCAATGGGCCTAAATGCATCAAGGCAAGGACACGGACCCTACAGAAGGTTAAAAGTTAAAACCAGTTAGGTATAAGAATTAAAAAAAAAAACCCACAAAAACAGAATATGACAAGTCTAATTTAACAGACACACTGTGTGATCTCTGTTACACATCAGTAACCAGTCATAACATTTTAGTACTAATCAAATGGTTTGGTTCCAGATCTGACACAGCTACACAAACTTGCTTGACACTTGTTTTAGGTTAGTAAGACTCAATAAAATAATGGACAAAATGATACACGATTAGAACAGAGCAGAGCAACTCCTGCACAAGGACATCTCATAGTTCAGCTATAATTCCCTGAGACACAGTCTTATCTTTCCTGTGCTAATCTCCCTTGTGCACCTTTAAGTAACAGAGATTTAAAACCCTCTCACTCGCGGCCAAATAAGCTGGTGCAACCTGAAGTAATAGCCCTGTCGAAAACCACCACAGCTCAATCCTCGACCTCTCCTTCACCCTCTTAGTCCCTCCTCCTCAGTGACTCAGCGCTCGAGCCACAGCATGAATGAGCGCCAGCCAGGAGGATTGTGGGATTGCGGGCAGCAAACAGCAGTGGCAGTGGTCTCAGCAGCGGTCTCAGCCTCTCACCTGAGCTGGTGGAGGAAGTCAATGTAGCGGCCTTAGGCTGGAAATAGACCTCCCGATTTTCAGTTTTAAAAAATTAGAAGGCGAGTAAGATCATCAAACCCAGACAGTATCGGATACGATTCTGAGTCGGCCGTAAGCACAAACATAAAGACTGGGTAAAAATACAACAGACTTTTATGTCTCAATCACAACCATGACAACATAGAAGACTCTTACCAATTAAATCAAACATATTTGATTTAATCTCAATTGCATCAATAATTGTTCATATTTAAATCTGCCTTCCCAACAAACATGACTTGACTAATGTTGTGACTGAGCACTACGACTGCCTGTGGTTACCTCGGACTACCTTCAACTGGTCCAAATGCTCCATCTTATCAGAATAGTGCTTTCCGGGAATCAAGACGCCTTTGCCTAGCGATAGCCCCTCACCTGAGCTGTTTTAGGAAGTCAATGCAGTGACCTTAGCCCCTCACCTGAGCTGTTTGAGGAAGTCGATGCAGCGGCCTTAGCCCCTCACCTGAGCTGTTTGAGGAAGTCGATGTCGGAGCTGGTACTGATGAGCTTGATGAACTCCTCGTAGGAGGGCGCGTAGGTGTAGGCCTTCTTGTGGTGCTCGTTGACCTGCTCCCGGTGCTCCAGCTGGGCCAGCAGCATGCGGTTGATGTAGTCCGGGTCACTCAGGACCTCCACCATTGGCTTTAGCACTGCGGAACAGACGACGACACCACAGATGAAGTGACGGTTTGACATTTTACAGACGACGCACAGGTAGATTGGCTAACCTGGTAATGCCCTCAAAATGAATGAGTTAATACCATTGTTGAAACAATTATCTTTAACCTTTAACAAGACATGACAAAGCAACATTTTACTAGTGATGAGAAGACAATACGCTGAACAAGTAACAGTAAGTAACAGACCCTAACAGTACAGTAAGATAACAGTGCAAAGCTATCTATTTTTTTTAATGGCAGGTGCGCTTTCCCAGCATTTGTCTTAATATTTTAACTACAGGTTGGAAATTAGTCCATGAACAAGCAAGCGGACAAACGCTTAAAAAATCGCATAAATAAATAAGTGAAAACCTACAAAATTCAGACATTGATACATATAGATGACCAACACAGATAACATATAAATTATAAATAATTCCACGGAGTTTAAGTCATTGTAATGCTTGCACAACCACCCAGACACAAACAAGCAATTGCACTCTCCACAAACATCCAACAGTTATTCAGAAATCTTCTGAGGTACCCCAGCCGACACAAACTCTGGCATCTACACGCAGGAGAGAGCAGAGACTTGCTCATGCTGATACGGCAAGCCAGCCAAACAGAAAGAAGATCTCTGCTGGCCAGGAGACAAGCTGACGGCCGGCTGAATGTCAGGAGTAAAGGCTCGGTGTGTGTGTGTGTGTCTGTGTGTGTGTGTGAGTGTGAGTGTGTGTGTGTGTCACTGTGGGGTGCTCAATATGCATTAATTGAAAAGCTATCTAAAGTTTATTAGAGAGGAGGGTGAAGCGGACTGGAAGCGAGGAGACTGATTTGGACCGCGGATTTCACTGCAATTCACTGTGACCGACAGCAGCTGAGTAAAGCTTTGAAGTTTTTGCAGGGACACGAAACAACTCTGAGAGGTACCTGTACTGAATGAGTTAGGCAAACACAATATTGACAGTGGACCAACCAGGCCAGGTTTGTGAATGACTATTACAGCAGAGTTCAACCATCCTTGGAATTCAGTTTAACAAATGGTGATCTGCACACAGCTGAAAATATGTTTTAAACTCAGTCAGTCCTTGATGGGGAGTGAGAGAAACACAAAGGAAAGCCCATTGTGATGCACTTTCATACTGCAAATCACTCAGTATGCTCTCTCTCTCTCTCTCTCTCTCTCTCTCTCTGTCTCTCTGTCTCTCTGTCTCTCTGTCTCTCTCTCTCTCTCTCTCTCTCTCTCTCTCTCTCTCTCTCTCTCTCTCTCTCTCTCTCTCTCTCTCTCTCTCTCTCTCTCTCACACACACACACACAAACACACAAACAAACACACTTTGACTACAACGTAGAATTTGTGCCACCACACATTTCCTGTCACCAGCACAGCTGGGCTGCCATGCACGCTGGGAATGCCATTTTCTCATGGCGATTTCAAGGCTAATCTCAGAGAATTGGTGAGACTGATGTAATTATGGCACTGGCGGATGAGGCACAGGAGAGCTGGAATGGAGAACAACAATGCTGAAGAGAGAGACACACACACACACACACACACACACACACACACACAGTCTGGAAGGCCTTCCTGAAGGAAAGTTATGAGAGCAGGGAGCCCTTGGCCAGTCATGGTAGTTATGTCGACGACACAACAGAGGAGGCCATTGTGTGTGTGGGATATGATCTACGCCCTGAATGAGTTATGCCAGCGGTCGGCATAAAGATCTCATATTCTGATATGGAGAGATTGGAGCTGGCACCGAAAATAAGCGTTCCCCAATTTAATTTACACTTAGACACATCACTGCTGACCATCGGTCTCTCCACGACATTCGTTATCTTGCTCTGTTGGCACGACCAGGTTTTGACTGTCACGCTCAAACAAGCACAGACACAGACAGACACACACACACATAAATATATACACACACACACACATATATATATATACACACCTGTACCTCAACGGCAGACAGTGCTTGTAATGTTTTCAGTGTATTGGAGGAGCGGGTGTTGCTAAGAAACACTGTTGATGGGGCCTAAATTAGGTGCCTAAGGGTTATTTTTTTTCTTCTGTTTGTGTTGGCCATCACATGACAAATGCATCCCGCATCCACTGTTTGTGTGTGTGTGAGTGTGTGTGTGTGTGTGTATGTGTGAGAGAGAGAGGGAGAGAGAGATAGAGGAAAAAGAGAGAGAGAGAAAGAGAGACAGCACAGCTGTGCGTGTGTGAGTGTGCGTGTATGTGTGAGAGAGAGACACAGAGAGAGATAGAGGAAAAAGAGAGAGAGAGAAAGAGAGAGAATGTGTGTGTTTGTGTATTCCCTATCTGTACCGAGACGAGTGCCACAAGGTCTATTTTTAGACGTTAACGCTGCAATATCATGATATTATATAAAGGCTGTGTCTCCTAGGCAAACCCAATTATGTCCCTAAGACTGAACTGTCACTCACACACACGCCCCCCGCTCCTGCAGACCCAGGAGCCACCATTCTCCGCCGAAGCGCGTTTCCACAGAAACCAGACTGCACAAAACGTGTCAAGAGACGGACAAATACTGTAACAAAACAGAGGACGAAAATGGCCAATTTGTACGTCCAGGACAGTCTGTGGAGCCCTGATGTAGTGACATGAGGCAGAACATGTGACATGGGATGGCGGTGTCACCCTTTGAGGCAGGCCAGGGTCAAGATTTACACAGGTGCTGCAGAAACAGGCTATGTCTGCCTTGACCTTTAAGTAGGCAGACTAGCCTGAGACTAGCCTGACACTAGCCTGACACTAGCCTGACACTAGCCTGAGACTAGCCTGACACTAGCCTGACACTAGCCTGACACTAGCCTGTTACAAGCCATGCCCTGCCTAGCGTGTCTGCTTTATGTCACTGCTGTCTTTTTGCACATTGTGTAACATGAGGATGTACATACATATTCTGGAGTGTGTGTGTGTGGGTAAGTTTGTATGAGTATGAATGTGTGTAGATGTCATGAATGTGTGTGCTGTGCACTGTGTGTGTGTGTGTGGGTCTTAACAGTGTG
>CM050202.1:3458837-3496337 GCA_027475355.1 Coilia nasus
GTGCTCCAACAAGTTTAATCACAGCAACACACCATATGGTTCCATATGGCCCATTACGTTTCTCTCGTAAGCATATTTGTTCTACGAGATGTTAGTGCTATGCTCTACACATTATGCTACAGGGAAAAGGAGAATATGGACAGGGAATATTCATCAGCTCAACAACAGCAGCAGCAGCGGCATGGTCTTTTTCTTCATTAAGTCACCTCAGCACTCCACGGACATTAGAAAAGGCCTGGGGAATAATGACGTCATTCACATGCTAAATTTAGACCCTAGGGGTGCAGAGGAAACATTCTCCATGCACCAAAAGCTGAGGCAAAAGGCGTCTAAAACTGAAATGGTATTTGCAGGCAGGGTGAGGTGTGTGACTGTCTGATTCATGTTGATTAGGGTATACTAGAGAGTGTCAATGTTTTTTTGTGGACAAAATGTAATCCCTTCAACCATATAAGAACATTTATCAGGACTCCAAGCTAAACTGTTTTTGCTTGTCCAAGGTCTTACAATACGTTGCAGATAAGGAGGCTTAACGAAAACACAACTTTCAGTTTCTCCTCCCATGAATTTCACAAAGCAAGCATTCTGACTTACTGACATCAGCAACTCTAACTTCACTATTTAACTGAAGTCCCACACAGGAATGGAAGAGATGTTCCACAGTCTACACTAGCTTACTAAGGTCTTACAAGCTTACTAAGCATTTGCGATGTCAATGTTTTTTCCGGTATCGCACTTCCTGATGGCACGGCTACACCCAGTTGGAACTCAGGATTTCAGATTTGAATATGCACTTTTGCCAAGCTGCAAAACTGTTTTATTGTCCTCACAAGCCAAATCATTTCTTGCCTTTTTAAATGGGTTTGTGGTTGCGTGTATGTGTGCGTGTGTGTGGCTGTAAATGTGTTGCCGTAGCTTTCAGACTAAGCTCTTAATATTGCCTCTGGGCCGCCCTCCAACCCACCTAAAAATAAATAACACCCACCCCGTGGCGAAGCCACTTACACACAGCCTGGGCCACGAGCAGAAGAGCAATACATCAGAGGGTCCTCATTACTTCTGGCGGGTGGGGGTGGTGGTGAAGACCTCTCTCCTAAAGGAGGGGAGCAGGCAGCAGAGCTGATGAATGGTAGTGCTGATGCACTTCTTTCTCAGTGCAAACATCTGGCTGCAGTGAGCTATGGGGAAGGACGGCGGTGGTGGGGGAAACCGGTCAGCTGACCCAGGTCAGTAGACCACTGAACGAGGTCAGAGGTGCTTCTGCTTTCTGGCAGCGCTTGTTTTAATGCAGGAGGGAGGTCACTGATTTGCTTCCAGAATAAGAACCTCATGTCAACAGAAAGAGGGTTGAAAGGCTAACTATTGATTTTTCTTCTTTTGTTTTTTTTTTTTTTTTTATTTAACATTTCACCCAAAAAAACAAAATCAGTGACAGCAAGCTGGTCCACCATATGGGTGGACAGACACACAGACACACCAACGAACAGGTTGCTTGCAATACCTGGTCAATCCCTCCGGGGACCAGGAAATAAATGCTGGTACATGCTCAGATCACAGAGTTATGACCAATATCATTTTCACAATGAACTTGGACTGGAGCAAAGTTATGTTTCCTGGTGGTTAAACTCAGCAAATGTTTTAGAACAGCACTGAAGTGTTGATTTCAGAGAAACTGGGTCAGGACGCCAGTGAGCATCTCACAGCCACTTATTTATTGGCTCCTGCTGGATGAGGGGATTTCAGCTGGAATCAAACTTTAACAAAGTCACATTTTGTCAGCCTCTGAGTGGATACGGAGTCTCCATACTTAGTAGCTTTTTAACAAACTGACGTTTTCAGTTTTCTTAAGACTCTAAAAAGAAATCTTCTAATCTAAGAGACAGCCCCTAGCCTCTTTCAAACGAGTGCCTTTTTTATTATATTTTGAAGCGAAGTGTGCATACCTAGAGAGCCCCTGGCCCCTGTTTTATTCAAATGACTTAACCTGCTTTCAAAATGGACGTCTAGGTCCACAGCTTTGACCATTCGCACTTGAGGAACACTGCCAGAATTCTTCGGAGGAAAACCATGTTCTTACAAGATCTTGGGTGGCCACCTGTTAACCTTGTTTTTCAATTTTTAGTCGACCTGTTCACATAAGAGCATGCTACCAAAATTTGCTTTCCCAGATACAGTACCTTTGTTAAAAAGTGAAAAAAAAAAAAAAACAGGAGTTCAGGCTAAGGGCTCATTTCCACCAAACTCTCTGCATATTCAGCGCGTGCCCGTTTTCTGTCTGTATTCGTTTAGAATGCACGTTAACAGATGAGACCATTTCCACCGCAGGCGTGATCTGAGCGTATTCTGCCCCTATACAAACCTATTGTACACGGATACGCGCTATACACGCTCAAGCCGGTGGAAATGAGGCCTAAGTGTAAAAGCGGCTTTAGACTCTGAAAAGTTATTTGCATATCTACAGCATCCAATGGACATCCATCTCTAATTATTCCCACTTTTTGATACAGCCCCTATTTATTTGTACATAATCTACTCCACACCACACTACACTGTATATACTGTTTATATCGCACCTGCTGCTCCCTGCACTTCTGATTGGATGCTTAACCATATTACCCTGTATTTACTCATGTATAATGACAATAGAGTTGAATCGAACATAGTCTAATCTAATCTCTAAGCCCTGACGGCCTTACCTGCTGTTGGCTGCCTTAAGGTCACAGAAATGGGTGTGCAGTGCCTTGACGATGTCGTTGCACACTAGGTTGACTATGTCCACATCAGCCAGACGGGAGCGGAGCTGCTTGGTCATCTCCCAGAAGTCTTCAGAGAGCATCTGGTACAGCTGGCCCTCATCTCGACTGAGAGGCACATACCAGGACAGGATGTAGTCCCTGTAGCTGTAGTCGAACACTGAGGGAAGAGTGGAGAACATCATTATTGCATGGTCTATGAGTCAGTGCATTACATCTTTCTGAACACTCTTATTCCGAGCAACTTGCATTGAACTAAATGCAGGGCCCCTGGAGCAAATGAGGGTTAAGTGCTTTACTCAGGATTGCATTGGTGGTAGACCCTGGCACTGAATGCACAACAATCTGGTGTTTCTTTTGCAAGCCCTGATCACTGACACCAGACTACCACCACCTCAACTCCTCGTCTAATATAACAGCAGTCTGCTATACAGCACACAATATTTTATGATTAAAGTAACACTACTGTACTTTTCTGTAGCACCTGTGACTAACAGTAATTACATTATTTATCTTGCAGCATGTAAGGGGCAATTGACACCAGTGGCAGACTAGTCATGTAGGTTATACAGTCAAAGTCTTTCAATGGCAGATGGTAAGTTCTTCCACCTGTTGGATATATTATGCAACACACACACACACACACACACACACACACACACACACACACACACAAACACACAGCCAGCATGCCATCTGAACTTCTGCACTGGGTCCAATCACTACAGGAGTGCCTCTATTCCACGGTCATTTGCATTGGTCTTCATGGGGCATACCAGGAAGTGACATCACCCTCTCTGCAGATATCATCAGCTGCCACAAACGGGTCCTTTGAGAAGGCCACAGCGGAACAATGGGAGGTAGTTGCCAGGTAACAGATGACTAGTAGGCTACTACAGCCAAGGCATTACCGAGGCAAAACTCCCAGCCGCAATTGGAGGCCAGCCTTTCTGTTTCCTCTCCAAAACACTTCTTGGAAGACATACCCAAAACCCCACAATAAGCTCCTGGATTTGCAGGCTTTCAGTGCGGCCCACTGTAATTGTCAAAAAAAAAAAAAAAAAACTATTGCAAGAAAACGTTTTTTTCATGGTCACAGTGTTTGACAAGGATGTAGTTCCAGTCCACGTTGACCTCTGCAATGTGCCAATCAGGCAGTGTTGTGACAGTGATGTCACTCTGATGTGGCTCTATGAAAACATCAATTCACTTTTGTCATGGCCTTTTGTGTCCCTCTCATTCCCATCTACTAATGTCATTCACGCCTAATGGCATAGAAACTAGATGCACTGCACAGTGGTACATGGTATGACCACCCCAGTGTGCTGTGACGTTCAGCACAAAGGGAATTATAGTGCCCCTAAGGAATGAATGTTCGTTCTGTAGCTATAAGCCAGAAGGCATTTTTTTTGACAGCGCCCTTTATGGAACAAATTTTAAAATACATAATGTAACTATGTCTAATAATAAGTAAACCTATATGACAACGCTAACGCTAGCGGTGGTAATGTAAAGCAGTGTCTTTGTGTGCCATGCACATTCAATCCAACACAGCAGGGCTTTCTGTTACAATGTGTCAGAGATGCCTCAGAGCACAGCACAATTTGTCTTTGACAAAACTCATGAGAAATTATGCTGCATCATGCCCAGTCAGGACAGTCATACATGTATCCATTTTGTCCTGTCAGACGCCATCAGGAACACAGTTATCTACTTCCTGCAACGTCTCCATGAAGACGTCCACACTGTGTCCATGTTGCCAAGAGCACTGCTAACAGCTTCTATGTATATTTTTGTCGTAGACCAAACTTTTGTGATAGACAAAAGTACCCCTTTAGTGATAGAACTGCTGGCGCACCTTTGGCTACCTTCTGCTGAGCCTTTTGCAAACTAGGTGAGTCACTTCCTGTGAGGCCGCTTCTCTAGGGCAAACAAGACAATTGAGAAGCCAGTGAGAACACCCTCTGCACAAGCAGAGAGAGGGTGAAGGCTAAGGCCTGTTTTTATTTTTAGAACAGGCAGTGTTCACGATACTACAAGTGGAATACACATTGACCCAGTCAGGATGAGAACTTTACAGTTGTACATCAATCACCAACTGTTCAGAATGTCACCTGAATGTCAGATGAGCTGGGGTTGAAGGTGAAGCTTGACGTGTCATGTTATGTGAAGAAGCTGAACTAATATGCCATTTTTAGAACCAGCTATTCATTAATTCCTGAAGTTCTATTGTGTATTGCATATGAACTGATTTGATTACACAACATTGACAGAATTAACTTCCTTGTATAAAACAAAATTCTGTCAGCAGACATATACTGCAGATAGTATTGGAGTGATTCTGTAAGAAAAATGGCTGGTTCAGACTAGCACATTGTCTTTTTTACTGTTCTTTCTGTAAACAAAGGATTTGAGAGCACAGCGTATCCCATCACGCCATTCAGGAGGGTTCTGTAAATATGCATGGAGTCCGTGAGGAAACATCAAAACCAGAGATTAATTTTTTATTATGAATGACGCTTGCGCCTGCATTATAAGGCTCATACAGGAAGACAGCCAAAATCCTTCTGGAAACAGCATTCAAGACCAAAATAAAAGACACCTGATCATAAATACTACATGAGGAAAATGTGCTTTCCTTAAATTATTTAAAGTCCTCTTTCTACATTCTGGAATACCCAATGTACCGCTGAAATTTCCCTTCTCATCATCCCTCTCCGCATCTGTGTCTCGCGGTCTCTTATCTATTTCCTTATTTCTCCTCTCATCTGCATCCCTCCCTCCCTCCCTCCCTCCCTCCCTCCCTCCCTCTCTCCAATCACTTTCCTCTTAAACCTCCCTCCACCCCCCTCCTTTCTCCTCCCTCATTAAAGCGAGCCTTTTAATCAAATTCTTACAATATGTATGCGCCAGTGGGCGCTGCCAAACGGCTGCTCTGTCCACCACCTGCTTTTCCCCGCCCGTCTTCTCGCCTCCTCTCTGCTGACGTCAAACGAGATGATGCACGCGCCACCCGTGCCAGGCGGGGATTCTCTGTCGTCTTTCGACAGTCAGACAGACAGACAGACAGACACAGATAGAGAGCAGAGCAGGACTTTTGTCTTGCCAGAGAAAGAGAGAGGGAGAGCTCGGCTGACATGAAGAGCTGTGCTGCATCTTTTCTACTCTGACTTACTTGCTCGTGATAAATAGTCTCTCTGGACGCGATGGATTTAGGCCAGCTCATATTTCATGTTGACAGTTTTCACAGGCAGGGTGTGCTTCATCAAGGAGGAGGGGGAAAAACGAGGTGCTTCGGGGGCTTTTTGTGGGGGAAAAGCCTCTGTGACTTTTGAGGGAACTTTTAAGGGTTGCGTGAGCTCTCCCATCCAAAGGTGCTCAACACTACACTTCCTTTCAGGAGTCAGTTTATCTTTACATAATCTCAATACTTCATTAAACAAAATAAATCAGACTCCAGGAGGGTATGCCAAAAAATGTAGTAAACGAGTAAATGCATACACAGTGGCGCTCAAGCTTTTAAAAAGACGACCCGGATGCCTAGGCTGTAAAAAAAAGGACTGCTGAGCAAAGCCACCCTCACTGAGCTTTGGGTGCACACAGCTGAATGCAAATCTCCTACTGACACACTGACCATTCATTTAAACCCCCATTCCTGAAAATTAAACCCCATCACCCGCCACCTTCTTACTTAAGCAGCTCTGGCATGTGACTGAGAGAGGCATGCAAAGCAAGAGTCTGATGAGGGCAACGTACTTAAAATGGCGCTACCAGGCAGCATAGTGAAACTGTGATGGGTGAGTAGGTTTCTTGGAAAGACAGCGAGGCTATTTCTAAAAAAGGACCGAAGGAAGGGGCAGATAACCTCCTCACTCAGTTTACTGAAGCTCAATTAACGAAGCCAGATGCTCACAATGACTAGATACCCCAGTGAAGGCGTTATTATATATAAATCTAATATAGATACCCCAGTCAGCACACACATGCTGATCAATGTATGGGTAGTTTCACAATCAGGGTAAGGTTTGCTTAAAGTTATAAGTTCAAGTGAAGGCGTTATTATATATTAAAAGTAAATAAATTACTTTTTAAGTTGAATTTGGAGACTCAGTCAGCCTAGTGGTTGACTATCAGGAACAAGGTTTATTCTTAACAAGGAGACAAAGACTAACAGACAGACAGACATACACAGGACGATGGCGAAAGACTAGACAGGACTAACTGAAACAGTGGTTATTCTGAACTTAAATGTTGTAGACACCCAATGGGTGTTCCAGAAGGTTACCACCCCAAAATGAATATGCAATGGTCTTTTGTTAAGTACTACAGTATACAGTGTCTTCCTAATCAGATCAGAGAATGTGTCAACCTTGTCTGTATGCTAATTCACCAGACAGGGATAGTTATTCAGAAGCCCACCAAATGGTTCAGGAAACCAACTGTTCACACCTCCTATCTCACAGACACATCTTTGATCCAAATAACAAGAGTTCCAAAACCAACTTAGGGATTTGAAAACATAATAAAATGTTTCAACATTAAAATGCTATTTACAAGATTATTATTATTACTCAAATACCATCAGTCCCCCTTTTCAAGTCCAACTGACTTGACACTAAATCATAAAACAAAAATGGATTTGAAATAATAATAAAAATGTTTTAACATTAAAATGTTATTTACAAGATTATTAGTTTTACTCAAATACCATCAATATAAATCTAATATACATGATACATAACTATAAAATATTTAACTTCTGGCTGCTAGTCATGGACAATACTGAACATATGGAAACATACTGGTCCTGCTGATGGAGGTCCAAAACACTGAAAACAAAGTTTTTGACGTATTGACTTGCTTGTAACTCGTGTTGTTTGTGACTTGTGTTTATAAAGTGCAGCCTTCTTGGTGCAGTTGTGCATTTGTTTTCCAGCAGACTGTGACCGGAGGGAGCGAACTAGGCTGAGGCCTGGAGCCCCTGAGGCTCTCCGGCATCACTGGCCCTTTATGCTTCACACAGCATGTGAGTGAGCACTACCCTCACCACACTACGAGCCCCACACCAACTACAGCCACTGACCAGTGTTCTGTCGAACTGCGACTTCGTCAGGACAAGCTACCCGTACCTGAATTCTGAACGCTACTATCTAACTAACCCTGCTACTAACCCTAACTTTCCCCAACTGTGCAATCCCAACTTAACTTAAGTAGCCCACGCCAACAGAACACCGGTTTTGACAAAGTACAGCACACTGTGCTTCAGACATTCTATTTGTTAAAATTCTACCGTTTTTAATACAATCCAGCACACCAGCGTCAAACTCTGCTGCAGACGGCGCGTCGACTACAATGCAGGTCTGTTTTTGGTCGTGCTGCTCATTGAAATCCATTGTTTATCATAACAGCCATAGGTACGATCCTATGATGTTCACTGCAGTCAGTGCGCGGGGACAAATGAAGCTGTCAAATTTGGAAGTGCTCCGCAATAAAGTTAAAGCCAGTGCTCGGAGGCCTTGAGACAGATAAACAGCTAGCCTACTCGTCACGTCCCTGCCATTCACTCACATTTGGAGGGGCACGTTTGTAGCCGGTGCAATAATGAGTCTCCCCTCTCAGGGGGCAAAAAGGTCCTCTATTAGAGCCCCACTGTGCTGGAGAGAATATCACTGTAAAAATGAGCTACGAGGTCTATTGCATTACACTGTCAAAAGGACAAGGCCAGAGATGCTAAAATTCTGGATTGTGGGTGTTTTGGTTTCTGTTTGTGTGTTTGTGTGTGTGTGTGTGTGTATGTGTGCATGTGTGTGCCTGAGCATGTGTGTGTGTGGGTTTGTAAAGTGAGAGAGTGCATGAGGGAGAAAGTGAAAGCGATATAGAAACACGAAACAAAGAGAGGGCCCATTCACAATACCGCACAAAGGAAAGCGAGCGAGAGAGAGGGCGATCTGGATCTATAGCACAGCGGTGTGTGTGTGTGTGTGTATGTGAGTGTGTAAGTGAGGGCGATCTGGAGCTATAGCACAGTGGTGTGTGTGTGTGTGTATGTGAGTGTGTAAGTGAGGGCGATCTGGAGCTATAGCACAGCGGTGCTCCACAAACAGCCTCCTCTCTGCGAACACAAGGAAAGAATGGAACACACACACATCCCTGCTTCACTGGTACCACTGGCCTTATAAAACCCGGACCTACACACACTGAGAGGATCAGTCTCTCTGTGCACGTGTGTGCATGCGTGGGTGTGCGTGTGTGTGTGTGTGTGTGTGTATGTGTGTGTATGTGTGTGTGTGTGTGTATTTGTGTGTGTGTATGTATTTGTGTGTGTGTATGTGTGTGCGTGTATGTGTGTGTAAGCTTGCTAATTAACATGAGCACACACTGCATAGCCTGCAATGCTATAACAGCATTGTTTGCTGTGGGTGAAAAAACACACAGGCTAATGATGGCAGAATTTTTTTGTTGATAATCTTCTTTGCTAATAGCAGTTTAGCTCACATGTGGTCTAAAGCATTGCATTATTATGCAAGCTCAAATCCATTAATAACCAATATGACTCACCATACTGACCATGTCTACATAATCATTAAAGACAGAGAGAAACGAGAGAAAAAACAGCTGGGAACAGTAAAAGTGGAAGAGACAAATGGATGGATTGGAGGTAGTTCTAATTAGCTTCAAGTAAGGTTGCTCGATTATGGAAAAAATCTGAATCATGATTATTTGGGCCAAAACTGAAATCACGATTATTCAAACGATTATTTTGTTATTCTCAGTAACATGCTTCATTTATTGAAAATGTATTCAAAAACATTTTGAAAAAACATTCTTGTATCTTCAGATTTTCCTAATACCTTTCTTCGTAAACATTAGTAAGTCTCCTTTGATGTCTAATGTACAAACAGTAGAAATGTCTAATGTATACATCTAATGTACAGTACAAACAGTAGAAAATAATTAGGACAAAAACATTGTTGCCCTCGATTTTATTTGTTTTGAGATCGTTTGGCCCTGAAATCGTTATCACGATTAGAATTCGATTAATTGAGCAGCTCTAGCTTCAAGGCTTGATGGCCTACTACCTCTCATGGTTTGACTGCCGCCAAACCCAATCAGAATTATTATTCCTTCAAAGAGCTCCGCTGCCTTCAAGTCTTTTTAGAGAGTTTAATCCTATCTCCCAAAAACCAACAAAAACACCATTAAACTCCCCTCCGCCTCCAGCAGACAACATGATAGGGTGGCACACACTTTAGGGCAGTTGTCTGTAGTGCGATCTAATTACACCCACGCAGCATATGAGACAAGAAGAAGGCAAAAAGAAGAAGGGAAGAACATCCTTTAGAGATGAATTGTTTGATTCCTGTTAAAACCTAAGTTCAGCTGGGAAACACTACCATAAACATTACTGTTTCATGACTTCATGACATAGTGTAGCTCCAACATTCGTGACGTTGGATCAGTGACACCCTTAGCCTTATGGGTCATATTTCTCCATCAGCTACCACAGCAACAGTAACGCACGACTGTCTTTAAAAACTGGCAAAGGGCAGTTATTTCTGTCAGAGATAGTAGAGTAATGACACTAGCTTGATATACATAATACTGGCATGAACACCAGGGCTACAATCACAATAGCATCACTGCCACTGCACACTATAAATAATCCTGTCAAAAACCAAGTCCAAAAAAAAGTGCTGAACCTTTAGATGTTTGTTTGTTGGTTTATATTATATGGCTGACAGATACAAGATACAAGGAGAGGTGGCGTTTAGATGTTAGGTGTTAGCATCCTGTAGGGAAGGCTGTATCATGTCATCAAACACACACTGCACATGCTCAGATGGTCTGCAGGACAAGCTAAAATTTTATGGAGATGCTATTCAGACACAGGAAATGAAACACATGAAAAAAAGAGGGCCTTTCTGAGGGTGTGATACGTTATAGATGTATGGCCTATGTATCACATCTGCCAGTCAAGTTGATAGCCTTTCCCTCTCCCTCTCGCTCTCCCTCTCCCTCTCTCTTTTTCTGTGAGGGAATGTCTAGCAAGTGAGTCAGTCTGCACTTGCGTCATCACTCTACGTGCGAGAGCAGGTTGGGTGACTTTGACAGATTGGTCTGTGCTGATTTTCCCATCTCCCCAGAGGTAATCACGGCAAATGGACACTTGTCAAGTGTGAATGTACAACAAGTGTGCCCCCTCTTAAGCCAAGGGTTCTTTAGCTAAAATTGCAACAAGAAAAACTGTGGCAGATTTGGAGCATATTGTACAATCAAGTCCGAAGACCTTTCAGACATTGAAAGTGAAGTTGAGACATTGTTCAATCCTTACTACCTATATACCTTATTACTTCATATTATAAATGCACCTTAAAGGAGAACTTCGGTGTAAAATGAAAATTGGCATGTTAAAACATCATACCGAGTTGGTATGTGTACTGAGGAGCAAAATTGATTTAGCCTGTTGCATTCAGAGTTTAACTATTTTTTATCGTTTGACCCAGAAGGCTAACAATGGAAGTGGTAGGTGCCCTTAGACGAAGCATGACGGCTACGCTATTTTTAAACCATTAAAACAGCTCGAAGAAACTCCACATTCCATTGGTAGTACAACAAAGGCTCTGGCATTCAAAACGAACCACTGAGAATATTGTAAATGTACACAACATTTATTTAAAAAGCTGTTCTTACATGCAGTCGTTTGCAGTTGTTTCTCGTTGCCGCCATGATGAAAGTCCAAACAAGTTGATTGTACTACCTCTCCTCCTATTCTTCCTGCTGGTTCGTGTTCGTCAATCGACCTGTGCAGACTTTCATCATGGCGGCGACGAGAAACTACAGCAAGGTACTGCTTCATGCTATCATGCTTCGTCTAAGGGCACCTACCACTTCCATTGTTAGCCTTCTGGGACAAACGATAAAAAATAGTTAAACTCTGAATGCAACAGGCTAAATCAATTTTGCTCCTCCGTACACATACCAACTCGGTATGATGTTTTAACATGCCAATTTTCATTTTACACCGAAGTTCTCCTTTAAATCAAGTCTAGTATGCATTAGGGCTACCATGCATCAACACAATACATTTTGAAAGGAGTTTTATATAGGGCCATCGTGTAAGCGATTACTGCACACTTATTCCGGAGGTGCATACATGCAGATTTTTCCCTATTACTAAGCAAATCTTGGTAGAAAAGCAGCTGGCAACTCCTGAATGGGTTTCGTGATGGGGCAATAAACTGCGGGAATGAATCCACAATCACGACGTTTTTTTACCCTGGTGTGCGGGTGCGAGAGGGCACTCATTGCTACATACCAAACATTGTGCTGGAAGGATTACTCACCTTCCTTAAGAGCCTTATCCACATTGTGTGACACCACCACTCTCCTGGTTTGTGCAGAGTCCAGTATGGGCACAGAAAATCGTGCCTGCAAGGATGCATGTCAAGAAAACAGACTTAAACTGGGTGGCAGAAAAAGAAACAGCAAGAACAGCGTCTTCCCCACTGCCATCACTCTCCTGAACGGCTGATAAGTTGGGTCATCCCCACTGTGTCCCTTTTCCCACTTCTCAAACATGCCTACTTATCAGTCCATATGCATCTCGCACACTATATTTACACATTACATATTTTAGCAGTCCAAATTTAATTGTAGCTTCACTCAGCGTTCTTTCGGTACTTTAAGGGTGCTGGCCCAAGTCATAAACTAATTCAACAAAAGAAGGGGGTCGCACCTTGCATAAAGTGTGTTTTTTATCGTTATTGTCTGCTGCACAGACGCGTTTCCTTTCGAAGGCACACGCCGAAACGCGTCTGTGCAGCAGACAATAACAATAAAAACATAGTTTATGGGCAGGCCTATATGTGCCTATGTGTCTATATTTCTGTCTCTATTAAATGTATATTACTACATGTCTATTGAATGTACAAAGAGATATGTAAGTATACTTGGCCAATAAAACTGATTCTGATTCTTTTAAATAAGAATACAACAAAGGCCATGCGCTGAGGCTATGGTCTTTCATTAAAAAGAGTGACTTGATTGTACAGAGGGAAAGAGTATGCAGGTTTTATGAACAACCGCTCCAAACATGTGGGAGGATGTTAGAGGTCAAATGTCAACTCGACAAGGGTGTAGAAAGTAGGGGAGCTACCGTAAAAACAAGTGACATCATAGCCACAACACTCATTTTATGTGAACTAGGCCTACACAATTTCATACTACACCACCAGGGTGGACTGGCGTTATGCTCTGTGGTCAGTTCCCTACATTCAGAAATACCAGGGGAGTGGCTGAAGGACTGTGATGAATTGATTTCAATACAGCCTTATTGATCATACACAATTAAGAATGAAAGAAAGACAGCATAACTGATTAATGCATATGGTCATACCTCCTACATCGCATTTCATAGTGCACCTAATAGGTGATTTCTAGCATGCATAAACATAACTGATGACTTTTTTTTTTTTTTGCATGTCTGGCCATCTAGACTAATATAACAAAAGCAACTGAAGTAAAAGTGCACTTGACCAAAGTGAAAGCATTAAAATAGGCGACAAAACATGAACAATGCCACCCAGAGGGTTCAGGTAAACATAACGGGCTGTGCAACTTAAACAGTAACAATTACAGCAAAGTTTCCTTATCGATACTCACCATTAATTTGTTAAAAAATTCGGACAGGTAAGAGGACTCCCTCTTTGATGTGTCAAAATTGCTGATTTTGGGAGGACTCTTCTTCACAAGCAGAGCTATGCTTCCCAAAAGAAAACAGAGCAACGCGAAAGACACATAAACAAACAGCTTCAGAAAGAAGGACGTAACGCTGATTCCACCATATCCGAACTGAAAGAGGACTGCTGCTGCGATTCCGAAGGCGACAGCTGGCAAAAATCGGAAAGGCGAATAGGCAGAGGCGACGCTCGGCATCGGGGCATCGGCACAATTTCTGCTTCTGCCATCAAGATGATGCTGCATGCTGCTGGAAAGGACATGTCCTCAAAGGCGCGAAGAGGACAGGCTTTATGCCTCTTGAATTCGTCCACCGTTCATGCATCACCATGTAGCCTCGTTAACAAGAAAACCATTCTGCCGGGCATGGAATGTTAGTGGAATCCCGAGGGAGACGTACCAGAACCACACACGGCATGCTAAACTTATGGTCACCGTAATGTAACGGCAAAGAGAAGGCAAGGAGTATTTATCGACGCACTAACTAAGCGACAATATAATGTCAACAACAAACCTAACCGGGTAACCTTATCGTAAGGCAAGGTTAGCCATAATACATGGTAGCTAACCATATATCAGAAACTACTACCAGAATAAGTTTGGAAGGTAATTCTATCGGTGCGTAATTATAATGCTACGTTAGCCTTTTAAGTACTACATTCATAACAACAATTTAAATACACTTTAGGCTAATGACAAGTAATTGGACGTTAGAGCAAGGCAAAAACGTTAGCCAGCGTGCTTGCTAATTAATAAAATAACGTTCTATTTACAAAGCTAGCTCTCCAGCTAGCTAAGGCTATCCTTCTTCAATATGCCATGGCTAAGTTTCAGAGCGCGACAGGTAAAACATAAGACAAATAAACAAGTTTTAAGGTTGGAATTGTCGTTTTCCGACATCCACCGCGACTGCTATGTCCATCTGTGTTATGCTAGATGTCAGTTCAAACAATTTCTGCCGTATCAATCCCTAAATCTTAAACCATGTAGCTCACTGGCCCTCCTTTCTGTCACTCCAGGCATTCGGGAGGAAACAAATATCCACGATACACGTGAAAACTGTGGACCAATCGGCAGAGAGAATCAACACCTCATCCCATAGGCCTACCACGCATCTGTGCGCTTATGGCGATTAATATGCTGCACATCTACTATAGTTAAGGCCTCCTAACACCTGGCACATGAATAAGATTTATTTTTCTTCTGGAATTATGAAATGTAATTTAAATGGACACTTATTAATCATTTTAATAGTGATTATTGAAAAGCATTAATTATTTAATGCTTAACCTTCACATTTTACTTACATGTAGGTAAAACAGTGTGCAAAGTATCATATACTTCCCAACTCGTAAGAGGGTAATGTTTATTATAATGTTTATAATATTATATAACAGCTTAGTGGCCTGGGGGAAGGTTAATTCAACCTGCCGTGGGCTACGTGGGTTTTTCCCCCTGGCATTTTCCATGTGCTCTTGCGCCACCTGCTGACAAAAACCGTCCCTCTATTTTTTTTACTTAGGACGGAGGACGGACGATGACAGGACCTGTCCATTACCTGTAGAATTTCACTGACCTGTTTAAAACCGAAACCAATAACTGTACCGATATATCCGACAATAGTTATTGATGTCCTGCAGGACATTTGTTTAGATTTTTAGGAAATTTGCTGTACATCACAATGTGAAAATGTAGACTACCGTCCAAGTCCTACCATTTACTCATGCATTCATTCATCCATAAGGTGTAAGGTGCACTCTAAATAACCGTAAGTTAGGAAACACAGCTTGGCTTGGCCAGTACAACAACATCCACATAAGGTGCCAATGCAGTTTCAAGGAGACAGGGTGTGGAGCCTGTTGACTTGCCTGTGCATGCTGTGTGTTTGTGTGCCTGCTGATGAAGATAAGAACCACAGGGCAAAAACGCAGCTGGATTAACTAAGATGACTTTATAATTACAGTTAATTACATTTTATTGTATCACTGATAGAAATCACATGACATGGGCGTGCGGGGTGGGTGGGGGTCAAGTTTTGAAGACATTTCAGTACCTACATGAAGATAAAGTATTAAGGCTTATATTATTCATAAGTAATATGACGTCATGCAGTAAAAAAGAAACTGATTTTTAAGTGAAAAATAAGGCCAAATAGCAATAATTGTTATTAAAGTTAAAATTTATCATACAATTCTAATGTACACCCCCCCCCCCCCCCCAAGCACACACACACACACGCACATACACACACACACACACACCACTGGATACAATTATTTTGTGTTCATGCATTATTACTGTTACTGTATTCACATATCCACCATTTAAACAAAATTAAAATTCAACATTACACTACAAGTTCATTTGGTGGCACTGGCCTGTTATGTATACAAAAATGTCTGTGTGTAAAGTTATTTTCAGAGGACAGTAAATTAATACTGCTACACGCTGTACTCACTTTTGTGAGATACTGTATGTAGCAACATTGGCAAAAAAATAAATAGCAACAGCAATTATTGGGGTGGTTTGTTAGGTTTTGTAAATGAAACTGAAAGATTTTGTGCTGCTTCTACGCCATTAGCTCGCCAACCGGAAGTTTTGGGATGGTTTGTTGAAAGGGGGGTTGTACTATGCTTGCAGGAGAAAGCCCAGTCCCAGCAGTAGCAGGGCACAGCTTTGCTGGGCTATACTGCAGGAGCCGCTCAGCATGGCCCGGACCCGCTCGAATGACCCGTTATTGGGCAGGGGCTTGATACCGAGAGAGTGACACATGACGGTATAGACATCTACTGCTCTGATTGGCCCAGCACTGAAGTTGCTTTTGAAATCTGTGTGTGGAGAAAGAAGAGTGAAATAATCAATTTGGCATAAATGTTCATTTTACACATATAGCCTTCTTACAACAGTCATGAAAGTCTATACCTTTCTTTGCAGTTTAAAAATAGCTTGGGATGCACCTAGTAGCTAAGCTTAATAGCATTAGAATGACTGAATTTGAATCTGCATCAAAAGCACTATACCAGTGGTGTATATTCACAGAATGTATTTGCATTACAGATTCTCTTACCTGGGCCTTTTGCAACAAAGAATCCTCTCATCTCACTGAGTGTGTTGTCATACCCGTGTGCTCCATACTTCCTGTTCCCAGTGGCATTTGGCAGGAAAGGCAGGTATGATATGCTCTGAAAATTAATAAAATGTGATTGACTAAGCAAGGAACAGGAGCATGACTGTACTAGAAAGTTGAACAATTTCTGTACACTGTCTGGTAAGCACAGCAAGTGTAGACAAACACATTTTCACACATTTCCTCTGAGTTACTTGCCAAACCAGTTTTGACATCTGAAAATATCTCCACACAATATCATTTGTGGTTTATATTGCTGGCAGCCAACCATGACTAGCATACAGTTAAGGGGAACAGGGTGAGAGTCACTATTTAAGATCAATTTCATTGTCCTATTTCCGTCCTAGGTATACAGTTACAAGCGACAGGGTGTGTCTCTATTTAACACATATTTCTGTCATAATTTCTTGTTTTGTTTTCTCAGACATGCATCACTATGTTTGTGCTGTTCTTATTACCTCCGTCAGGCCGAGGTTATGTAATCATTGCCTTTGGTTTATTTGCTGGTTGGTTGGTTGGTTGGTTAGCAAGATAACTCAAGAAGTACTGGATGGATGAAAAAAGGGCTAACTTAAAAGTGATTAGATTTTGGTGGTGATCCAGATCAACATCTGGAACCAGGGTTTTTTTTTTATAGGATTCTTCACACTTGCGAGGTAGGGCCAATTGGTTCCCATAGAACTGTCGCCCCTTGTGGTGACATGTGTTCACTTGCTAAACCACCTTCCTGGGTAGGTCAACAGTGGGCTAACCTCAAAGTGATTAGATTTTGGTGGTGATCTGAGCTGCACTGGCAGAGGTCTGCACTCTGAGGTCTGCACCCTTTTCTAGTTTTGTCCTACTTAGCTGTTTTCATTTTCTCATGCAACAATGCAGAGAGGAACTAGTGGAGTTTCTTTCTTTTAGCTGTGAATGATGAGGGCAAAAATGAAATCAAAACCCAGAAGAGAACAAATGTCAGTCAGAGGCTTACAGGGGTGATTATCCAGCCTGGGTTGGCCACAAGGGTCAGTGTTGAAACAAATCTCCCCTTCTTGTAATGGAATCGATCAGGAATTTCACTCTTGCGGTAAGTTGTCATGTTGCCCACCGCACTGAGAGCTGTAAATATCTGGGGGAATTTCAACTTACTGTAACTTCTATTGCATATTTAAGGTGTCACAAAACAAGTATCTGCTGGTTAATGTTAAAAAAAAACCTGATAATTGCATAAAACATTGAAACACATTATGAAAGTGGGTTACACTTTTTTTTTTAATTTACTGTGCCTGTTACATCCATTAGGTACAGTGTAACAAAGTGTGTAACAATATGAAACGTTATGTACTGACACTGTACAATAGGGTTAGGATTAGGGTTAGGTATGTACAGTTTAAGTACATAATATTGCATGTTGTTATATGTACACACACTAAAAAGGAACCATAAAATAATAACCATGATTATACTCACAACAATAGCACCTCACCTCTTCAAACTTTTCTCGCTTGGGCCACAGGCTCACGACTGGCCCAACGTCCAACACCTTGATGATGTCAGACAGGTTGATGTGTTTGTCCAGTTCAATGAGGTTTGTGATCTCGGACATGCCATGATCAGAGAACATGATGATGTTCAGGTTGTCACTCATGTTTTTTGCCTGCAACACAGTGCTGTTTTTAGGTGCCATACACGCAAAATGGCTTGCATGTAGGCAGTATTACTTAATACTACTTAGTATTACTTAGCACCATGCACAGATTTGTCACCCAGGCTTTTGGGCCTTTGTACCTTTGCGTCTTTGTAACGTTCACTTCATTATCTGAGGCTGTTCATTTATTGCTGGATAAGTATATTACAATGATGTCAGGAAAATACATTACACCTTCATGTGCCAAAAGCGATGACACCCAAAGTTTATCATGTTACTTTTAAATTGCATTTTAATGACCGAATTAGTGACACATCAGTCACTAATTTTACTGTCCCTGTTGCATCAATTAGGTACAGTGTAACAAAGTGTGTAACAACATGTAACGTTATGTACTGACACTGTACAATAGGGTTAGGATTAGTGTTAGGTATGTACAGTTTAAGTACATGATATTACATATTGTTGTGTGAGACCGCTTTGCAGGCATACTAGGCACTTGCTGGACAGACCAGGACTTCCTACCACAACAGTGTGGTTGATAAATTGCACGGCTGCATCCAGTGCATGAACAGTTCCAAGCATCTCGGTTGAGCTGGGCCCGTAGTAATGTCCGACCAAATCCACACGCTCGAAGTACACTGCAGCCATGTCTGCCTTGTCTTGGCTTTTTCACACAGCAAGAAGCAGGAAAACAAAAAGCAGAAAAGACAGTCGTGAACATGTCTGCGTTATCTTTGAAAATGCTACATACTTGAAGAGACATAGGAATCGTGTGCACAGCCAACACCAGATTCTTATCCGGTAACAGAAACAAAAAAAGGACGTGTTACCTTAAGCTATCATGCACAAGAGAAGTTTAATGAAAAAGAAATGAAGGAACGACCTGTTCCTTGACAGAGCTGCTAGGACCAGTGGAACCAATAAGAAACAGAAACATCTCATTACCTTAGTGCATCCAGGGCCTGCTCCACAGCATCCGTGAAGTTCTTCTCAGAGGCATTTGATATGTACGGCACACAGAGAGATGGCTTCGCTCCTAGGATCTCTACCTCACAGCCTGAAATGTAGGTTTTGTACTTCACATGAACCACAATAGCAAAGGATAACAAAGAGAGCATGAGTCAGAAAGGGGATAAAGGCATATTATACATGCTGTCACTCACACAATGCCTTTGCTCTGAACCCAATCTGAGGAGTCATGAGTCATTTGTCACAACCTTTCCTCAACGCGTCCCAAGCAGAACCCATGTGCTCACCTGGCCAGTAGTACATGTACACCCTCCTCTGCAGTTTCTCCATGGTCACCCAGATCGGCTCTGACCCCTTCCACCACATAGGCAGGTGGCTGTCCGCGTTGGTGCCCACCAGGAATTCCTTATTGGAGTCCATGTCCCACATGTAGTTTCCAGTCATCTGGTGGTCCTCTGTGTTTCGGCCTTGTGAAAATATGCTTATTTGTATGATTATGTATTACTGTAAGCAGACACTGTTACTGTATTCCACATGACTTGGAAGTGGGAAAAAGCATTCACATCATTCACATTTGACTACTATAGCAGTAGCAGTATGCAATTGTAATAAGACCAGTTTGGTTTGCATTTTTTAGATACTGTGACAGGGTGGAACTGAGGACACAGCCTGTCACCGTCAATCAGCATTGTCAATCAGCATTCTCTGCATACAGGCGCCAGGCTGCAGTTGATAAGGTAAGGGGCGGTAACAGGATAGCACAAGCGCAGGTGATAGCACAAGCGGTGCACCAAATACTTGAGTGAGTAAAAGTCCTGCCATATATTTCTTTGCCGTTAGCACAGGTTATTTCACTAGTTAGCTCATATTCCCAGCTGAAGAGTTGTGTACACAGTGGAAGTCTCTTGTGGTTCACACCTCCTTTAATAAAATGGCATCAACTTTGTAATTCCAAAATGGTTATGATCTGGTAGGTCATTGCACTTTCAGAAAGATACAGGATTTTAGTACCCTTTTTTCAGGCACTTCTCATGCATGAAAAAATTTTGTACACACATTGCAATGATGATGGTCGCAGAGGCAGAAGACAGAGGCTTGGCTGCAGTGGCGTATCCAGAACATTTTTACTGGGGTGGCCAAGATGACACACAAATATAGTCTATAGAGGTGGCCATGGAATTATATACACATAGAAATTTTGTATTTTTGGATTTCTTAGATGCAATTTCCTGCATTCTATTCCATTTTAGAGGGATCTGTTAGACATGTCAAATCCTAAATCCCTTCTAATTCATAGCCTATATTCTCAGTTGCATGGCCTGCACAAGACAATATGGAAAGAAACAATAACCACTTCATTACTGACTTCTAGAGATTCTTATGTAAACAATAGCAAAATTGAGACTAATGTTATACTAACTTTCAGTAGATTCAAACTGGGACCGCAGAGATGGATTACTTGTTTGCTTTTTTGTATGTTAGAAGTGGTATAAATAGACTGACAGGCACAATTTCACTGCATTTTCTACACTCTGTCACTATAGACCTATGCATGTGACATTAAAATATCCTCACTGTGCTTAGTGAACAATAGGCCCATGCTTTTGTAGCTAAGTATGCTGTTGCATATACTTTCCACTAGATGGCAATCAAAGCTCAGGAATGGAGAAAATTACTAGTTAATGTATCATAACACCTTTAAAGTTATTCTTCACGTACCAATTTCATTAACTCATTAACTTTTTCCTCGTACTTCATTTCACAATCCTGTACAAAATAAAAAGAAGTACGAGGGGCTGGTTTACCAGGCTAGAATTATTATAGCAGCCTAACCTAGCTAGCCGATGTAAACATCCAAGCTGTGGCTAGTAGCCTACCAAACGTCAAGTCTGCCGTGCTAACCCAAAATAACGTTTTAATCACTGACCTGAAACGTGACAACTTACTGGCTGCTGCTGATGGTACCAGTAGTTTTTTTTTAAAGAAATGTCTTATGTCCATGGTTGAAGGAAGACAGATGAGTTCTGACAGACGAGCATTGACTGTACAAAGAAGACGTTAGCAGCTAATGTTTAGAATTAGAACACATGCACCCCCTTGTTTTAGTGGGATCAAAGATCTTAGATTTTCAACACTCAACACTCTCTGGTGGGATTCTATTTTTCTAGTTGGGTCACGTTAGAATAACAGCATTTTAAGAATGTGGGAAATGTGGGTTTTGTTGTAGGCTATTTGCCCATTAATCAGTTTTAATGTAATTTACAGGGAGCATATTCTCAGGCTTGTCATGATTTTTTAACACTTAAAAAGATTCGGGGCTTTTGACGTGAGATTCGGGGCTTCAGCCCCAAAAGCCACCCCCTAGCTCCGCCCCTGGACTGAATCCCGATGTATCCAGTTAATGGATGCGGTCTCTAATGCTGTTTCGCGGGAGCTGCAGGTGACAGGCAGTGTTCATCTCGCAAAGTTGCCAGATCTTGAACGATAAATAAGCGACTGCCACCTAGACCTGCATGGGGCTGCAGGCGACACGCGCAGTGCTCATCTCGTGTCTACTGACCCCTCAGTGTCACTCGAAAAACTTCCGCTGATCAGAAATCAGCTCTCTGCAGCATCATAGACTTGACAGTGTTTCTCTTGTTTGGTCAAACTTGACATATAAACTATACCCAGCTTTCTTTAAATGTGCACCAAATTTTGTAACATCTCATCACATGGGGTGCTGTTTCCCAGTAAAGAAAGAAGTCTAAAAACAGTTTTCGCTAAATAAAGTGAAGTGAGGAAACCAGCACAAACAGAATAGACTAGACAAAATGTCATGGGTTGCAGGACCGGAAGTGAGTGGGCCTGTCGCAGCTATATTGCAGCTATATTTTCTGACTGTTTTTTGTTGACTTGTTTTTGTTGACTCCAATTAAATGGTGATATTTTACATTTCCAGGTCCGCTGGTCCAATAGTCTCGTAGAGCAAATCTGATATGTCCAAGTTATCTCCTAGAAAGTTTGTTAAATTAGAAAATATCTCCTAGTTTTACAAACTTTGTTAATTAAGATCATGAAATCAAAATGATGCTGAAAGGGTGTCAATAAATAAAAACAGAAGATGCAGAAGTGAAAGCTTCACACAGAAGAAGTGAAAAGTCAAAAATTACCACTATATCATCATCATCATAGTCATCATCATCACCACCACCACCACCACAACAACGAATAAAAAAATAAAATAAATAAATAAATAAATACATACATACATACATACATACATACATACATAACATAACATAACATAAAACATAACATAACATGTTCTGTGTTGTTCTTACCAGTCATGAGAGAGTAGTAGTTTGGATAGGACAAACTTGGGAATTCTGGGGTCATGTATTTCACCTTCACTCCATTTTCCACAAATGTCTGAAAACCCGGCAAACTCTTCAAATTATCAAGATAGTCGTAACGAAATCCATCAATTAGAAATACTAAAAGTTTTCCACTGGCACTGCAAGAGCCTAGTATGCTAAAAATGAGAGTAATGGTGGTGGTGCACATCATTATGTCACCACAGCATAAACACCCAGCTTAGACTGCAGACACAGGTGCTTGATGCACTCAGACTCTGGTGTGGTGTGTCAGGTCGCTGTGTTTCCTGTTTTATCAAGTTCACCGGGACAGTAGGCGGGTGCCATCACTTTGAGCAAACCAAACGCAAGCGCCGAGGGCAGAGAGAGCAAACCTCATTATGATCAAATTACATGACAAAGGAGAAGCATTTTGTGCAGCTAAACGACTTGGAGGACAAACAAGAAATAATCATTGTGCTTCAGAACTGCAAGTTTGTTTATAAGGTCGCCGTAAATTGGCATGTCTTCTAGGATTGGAAGGTCACAAACCTTAAATCAGTCACAAAATGTTGATCCGCCCGTAAATCATATGTTAAACCTGTTTTCAGTCTGTTGGTCCTCCCCCTTCCCCCCCCTAAAGGCACTTCCACTAACTCTGGGTTTGGCTGTCGGTGTCGGCTTTTGCCTCCCAGGCGACTGCTCTTCTCAGCATGATAACGTTCCTACCTTGGACATGCATAGTAAGTAAGGTGAGCATGAATAAAAGGGTCTTGGTTTAGAGTTTCTGTGGTGTCAGATCTTGCAGTTGATAGACTGGTTTCTGTCAAGACACAAAGGGCTTGGGGCACTCAGGGGACTTCAGAACTCAGGTGCTCATCTGCTACGGGTGAAGTCAGAATCCAAAAGAAAAAAGAGATTAGCAGAGACACTCGGAGCTTTCTGTCACTTCTGCCATCTCTTCCCCTTTCCCAGGAGCACTGGAGCCAGCACCCATACACTTCTTTGCCTGTGTGGTGGAGCCAGCACCCATACACTTCTTTGCCGGTGTGGTTTGCACTTCTTTGCCGGTGTGTGTGCTCCTGCTCTCCCCTCAACCTCGTGGGGTCTGTGTGTCGGCTTGTTTTTAATCATCAGAACCCGCTTTCTACTTGATCCTGTGCCCATCCCAACACACACACACACACACACATACGAGCATGTGTACACACACACACACACACACACACACACACACATACGGGCGTGTGTACACACACACACACACACACACACACACGCACATACCCACACACATACGGGCGTGTGTACACACACATACAAAGTCTCATCTGTTATCACTCATATAGTCTAAGTTCAACTGCTTAGATCTTAGGATTTTACCAAAATGGTCTTAATCAGAATGATAATTTTATGTACATTACTATTTTTTGTGAATTACATGTTATTTATGTTCTCTGTCAAGATGGAATGATCTTTTCATTTATCTGATTAGACAAGGTAGCGATTCTCTTTGAAGATATACTACCTCTCTCTTGGTGTGCACCATTGAGGTCTTACATGTCTGTACATGTAAGTCTTCATGTGAATCTTTTGTCTTACATCTGATTAGTGTCATTATAATAAAAGCATGTTCCTGGTCGTTTAACAATTGTACGATTAAGACTTCATTTATAACCAGACAGTGCCTTGGATTTTTTGATTGTTTTCTTTTGATATAACCAGGGTGTCAGGGTGTTTCTAAGAGCCCAGCAATGGCAACAGTCTCTTTGAAAACATTATTATTATTATTATTTTTTTTTTTTTTATACTTTTAGAATGTTTTCTTTCATAGGACCCAAATTTCTAGCTGTGCCCCTTTACATTTACTTATGAGGTTAACCACTAGAGGCCACCCAGCAACTGCACACACACACACACATGTACTGTCACCAAACAATCATGCAATGAGCCATGTGATGGCCTATCTGGGCCAATAGCAGAGAGGGGCATCTCTTGAGCTGATGATTCGGAGAATTATGTGTGTCTTCTGTTTGGCAAAAGTCTTTTTGCTTGAAAAGAAAGTTTTGTTTTGTTTTTTCGTGTACCACCAGAGAAAAGTGATTAGCAGGGTCAGGCTTTCATGTTGTATGCCGTGCTTTTATAACCTTGGATAAACAGCGTCCACTCACGAAGACCGCATTACAGTGCCACAACCATACAGTCAGAGGCTGGCATGCAGGTTGGTGGGCAAGGTGTGTCTGTGTGAAAATACACTCAGCCTTTGAACAGTCAAACAGAACATGATCTCTGTGTCGGTCTCCCTCTCTCTCTATCTCTCTCTCACACACACATTCCATCGAGCTTTCATATGTCATACATGCCATTTATTATGGGGTCTAGACTACACTGGTTTCCACATATAAAACTTAAAGCTAATTAACAGTAACATGGATCATTGTTCAAAAGTTTTTTTGTCATAGACAAACAAACACTCATCTGCACAGGCAGGTCCTTGTATTTATATTGGCACATTATACACATATCACAGTTCAAAGTTTTAGTTTTAACACTGACATAAAACAAAGACCCTCTATCCAAGCATGAATACACAAGAGTGTTTAGATGTGGGGATTCAACACCGACAGCCACTGTGTATTCCGTCATCCTACCTGTTTTAGCGTGGTAGACCACTAAACTCGAGAACCATGTGGTACACTCGCAACACCAACTAATGGGTAACACAACAGTGGTTTAAGGTTGTGCATTTCCGTACAGAAACTATAATTTAACCAGCTCTCTTGTCAAACTGCATTAAGTTTCACGTCTGTATGTTACCTGAGGACAATGGGGAGCTGAAGCACCAGAGGCTTATTGTTAGCATAACCTCGAATTATAAACCACAAAGTTATAAAAATAAAGTCTACAGCTTTCAAAACAAACAAATACATGGATCAGGGACCAGGATTATCACAGTAGCATTATCTATGTTAACTTTGAAACATGAAGGAATGTGTGGAGAGATTTTAAAATGCTGGAAAAAAGATTGGTAACAGTTTAGACATCAAAGAAGTAGGGAAACGATTATTAGAAAAAATAGCATGAATTGTTAATGTTAATTTTTCTTACATTCAAAATATGATTCTTCCGTGGCATTTTTTAAACAACAAAAAGCGAAAGGTGATTTTTTTCTCATTTATATAAAACATTCACAGAAAACATATATCTAAAATGAATCCAATATCGTTTCGAAGATGGACCCTTGAACTTAACAAAATCAAAAATGGGGTTAGCCGTCCCACTTCCCCAAAAATGTATAATTCCCACATTTTCACAATTTTCTCAAGCATCCTCTAAATACATCGCATGATTACATTTTAGTGTATTTCTAGTACAGAACAATATATCCATTGGCTGTTTACAATGACAAATACAACTTGAATTTAGAGCACTACATTTTAAAGTGCCACATAATATCACATATCAATCTGGGGTATTTGTGGTCTTCAATGTGTACAATTTACAGAGCCACTCACAAAAAAAAACTGTTTCCAAGATGGCTTGCATATCCTCAGAATGAGGTCCCAAAAATGAGAGTTTTTTGTCCTTCCGTCCACTCGGTGCATCTAAAGCAGCAGTCCCCAATCCAGCCCTTGAGTATCTAGCTACCAGCCCGGAAAGCATAGCAACAGCTCTACTGTAATGCGTCTGTTTTAGCTCGAAGCGCCCCTCATTACCCTTGCCCACAAGGTTGGCAGGCTAAATGAAAGGCATGTGTGAATGGAGAGCATACGGTCAAAACAAGCGGCTAATTACAAAGCACAAAAGCAGACCCAGAACAAGAGGCAGTGGAAGACGATGAGGAAGAGGAGGAGAGGAAGAGAAGAAGAAGGTTCTACAAAGTTCTAGGCCTGTATGGAGAGCAGGAGGGTGAGTAGAAGCAATATGGAGCTATAAAGAACACTGGGTCGAGCGGTGCCGGACGACCCGTTCAGCATGAACTCCACACGGGGCCAGGAGCCGTTGTTTGGGAGAGGCTTGATGCCCAGGGTGTGGCACATGAGGTTGTACACGTCCACGGACCTGATGGGTCCGGCCCGGAAGTTCTTCTTGAAGTCTGGAAAAAAAGATGGTCATCAGGTTAACTACAATGTAATTTAGCCCCCATTTGTATTTGTACATGTGTAATGCCAATAAAGTTGAATCTAATCTAATCTAAAATACTGTACATCTGTCAATTTGTTTTTTTTTTGCCCTCAATGGCCCTTAATGATTTGAATATTTTTACTGTTTTACGGCACGTGATTGCCACATATTAAAAAACAGAAATCTGAAAATTAAAAAAAAAAAAAAAAAAAACATCTGCACTAATTACCACAATACATTGCTGTTAAGACTCCCTTTAATTCACTAAGCACTCCTTAGACTGAACTGAAGACTCAAATCAAGCTAATTATTAACATCATAGTCTCATAAATGATAAAGGAAGAAAGTCATTGGCCATGGTATAGCACTGTCCCTGAACACTAATACTGTTAGTAGTACACAAAATACTGCTGTTTGTGAATACCTGGTCCTCGTGCGATGAAAAAGCCCCTCATGTCAACAAACTCGTTGTCGTAGCCGTGCCAACCGTGCTGCCAAGCCGTGGCTTCTCCACTATCATTCTTCCAGTAGGGCAGTTTGGATATGCTCTGTTGTCAAGCAAAGAGAAGTCAGTGCCTGCGCTCCCTCAACTAGGGGGAGAAACTTTCCAAAAAGCCCACAACCAGCATGGAGACACGCTATTGGACGGCCTCACCAGCCCCCTGATGACGCACTTCGAATTCTGTGCTCAATGGGTGCCCCTTAACGGAATGCCACCAAGGTAGTACAGACGCTTCAGATGTTCGCGTATGCCAAAAGGCCACTAATTCAAAGGGTTTTGAAGCAGAGTGGACATGACAGAGACAGGATAGATGGAACAGGACAAGCTAAATCTCCAGTGAAAATAGTGGGAGGAAGGGTGGGATCTGGGAAGTTTTACTGAATGCTTACTCATCTATTTTTTGAAAAGAAGTAGAAGAAAGTTCAGGAGTAAGATATGTTGGAAGAGACCTAATTAAAAGCAAAATAAAAAAAGTTTTTTTGGGAGGTTTGTAAAACTTGATTTGAGCTGAATGTAAAATTAAAGTTGCACCATTCAAAACATTCAAAAATATTTTGTTGCTGCAAGTAAATTCTGTAGCTAAGTCATAAAATAAATGCATGACGTACTGGAGAGAAACACCCTGCTTTACTTTGAGAGCTAGCCTCTGTTTATGGATAGCGTGCAAGCAGCACGGTGCCAATCCGAGCATTTCCAAAACAATTCCAAGACTGTCTGAGCAGCAGCGTAAACACTGCTGACTTGCCCCATGATAACAGAGTGCAAAAGTTTAGCTCACATCACCCAACGAATAGCCAAGCAAACAAAATACTACCATCAGACTGAGCACTTGGTTTGGAAACAAAAAGGTGTAATGAGCAATTATCAATGAGTGATAATGAGCAATCGTTATGTAAAACAACAACAGAGTTGAATTGAAGTATAAAGTTATGAGATTACAACGCTTGCCTCCGTGATGAACCACCCCGGGTTGGCCACGAGAGTCATCGTCGAGACAAACTTCCCCCCTTTGTAGTGGAAGCGGTCGGGGAACTCGTCCCTGCGGTACACCTTCATGTTCTTCACAGCACTGAGCAGTCGGTAGATCTGGAGAGTGACGCAGATCAGATCACAGGTCAAGTGTCTTAGTCAATCACAGTCATATATGTACATGGTGAAACTCATCAAATTGACTGTAAATATGGAGCAAAAATATTTAAAAGACTAATATTTTTTATTATTTAAAGGATTTTGTGGCAGACAACTTATTTTTATTTATCATTTTGTTTGTTATAATAACTTTGTTTTGTTTTAGAGCCAAATCTCCTTTGGTTCTGTCATGGTGGTGACAGAAGGCTGTCCTCAGTATTAAAACCTCCTCTAGTCTAGTACACACTGTTCCTCCTCTGGAAAGATTTGTTGTTCCACTAGGCGGAAGAAAAAAAAATCTTTACTGCAACATTACAACATCACTAACACATTGCAGAAATTGCACATAACACATTACAACTTAGTCATGCCATTTTGGCAAAAACAAACTTAAAATATGGGCTGTGTCTTAAAGGGTTTTAGGAATTGAGGAATGTTCATGATGTTTATTAAATGATTTGGCATAGGTCCGCAATGCACATGGGCTGTAATCCCCCCAAAAAGGATGCAGTCTTAGTCATTATAATTGAGTAGTCCACAGGAAAACGGGCATGGTCACAAAATGCAGAAACTGAGAACATTTTGAAGTTAGATTTTTTATTAGATGTTTTAAGTAAATGCTATTTTTAAATGCTTCCAGCTGGAGACTGTGGTCGTTTATGAACAGGATTACTTTTGGAAAAAAAACTGAGGTTTTAATGTGACTAGGGGGAGCAGGGGAAGTAACCTGAAAAATGTGACTTTGTGACTCCTCAAATGTGACTTTGTGACTATTCAAATGTGACTTTGTGACTCCTCAAATGTGACTTTGTGACTTCCTGTGGACTCCTGAAATGTCTCGTAGCAAAGTCTGCACCCTGTGAGCTCTGTTTATGGTCTGCATTCTCCAGGATATTCTAAAGTGCCTCATAATTAACCACATTAAAGCTTTAAAAGTGCACGTACATTAAATTAAAAGCAGGTACAATTTTGGCTTGGTTGTTCACACAACACTTTTTGCACTTTGAAGGCCAAGACAGAAGGCCAAACTCATTCCGAAATCCTGGAACACACTGTTGTTTACCCACAGGACAGCACAAGGCCAGCCTTTGAACTAAACTATTTCATAACATGATGTGCGTGTTTGTTTAAAAAACCCAAATATTGAAAACAAACTAAATTTCTCCTCAGTGTGTCTCTGGACAAATTCAAAACAGGACGTGGGGAACATGTAGACAGGAAGTCTCTTACCTCCTCAAACTTCTCAGGCTTGGGCCAGAGGTTGACAACAGGACCTCTGTCCATCATCTTGGTGACATCAGACATGTTTATGACCCTCTCCAGCTCGATGACTTTCTCCATCCACTCGATGTCTGTCATGCCATGGTCAGAGAACATGACGACATTCAGGGTGTCAGACAGGCCCTTGTCCTGAAATGCGTGTTAAAGACGACATATTATACTCCATTTCCACAAGTTAGAATAGCTCTGTGGGCTATACAAACATGTTCATCAAGTACTTTGCACAAAATTACTGCCACATGAACAAGATCTCACCAGTCTTGCCCGTTTTTTTCCTATTCAGAATGAGTCGTTTAGGGTTTTTTTCACCTTGCTGGCCACGATTGGCCCCACCCATCCCATGTTTACAATTCATGTTCACTACATGTGCAAATGGCAGAAGGCAGAGGCACAATCCAAGCGTATATGTCCAACCCCGAGTCTGACCCAGAGCTAACGCCCCCCCCGAGCTTACGTCAGTGCTGGGGTAGCCAGAAACATGGCTCGCAGAAGCACAGTATTCCTCACACCAAAATCTTTCAACTGACTCACAGCAAACGAATGTTTGTACAGCCCCAATACAAAAACACGCAAAAAGCGATTTTTGCATATGTCCCCTTTAAAGGACATGTTAGTGCGCAAAGCCAACACCGTCATACTGGCTGGAGTTTCAAAGTAACATAGTGATTTCATAACACCTTTTTATACAGCTATGTATCATTCAGTCTGTTCTGATAGGCGGCGGCAGTGTCTACTATCTAATGTGTGTAAATTTAGTGTTTTATTTTCATGTTGGACGTTCTTTCCAGTACACATAACAGATTGTGCAGTGCTCATTTGAACCTCATGACAAAGAGAGAGTAGATATAAATGTGCAGTTTTACAATAATGTACAATCCCAATTCAGATCAAGTTGGGATATTTCATTGACTGATATGGTGTCCTTGGACTATTCTCAAACACAAATATTGCTTGTATGATTTGAGAATTGTAGCATTTATTTTTTATTTACATTTAAAACAACATCCCAACTTCATCGGAATTGGAGTTGTAAGATATTACATATGAAATATTATGTAAAAACAAACTCACAAACAAATAAAAAAACTGACCTTTATTTTTTGGTTAAGGGTCTGAAAGGCCGTGTCCAGTCTGGTCACAGCTTCTCGCACCTGGGAGGAGCGCGGCCCAAAGTGGTGGCCCTGCACGTCGATCCGCTCAAAGTAGACGCCGGCCATGTCAGCCTTATTATCCCTGGGGCAGGACACCACACAGGGAGGCATTAATTACCTCCGCTCAAAGTAGACGCCGGCCATGTCAGCCTTATTATCCCTGGGGCAGGACACCACACAGGGAGGCATTAATTACCTCCGCCAAGGAGGGTATGTTTTTGCCCCCGTTTGTTTGTTTGTTTGTTTGTTTGTCATCAACTTAACTCAAAAAGTTATGGATGGATTTTGATGACATTTTCAGGATAGCTCAGAAATGGGCTAAGTGAGAAGTGATTAGATTTTGGTGGTGATCCAGATCACCATCTGGATCCAGGAATTTTTTAAAGGATTCTTCACCATTGAGAGATAGGACCAAATTGTTCTCCACAGAACTGTCGCCCTCTTGTGGCTATCTTTAAAGTGATTAGATTTTGGTGGTGATCTGAGCTGCCTTGGCGGAGGTCTGCGCTCTCTGAGTGCTTTTCTAGCTATTAACTGTAATTAGTTTTGGTTCACTTTATTTTAATGTCCCTGTTACATTAATTAGGTACAGTGTAACAAAGTGTGTCACAATATGTATACAATATGTATGTAATACAAAATGTAACATTATGTTTATTACACTGCACCATAGGGTTAGATGTTAGGTATGTACAGTGTAAGTGCATAATATTACATGTTAGATGCAGATACACTAAAAAAGGAACCATACAATAAAGTGTTAGCCTGTTTGTATTATTCTGATTATTACATAATTTATTCACGCCTTATCTAAGGTATGTGTGTAACAGAGAAGGAGGCATTGATTCGTTGGTTCATGCCTTATCTCAGGTATGTGGATAGGACAACCATGAAGCAAATATTTGGTTGGTGTTCAAACTAAACAAGTAAATGTGAAAATAAGATGTGATAAAAGGGCATGGAAGGACACGTCCCATTGACACAGATATTTACAGCCAGAGCACAGTTTGTCAAGTCAAGTTTTGGGTCAACATAATATGTTATATATATTACACTTTAATGGTTCTCCTCGCTAGGATGTCACTGCAATCTCGCTGGGATTTTTGGGGGATGGTTATTATATTTATGTGTAAAAAAGTTTGCCAAGCCAACGAAAAAAATGCATCATGACAGATAAAAGAATGCCTCCTAGGCCAACATAAATATTGACTGACAGCAGCATCCAGGCACCTTACTTTAACGCATTGAGAGCGTTCTCAATGGAATCTGTAAAGTTCTTCTCTGATGGATCGTAGACATACTCCTCACAGTGATCCGTCTTCACTCCCAGAATCTCCACCTCACAACCTGATTAAAAACACCACAGCTCTAGGTTAGCCGCTAGGATGCTACTGACACTGTTAATGGAAATGATCTACAACTCATTTCTTTGTGCCAAATCTCTTAATTTTAGTATATCACTGAGAACAAATATGGTTGTTTGCAGTATCCTGTAACAACAACACACCATTAATGTGGTGAAGTGGCTCTGTGTGAAGAGTGAAAGATGAAACCTAACTTTAACATTACATTTTAAACAGACATTACACACATTTTAAACCAACCCTTCTGGTTTGGCTTTCATCTTCATCACCATCATCAGCATCATTACCATACATTTTGCTCTTTTTTTAGTGAACTTTCCAACAGTGCTGCCTGACCCAAATAACAGCTGCTGTAAATGACTCACACCTGCTTGTCTTCAAGACAGTACCTGGCCAGTAATACATGTAGACCCTCTTCTTCAGTTTCTGCAGGGTGACCCACAGAGGCTCTGCCCCGTCCCACCACAAAGGCAAGCGGCTCTCCGCGTTCAGGCCGATCAGGAACTCGTTGTTGCTCTTCTCGTCCCACATGTAGTTCCCCGTCATGTGGTGCACTTCACAGTATCGTCCTCAAGAGTCAGATAAAAAAAGAGAGATTTTCTGAGGCCCTCAGCCGTGTATTAATACTCAGTGAAATGTAATTATATTTAATATTACTTATATATTATATATACTTATATATTAATTTATACACATCTGAGAGGTCTCGAACAAATGAACATCTTTACTATGGTTTTAGAGCACCACAGCAGTTAGAGAGCATCTGTGTGGTTTCTGTTGCAGAATCAACCATTTGTTCGAGACCTCTCAGATGTGTATAAATTAATATATAAGTATATATAATATATAAGTAATATTAAATATAATTACATTTCACTGAGCATAAATACACGGCTGAGGGCCTCAGAAAAGTCAGATAATCTGTGCTCAATGACTCCATGTTTTTTGTTGCAAAATTAATTCATTTGATATAGAAAATGTATCAGATCCTCCACATGCCACAAAAAAAATCCACATGCCTTGAAAACTGTGCCCTGGACTGCACTCCTCTTTGCTGGGAACCACTAGTGGCATTGCTACAGAGTTACAACTTTCCATTAAATGGTAATAAAAGTTTACATTTTTTCTCATGAGAGGTTAATTATCTCAACACCCTTGATCATAAGAAGCAGACCTCATCACTCACAGTCACACCAGTAGCAAAAATAAAAACATCTATTGCCTCAGTAGCACCACCTGTGCAGTTTGCAAAACATCCGCTTATTATGTTTGTCCCTTCAGTATTATAATCCCACTGCAATTACAACACCATTGTTCAGCTCCTGCGGGGTTTGGCAGTTTAACTGATGTGAGTGCCAAAATGCATACAGAGTGGATAAGTCTCAAATACTAAGGTCCCAAACATTCAAATGTAACCTACATGTGACCTTGTGTATTTAAGTTGTGTAGTGTAGTTAATATATTAAAACATTTCAAATGAATACCAAATGTAATAAATGCTGTGTGATGCTGTATGGGGAAACGGTGGGTAAACTACACATGTCCGTGGACACACTTTTTACCTAATTTATAATCCCTACTGTTAAAAAAACTGATGCATGTCCTTAGTTAACATGAGCAATCATTCAAAGACGAGCAAACGCTGCGCTGTAGTTTAACAAGGTGTGTGAACAACGTTTCCTCTCAGAGCGTTTACCCTCCGCTGCATCCCTGGTGGTTATAGTTCCTCTGTGTGAGTTGGGCAGTAACCTGCTTGCATCTGTTCTGTTATAAATTAACACCGTGAGAGCTACTCAGTAGTCAGTCTTGATCTCTTTCCGCCAGAGTAAACGCCCGGCATTCGAGCTTACATAAGAGGGCTGGTCACACAGCCAACTCTTCACCTTAATGAGATGAAAATTACAAGCATCAAACCACATGCTTGGAAAACATGACAAATCTAAAAACAGGATGGCTAATTGTGTGACTACCTGCTGCTTAATAAGATGCATTAGTTTAGTGGGAATCATGTGAAATGCAGAATAACAGGCAGAGCTTGATCCAAACGTGGCTGGCAGCCACAATGTGCAAGAGAGGGCATGTGCTCTGGCTTGCTGCTCAGGTTTGACGGTGCTTTGATGTGGCACCATAGCAGCACCTCATCTTATACACCTCTGTGCATGTGGCAACTAGTCAAGCTAGCTCCGCTCCCTGGAGTTGTGTTTCGAACACAAGAAAGCGGAGAGTTGTCAAAAAGTAAAATAGTATTAGGTAGCAAGAGGTATAAAACTACTGGGTAGCATTAGCTTTAGCATTAGCATTTGCTTTATTCTACAAATTATTACTCAATTTACATTCAGCAAATTAGAACTACTTAGGGGACAATATTGACTAATTGGATACTGGACACACACTAAGGATCGATCACCTTAAGTGAGGCCGCCTCAGAGCAAAGTAGTGACTTAAGGCCTGAAACTTTTGTCAGTTTCCCAGCTTGGAATCAATACAGTAAATCTGTCTATCTGTCTATCTATAACCACCCATGGATCCTGAGGTGCACCACTGATAAGTTATCCTGGAAATTTTTCACAGAACAACTACACCCTCTGACTTAGCAAACAAACCCAACAATGGGCAGATTGACCTAGGACTAGGGAAATAATAATAATAATAATAATAATAAAAATAACAACAACAACAACAACAACAACAATAACAACAACAACAACAACAACAACAACAACAACAACAACAACAACAACAACAACAACAACAACAACAACAACAATAATAATAATAATAATAATAATAATAATAATAATAATAATAATAACAAGTAAGGTGCTTGTTCTCCCAAACAATAGCATGCTACAATTACACAAATGCACACATTTCTTGTGTTTTCTCTAAACTGTGTTCTGTTGAAATGTGCTAAAGTTTAGTTACACATTTACTCTTACAGCAAATTTAAACTTCAAAGGCCATACAAAGATCAATGAGGATGTGCTGAGTGGTCGTGTGTAGACGAAACAACAAATTGTCCATTTTAGATGCATCTATTATAAGGCCAAAAGTTACAAAAGTCTATAAGGAAATATTTCTCTCATTAAAAAATACAGTCAACCATTTGCACTTGTGAACAGATGCCATGACTTGAAGATTGATTTATGTGGAAACCTTCCTCCGCAATACTGAGATTCAGCTCTTTTGACAGGCCAGTTTAAAGAAAGCAAACCATCGGCGAGAACATCACGACAGCTGTGTAACTGTCAGTGCTCCTGTGGTGCATGTGGCCTACCCAGATATCACTGCTCTTTTCACAGTGTCAGTTTTTATTATCTCCTCCTGTAAACAGACTCAGAGATAAGATAATGCCACGGTGTAATAGAGAAGTTGAGTTCAGTCAAAACAATACAATGAACTCTCTCACACACATACAGAGAGAGAGAGAGAAGGTTCACTCAAATATACACTCTCGCACACACACACACACACACACACACACACACACACACACACACACACACACACACACACACGTGTGCTTGCATGAGTTGTCTCCTGTCCACATACACCTACAAATATGGCAGAAGTCACCTTCTTGACTTGTGCCTACCACTTGCAGGCTGGCACTTTGAGCCTGAAACAGGCACAGCTGCCCCTCTCAAACCGCTCATGCGTTGTGCTTGTGCTTCTGTTTGGTTACGTTGATAATGCCCAGGCCCAATTGTCATGGCCGATTCACTTCTGACCCAATTGCTGCATTGTGGCTGGGGGAATGTGCCTCCACCAAAACAACCCCCATCAGCACATCACAGCCACGGCTGGTGGGTGATCCAGTGACGCGGGGAAACTGCACAGAGGCCGCTAATCTACCAGCTTAGCCAGGGAAGCCCTTTGTCGCTGCAGGGAAGCTTTGGATGTGCCACACAAAGATGACACTCACCTCACAATGCGACATGGGTTATATTATTATTATTTAACAGGCCCGGCTGGTGGCTTAAAGACATGTCGAGCCGTTTTGGAGAGGAACACAAGGCCTATTCTTGCAACACTTTAACTGTGGTTTTGTTGAAAGGCCCAATTTTGTAATTGTGTGTACATACTGAGAATGCATGTTTGCATTGTTGTTTGTAGAGTTTTTGTGTGTGCTAGAATGGGTTTATACATGCATTGCCAAAGTCAGTGAAGCCTGATGGATGTGAGGATATGATCATCCCAGCTTCCAGGAGTGTTGTACTGGCCCCACAACTCTCAAAAGGATTGTTCAGTCAGCCCTGAAAAAAGCCACTATTTCCGAATTGTGCACCATTACACCATTACATTAGCACCATTACAAACAAATACACTTTAGCTGTAACAGGGGCAACTAATCTGAGGCGTTAGGTTCATACAAGGGCAACAACTGCAAAACCACAAAAGCTTCTCACTGACAGTCCAAGGGGTAACTCTTTTATTGTGTACATTTGTCCCGCCATAAACATTCACTTGATGTTTGCCTGCACATATGAAGCGCCTAAGTTTTACATAAACTTGTCCATACCGAAAACGCATAAACTCACCCCTCTATCGCCAAACAAACACTGTAACGCAACAGGTTGTTGTTCAGTCTGACACGAGCATAACATTTAGCGCGTTAATTCCCATCCCGCTACACGCTCGGTTATTGTGGAACATACCTGTCATAAGCGAGTAGTAGTTAGGATAGGAGAGGCTGGGGAAATCCGGCGTCATATAATCCACTTTCACACCGTTTTCCACGATCTCCCTGAATCCTGGAAGTTTCTGCAAATCGTCCATGTAGTCATACCGAAATCCATCAATGAGGAACACTAACAGTTTGCGAGTGGCGTCGCACGACTTTGAGAGTAAAAGAACAGCAACAACAATGGCACACGCTACCGTGGTGGGTCTTGTCATGATGGATGGTCACGCTACTGATTCGCAGTGTGTGCATGGACTGCTACTGATGCGGTGGCCATTTGGCCAGGGCCAGGTAGGCGGAGACTGCAGGGTAGCGGGCAGATGGGACTGAGACACCCGTGCAAATTGTGACGCAAATGGTCAGTGTTAACCGTTTTTACAACGTTAACAAGGCCGAAAAAGGACACAGACAAAATACTTTTATCGTTTTATACAGCTAAGAACAAACACTGGTATGTTCACTGAATTGTAATTATTTTTGGCAGATGTAAAACAATGCATGTCTTCACTGATCCAGCCAATTTAATCAAAGCAAGACTAAACCAAGAGGTGAGAACATTAATGCAAAATATCACGTCTTTAGATTTTTTATTGGAGATATGGCGATAGGGTGAACATGGGTAAAGTGGGACAATTTTTAAAAAAAATTACGTTTTCCACTGTTGGATGATATGATATATGATATGTTTTATTAAGTTTAGACTGTCTTTTA
>CM050202.1:3501337-3591337 GCA_027475355.1 Coilia nasus
AACATCGGTTTACCCAATATTCCATATATAGCCATTATAGTCTATTATCTTACAGATCCGTCCCACTTTTCATTCTGCCTGTGCTGTTCTGCACCGTTCGTCTGAAAACAGCAACCGAAACCAAAAGGTGCAAACGCTCCCTAGTGTGCACCACTGCACAACACCGTATCAAATTACAGTTGTGGGCTACTGCCTGTGTTCGGGGGTGAACCAAAGTTCTCGGTGCCGCTGGAAGAGAGCGCAGCTGCGCACAACGTTTCATACATTTTTTGGTGTCAGTCCAACAATTCAGTATGGACACTGTGGTTTTGGAATTGGGCCAACCTGGATTTAACTAATGCAATCAAATACCAGGGTATTTTTTGTTATTATTTCGATGCTTACATTAGGCACGTTTATTAACTTCGGGTTGCTAAAATGCTTAGAACTTACAGTACTAGGAATATCCACTCATATACTTAATGAATCGCTACATGCCTTTCATTCCTTTTTGGCAGGGCCTATTCTTGATGTTGAACTTGCTGATTAGGCCTAAACATGCTTGGATGCACTGCAAAGCCATGCAATAAATGTGTGCGACTTTAACTGGTGCAACAGAAGCCGTTAGATCCAGATAGTACAAGTGTTGCACATAAATCTTATCATGGTGGTTAAGTAATACTGTAGTAGGGGGACGAAGGGCTGCTGGGTAGGCTACCCCATGCGGTCACAATTCATTAGCCTATACGGATACATTCATAAACAACACTGCTAGATTGTGTAATGAAAAAGTTTGAAGACATCACAGTATCTTTTAATCATTCTTGGAAAGACAGGAGCATAAACAACAGGAAATGCAAATTCAGCTTCTTAAGTGCGTTTTGGGAAAATAGATCATACTATGCTGGCCCACCTGAATTTCCCCTGGCCTGATAATAATGTTCACCTTAACCTTTGCCAGGACTACTGCAGACATATATAAACAAACTGACTCAGTGAAAACAGTGTTGAACATTTATTACAAAGAGAATAACATGGTACATCAAAAAATTAAAAGAAATCCATTAAGATTTGTAGAATAAGTGATCCACAGGATTTAGAGTGGCACATGAATGTGCATAGTTTATACACAGACATGTCTTCACATCATTTAACAAATTTATACATACAAATAAAACAGACAAACACACAATATTGGCGCAAATAGGCAACAGAGCCACATATCAGAACACACATGTAGCCTACACACAGTAGAGAACTGCAATTTCCATGTATCCTTTTACACTATAACAGCAAAAAGAGTGGGGATAAACTCGTATGAAGCAACATATTCCCTATAATACAAAAATATAATGGCTTAACCTAAATTTTAAGATAAATTAATTCAGATTGAGTGCATTTAGTTTTTTTTCTCTTTCACTCCCACACTGAGACAGTCAGACATTTGATCATGTTTGGTTTGATCGAATCTGACTGCCATCAGAGAAGTGCACCCCAGCTAGAGGGCAGTGCTTGGCACAGACCTCTGACAGCTAGGCCACAGATTCACCCGTTTAACGCTCGTCTAATAAGGTGCAGAAAGCGGCGGCTCGCAATTACGCTGACGTCACACAGGTATGTACATTATTCACAAAAAAGCCCACCAGCAAACACCCCTCCTTTGGCTTCTTTCAAGGCACAATTACCCATCCCTGCAGTGGAAATGACTCCGCTACTCCAACGCTCTTGAATTTTTTTATTCACACAGTTTGCCTTTTTTTTTTTTTTTTTTTTTTATCTCGCTCTTACCACCAGTGCTTGTGATCAAATATGACCTGGTAAGGGTTAGCCTGAATCAGGAAGTTCATTAGATCATAGTTTCCTAAAGAAAAACAGCAGCCTCCTCCACGCGTCCTATGTTCCTTGCAAAAGTGGGGGGATTAGGGAGGATGGGAGGTGGTTGGGGCGGGGTGAGGGGGTTGGTTGAGGGGGTAGGGGGTCACCGATTACCTGCATCTCTGGTCCTATAGGATCAATGTTTTTTTGTTAGTTTTTTTTTTTTTCAGAGGTGCGTGCGTGGGAGAGAGAGACCGCGACCCTCCGGCCTTCCTCAGCAGCTCTTGACCGACTTGGACACGTCGGAGGTCTTCATGATGACGCTGGCGCGCGGCTCATGGATGGACGCCTGTCCGGAGGGGCCTGGTGCAGCGCCGCTGGGCTGGGACGAGGAAGGGACGCCCCAGTGTCCTACTCCGGTGACCCCGGCCGAGGCCAGTGGCCCTTGGCTGCTGGTTAGCGAGAAGGCCCTCTGGCTGGAGGTGACGAACGTGTCCATGCTGGGCAGAGAACAAGAGGGCATCGTCATCATTGGACTCCTAAAAGGGGAGTGCCACGATGCCCGCATAGCCTGCCAACCACAGAGAGATACGTGGCGATTAGAGAGATGCCATTTGGCTGTATGGCGCTGTGTTGATCACAGGACACCCAAATGAAATGAAAAAACACTGTTTCAATACACATGCAATGCTAGATAAATATTGTGACATTTGTGCAAACACAGCCTTAATCCACATGCTTGTATGTGCCTGTGAACATGTGTTGCCCGTAATGTCTGGTGAGAGCATTCTTCCCCCTCTTGAGGCAACAGTGATTAATCTGCACTTAGGAATGCAGAGGAACTTAACCTCACCACCCCCACACACAGATACACACACATACACAGACACACACATACACTTACACACACACACACACATGCACATATACACTTACACACACACAAAAACACAAACACACACACACACACACACACACACACACACACACACACACACACACACACACACACACGATTCTCTCTCTCTCTCTGTGTCTTTCTCAACCCCCAACCTAAACTCTTCCCGCCTATTTTGTGTATGGTTACTCATGACTGTTGCAACGGTTGTTTCCCTCTTTTCTTCAAAGGAAGGCCATATTAATTTGGCCTTGGACCCCTAAATCACCACAAGCATGACGTTCAGTCGAGTAACTTTTCCCCAGGTCATTATTTATGGTGCTCAAGCTCATTGTTAATCCTGACAACAACCACCAGGCACCAGCAGAAATCATGTTTATGGCACCGGGTGAGGCAGGGAAAATGTGCTAAGTGGTTTTACCATAACAGAACAAAGAACAATAGCTAAGCCATAACAAATATCTTATCTAAGAAACAGAGAGAGAGAGAGACAGAGAGAGAGAAAGAGAGAGAGAGAAACAGAAAAAGAAAGAGAGAGAGAGTGAGTGAGAGAGAGAGAGAGAGAAACAGAGAAAGAAAGAGAGAGGGAGAGTGAGTGAGAGAGAGAGAGAGAGATAGAAATAGAGAGAGAGAGAGAGAGAGAGAGAGATAGAAATAGAGAGAGAGAAAGGGAGGGAGAGAGGACATTTTCTGGTAACTGTTACTTTTTTTCCCGGTACCGGCTAGCCCTGTTTAGTTAGAGATGGCTCCTGGTATGAATCAGTGAGCGTTGAGCATAATCATCCTTAAACATGCTGTAACACATTTGCCTTAGAAAGTGAGACACAGTGGCTTTATGCGTTTTGTTTTTTGTGTTTTCTGTCAGCCTTGGGGCAACACAGGAACTGAAAACAAGAGCTGAGGTTTCAGATGTTGCCGTCGCCAGTAGTTACTGCATGGTTCGAAACTTGAAGCTGAACTCACAAGTTCCTCAGCGACACTTGAAACATTTCTGCATATCTCAAAAAATGCCATAACTTTACGCTGAAAAAAGAAGAAGTCCAGGACCTTGCAGGATCCAGTGCCAAAACCCACCCTGACCCAATGCAATACATTTCCCTCGCTATCAGTCCTTCACAGGGTCACTTAAACACAGCACCCAGAAATAAACCAGTCAATCACCAAATGTGCAACAGTAACAGACGAACACCATGTGACAGGAAGCTGTCGCAGGAGTAGTATGGGGAGCCATGGTGACTTCTGCAGCCTTAGCTACATTGTGATGGGGAGAGGTTGGGTAGGGTGGAGTTAAAGTGGTTGGTGTTGAATACTAAGTTATTAATGAACCTAGTAGTACAAATACAGATGTTGTGTCTTTGTAAGTGTGTTATCTGTGTCCATATTTTATGTCAATAGTTGTCTATTGTCTGAAACTATTTATTTTCCGCCATTTTGACCAGGACTCTCTGGCAGAAGAGACGCTTAGTCTCAATGGGCCCTTTTCTGGCTAAATAAAGGTTAAGTAAATAAAAACACGCTCATTAAAAAAGAGACGCCTAGAGGTACCAAAACAGAACTTTAACTCTTTAAAGTCTGCTCCTGGTTAAAAAGATGCTATAATAACCTGCTCACACTTGACATAAACACTGAGGGTATGATAGCATGTTACTTTCATACCTCTTTGTTGTCCTCTTCACTGTGCACGCTGTCCGTGTCGCTGTCTATAAGAGAGAAGAGACACAAAGACAAAGAATGAAAACAATCCCTAATAGCCTACTGTACCTGACAAACAGGTTTGGGTCCTAGTGTGCGTGTGTGTGTGTGTGTGTGTGTGTGTGTGTGTGTGTGTGTGTGTGTGTGTGTGTGTGTGTGTGTGTGTGTGAGAGAGAGAGAGATACAAGGGTGGGGCAAAAGAAAACAAGTTTAACCTCCACTTTATCGTTTTTTTTCCTTCAGTTTCCCCAGCTTCGAATTAATAAAGTAAAACCATCTAAATCTATCTATCTATCTTGATGGCCAGTCTCCTGGACGAGGAGACACAAGGCCTTCAGCGACCTCATGCCAACAGTATTGCGCCAAATGACCTGGCATGTTTCAGCATGTCAGTAAGGCGGAAGGAGATTTAAACCCTACTGAATTCCCACATCAACAGCTGCGGTGGGCTGCGTGTGCAAAGAGGACATCTGGTTAGGGAATTGGACTGATAACTGAAGGGTGGCTGGGGGGTCAATCCCCCGGCTGGTGTGTGCATGTGTGTGTGTGTGTGTGTGTGTGTGTGTATGTGTGGGTGGTGATTGATTGGTGCCCTTGAGCAAGGTACCTAACCCCCTACTTGCTTGCTGGGGTCACTGGATTAACGGCAGCCCATTGCTTTGTGCGTGGGCATGTGTGCTGCTAAACATGTGTATACTCCCGCCCTTATGGGTCTAATGTAGAGGACAGATTTTCCTCAGGACAACACTGCCCTGCAAAGTCAAAAGGCAGTAACTACGTGTTTTGGCAAAACTGAGTTTAGAGTGAAAATTGACTTGTCTTGTGACTGAATTTCTTGCTTCTTCCGACTAAGAAAGTACATAAAAGCATCCCCCCTATTACACCTACAACATATTTCACAGGGCAGAATGACAACTTTGAAGGCATTTTTGTCAGTTGTATTGTTCATGTAGTTACTGCACTTTGCCTTTGTTCAGGCAGAACAGTAAAGACTTAATGTATCTACTTCAGAACCGCAGCCTGACCGGACTTGAACTTTGTGTAGAGCTGCTTCACACTCGGTGAAAGCGATGTGTGACATGTCCACGACACACACTAGACACCTTGTCCACACCGCAGCCCTGACATCACACGCTGCAGTGCTACCTAATGCATGCGTGTGTGTGTGTGTGTGTGAAATGTCATGGCACGCTCTATCGTACACTTTAACCAACCCGGGAAATTCCAACAGCAGTCTCGGTACAGCTCTTCCCTGATTTACACCTGAACAGACAAGAGGCCGGTGCACTGAGTTCTCCTCTTTGTTTTCTAGTGTTCCAATACGATAAAATATTTCCAGGCCAATTATAAAACAGAAAAAGCAAAGTTCCTCATTTTCAATAAGGGAATGCAGAATTGTGCATTCTGTACAGACACCATTGTCTGTTTTTTTTTCCAACTACTTTGTGTCAGCAAAATACATAATGATAAAAATAAAAATAAAACAGCGGCATTGGGCCCTCTTAAGAGTTGCTCTTTCCACACTCCTGACTGGAAAGCAATGAGTGAATCATACAGCATGTAGATCAGATGGGCTCAAGGATTAAAGTCAAGCTGCAATGCTGGTGAGGGTGCCGCTCCCGGATTGTACATTAACCCTCCTGGGCTATGGCCACTCGGTGCCAAAGGAAAGGAGAGTTTCCTGTCTATTTTTTTTCCTTGGCCAAAAGTAAGCGCACCCGTAGCCTGGAAAGCAGCAGAGTAGAGAAGTCATTAACCCTTGTGGTCACCCGGTGAGTGGAAGGAAGTTGAAATAATGACGTCCTAGAGGGGATCAGGGGATCAGGGGAGGGGTCAGTGGGCTGTAAGGTGACTGTGTCACGACGTGGGACTTTATTTCAGAAGGTGCAGGGACCCGCTGCTACCCACAGACAAATGTGCAACGGGCAAATGTGCAACCACGCACAAACAGTACCAAACAGTAGAATTTAAAATTGTCTTCGGTTATATCTTGTTCAAATTGTTCGCAGTGTCTGTTGTAAGTAGGCCCTATTTCCAAGTTAAACGCCAAATCAGCAGACGCTGCTGATGTTGTGTGCAGGTTGTAATGATTTATGGTGACTGGTGAGGTGAAGCTAAATACAACATGGTGGTTGTTACCTGTGTGGGAGAGAAATGGCAATGACATGTACAAAACAAAAGCCTGTGACGTCAACATCTGGGACTGGGTCATGATAATCTCTGTAATGGTGTGTGGAAAGCAAGGAAAGACTGTGTGTGTGTGTGTGTGTGTGTGTGTGTGTGTGTGTGTGTGTGTGTGTGTGTGTGTGTCTGTGTTCAGGTGATAGCTTTTGGAAACCTGCAACTGTGTGACTAACGGCTTTTGTCTGTTGCAAAGAAACACTCCTGCTCCAAGATGTCTGCTCATTCAGAACCAGAGCAACACTGAGGTATGGACAGGACTTCCTGACGGGGCAAACAAACTAACTCATCGCTACTACACAGTGGCACACACACATACATTCTGCTTAGACTTAAAGGAAAGGAAAAGCAAGCTCTTTCTATGCGAGTCTTAAAAAAATGCATACACAGTCCTTGCTAGTACCCATCTGCAAACTTAGGTGCTTCTGGAGAAATGTCACACGTTTCATTGCAACATCCACGCAGTCGTAACTTCTGGAAAAATGTGGCCTACACCGACTCTACCCAAAGGTTTTGTGACATACATTCTGTCTCAGAGGTGCACAACTCTGTGACTTTGGCCAGCGCGTCACACACACACACAAACATGCACGCACACACACGCACATGCACGCACACACACGCACACACACGCACACACACGCACACACACACACACACACACCCACAGGTGGAGGGTACAGAAACTAAAAGTCCTGCCACATATTTGTTATAGCCATTCACAAAACCAGCTGATTCTGAATAGCCAACTTCTTAGCCATGGACGAGCTGACTGGTGAAAAATATCACTTGTAGAAGGAATGCATGTCAGGTTGCATGTGCAGGCATGTGCACAATATATACCACAAAACACGATTTCACTGCAATAAACTGTAGATGTCCATAAGCTATGCTCTTGCCATCTGCATATCAACATATCTGGCAAATTGATGTACACTGTGACCATATAAATTCCCTGTGGCTAATAATAATAATAATAATAATAATAATAATAATAATAATAATAATAATAATAATAATAATAATAATAATAATAATACATTTTCTTTGAGCCTCCTTTCACGGTACCCAAGGACAATCTACAGTAATTAAAATAGTAGCAACACAGACTGCAACATACACACACCAAACGCCACCACCAAAATCATACACAAACACAGCAAGAGAGAAGACAAATATCAATCAAAATAAGTCAGCACTATGTTTGAAAACGCGAAAGGGTGAAACCACAGGTTTTGAGCCTAGTTTTGAAGGTACAGAGTGAAGTGCACTGACGCAGCCCAAGTGAAAAAGAGTTCCAGAGTATGGGACCAGCCACACTAAATGCCCTGTCCCCTACAGTATGAGACGAAGATGTGCAGAGGGGGTGGAGAGGAGGGGTGTATCTGAGGAGTGTATAGTGCTGCGGCTATTCACTGTCTAATGTCTAGTGGGAGCTAGCAACACAGAGCTGGAAGACAAAATGTGTTAAGTACTTGTTCATTTAGGCTGTCACAAGTCATATAATCATATCTCAGCATTCAGCATCCTCTTACAGATCGTACACTGTCCTAATATCTCGGCAGCCCTAAAAACATGGAGGGATCTTTACTTTCTAAAGCCGGAATATGCAATTCTGGTCTCCCAGGCCTTGCCATAAGCAGAGGCAGACATCCTGTGTTTAAAAAAGTAAAAGTCCTGTCACATATTTGTTCCACAGTTTACTGAACTTAGCTTATCCCAATCAGCCAAACTAATTAGTAAGCTAATTAGTGATATCAAATCGCCTGTGTAAAGAAAATAAAACAAGGCAGGACTTTGACTTTCTCAAGCAGGTTTGTCCACCTCTGGTGATAAGATTAGAGCCCCAAACCTCCGTAGGTGGACACGGGCGAGATCTGCAGCGGGTAGTGATGGCTCGACGTTACCGACTGCTCCTCGTTCTCTGTGATGACTTCGATGGTCTGGCACACCTCGGGGATGATCACATGCTCCTCCGCGGGACTCCGGCTCACTAGAAGAGGGGGATTCTGGGTATCAGCGAGGATGCGGTGTGCTGAAGTGGGTAGTGAGCATGCTCAGAATGAACAGTGGGAAAAAGGGGTGAGCGTGGAAATGTTTTGGCTTTGGGGTTGGAAGTGGTCACGGCTATTTGTGGACAAAACATTTTTGGAGACCTGGCTAATCTACAGGAAAGGCCTTTCTCTCTCTTGTGGACATTCACACACTTACACACACACACTTACACTTACACACATGCACACACACTTCTGCCGTAATTAGCCTGTGTTTTTTTTTTCACCCACAACAAACAATGCTGTTATAGCATTGCAGGCTATGCAGTGTGTGCTCATGTTAATTAGCAAGCTCACCCATCTTATTCACAGCCAATATGAGTCCACATAAATAAGCATGCAAATATGTGATCTCTCTCTCTCCCTTTCTCACACACACAAAATCACACACACACACAAAATCACACATACTCACACAAAGATACACACAAGCTCTTTGCTATCAGTTGTTTGGCTGATAAGACTTTGTAGCCTTTGGACTTGTGCTAACACTGGGCCAGATACAAAGGCCGCCCTGACTTTTAATCTTTAATTAAGACACTCTAAGGTCTGAACACTGACACAAAATGGCAATCACAGCTCACCCCAAGTCCCTAGTCACTAACTGCCCAGTCTCTGTAACAGCATCCAGCATCAAAAACTGCTGTTCGACACTGTAACTGTTTCCCACATGCCTCGGGATAATCTTGGGAAATGCACATCACTGTGTCCAGAGGCGAAGACATTTATGAGCCTGTCACTGGTGAGAGAAGTTATACAACATATCTGTTGAGGAGCAAGCACTTCCTGGACTCAAAAGATTGTTTGCTTGATGGGATACTTCAAGCAACAAATTTGGAGAAACCTCAAACCATTTTAATGTTAAAATGGTTTTTAAAGGCTTAATTATAATGGCTTGGTCGTCTTAATTTAATAAACAAAATAAAGGCTTTTTAAATGTCGTAAAGAAAAACGTTTTCCTTTGGCACAGCATGCATACAGTGTTATTTCCATAGGTTATCATTGTACAGAAACATCAGATAAGGACTAGAACATGTCATCCTTTTGATGGATTGTCTGTCTTTACATACACACTACATGAATCTTTGCCCGAGGCAGAAATCCCAGGTTTAGACAGTAAGTCCTGCCACATCCTGCCACATACGTATCTGTTTCAGCCATTTCCCTTAACTAGCTGATCCTAATTAGCAAAAACCTGTCCAGCCAGGTAGAGGGGCAGGGCTAAGTAGTGGAATCAAATCACCAATGTGTTAGGAGCACAGGCAGAAAGAGTCCATGGCAGGACGTTTACTTTCTCAAGCCGGTTTGCCCACCTCTGGGAACTCCGGCCCAGTGAATACTGCAGCTACACATTAACCAGAGGCTGTGCCAGAGCTGCAGGCCTGCCGATAGCCTCTTATGAACTGGCACGGCTCCTAACAACCCAACTGTGGAACGATGGGGGGGAAAAATCAGGAAGAGGAACAAGCTGTTTTTCAGTACTGCATGATTCCACTTTCAGGAAAGACTCAAGAAAAAAAAAAACACACACACTGACTTCCTTATCTGTGTGTGTGTGTGTGTGTGTGTGTGTGTGTGTGTGTGTGTGTGTGTGTGTGTGTGTGTGTGTGTGTGTGTGTGTTTGTGTGTGTGTGTGTGTGTGTGTGTGTGTGTTGAATGCTCATATTGCTAGTTTACACACGCTGCAAGGATGTGTGTGCTGTGGGATTCTCCTTTATCAACAAGCAAAACCTCATATAACCTGAACAGTAAGGCCTGCACAATGCTTCCCCCAGCTTGAATGTGTGTTTGTGTGTGTGTGTGTGTGTGTGTGTGTGTGTATGTGTGTGTGTGTGTGTGTGTGTGTGTGTGTGTGTTTATGTGTGTGTGTAAAGCGTGTCTCGGTGAGTCAGTAAGTGGGTAATAAATTATCCCCCTCCTAAAAAAATACTGTCACTAGCAAACTATTGCAAGAAATTGCATGTTTTCCTTTCACATGCAGAAAAGAAAGCAATTTAGTTGAAAAGCATTATATTAAAAAAGCACAATAACTATAAATAGTACCTTAAATGAAGAGCACAAACTGAACCTTTGATATTTACCCAATTTGAAAACCAAACCATAATGACAACTGAAAAGCATACATCACAATAACAATAACTCACACCACACCACACACACACACACACACAGTGTGTTTACAAGTGTAGGTTTACCCCAAAATAAAACATGCTTGTAGACAAAATGATGTAATACTAAGCACATTGCAACACGTCAGCATTTCGCAGAACTCCTACAAACTTGTTTCAGCATTCTATACGGTCTATTCCATCACATTTGGCAGGAACTTAACAAAAGTAAACAACTAAGAAACAATCAAGTTACAAAGATTATACTGACACACCGCAAGCCATTACCCTTTCACTGTCTTCAAAGGCCGTTTCCAAAACAACACTGGGCCTAAAATAGGTGTAGGCAATCATAATGTCCCCACTGGGATTCTGCTCCTGGTATTTGTTATTTTTCTGTCCTCTCTACTCTTCCTTCAGTGCACACACACCCACCCGCACTGTGTCTTATTCCTCATATCCCGCTGCTGCCATCATCTTTAAAGCACCCAGATACACATGATGACTAATGGCTGCAGTAGATTAGAGTACAGGTGTAGGGCTGCACAATATATCAAAAATATTGTGATATTGCAATATACAATATCGTGATATACATATTGCAAAACATGGCTTAACTGCAATAGATGGGACATTACGATAAGATGTTTCACGCTCCACATATGAAGATATTTGGGAAATCAAAAGCAGTCCTACTGCCCTTGATATCCACCCCCACAGGCTGCGCACTGGCTACGGCCTAGCGGAGCGGTGAAGATTAAGCTGAAAGATGTTAAAACAGGTGTAAGTATTTCTACTTCATTATCTGAGGTCCCTCAACCGCTAACTAAACAAACAAACAAGCAAGTTTGACCGAAGCCCCACTTCAACAGTACAAACAAAATAATCTTACAGCTTTCCCTGTGAGAGTTCCTGAGTATGTTTATGTTGTGTAAGCTGAAGGATGCCTTAGTTTACTTTGGAATAAATAAAGTATCTAACTATCCCTACAACTTAAAAGCTAGAGAGGCATACAGCCACACAAAGCATACGACAGGAAAACCGTGCTACACAATGGGACATAAAGCTTTCTCACACCAATAATAGTAATACACAAGAGAAGACGGGTGGCACAGCAAGCCTGGCATCCCCTCAAGAAGTGTTCGGCTGGGTGTCTACTCACTCGGATGGGTCGAGTAGTCTGTCATCTCTTCCTCCTTAATCAGCCCTGGCCTGGGGTAGATAGGGAAGCCATTGGTACCTTCCCAGTGAGGAGAGCTGGGCTCCACCTGTGACGGACACACACACGCACACGCACATACAAACACACACGCGCACACACACACACACACACACACACACACACACACACACACACACACACACACACACGTACAAACACACACGCACACATGCGCGCACACACGCACACACACACGCACACACACATACATACAAACACACGCACAAACACACACACACACACACACACACATACAAACACACACACACATACAAACACAAACGCACACACACACATACACACACACACACACACACACACACAAACACACACGCACACACGCACACACACACACGTACAAACACACACGCACACATGCGTTGACCCAATGAATGACATGAAAAACCAAGCCAAGCATGCTCTTTTTGTTTCGCATTTCACAGCTGGGCAACAGTTCACTCATTTAAATACTTTTAAATTTAGTCATTTCAATTTCAACATGAACCTGAAAAAAATGAGTCAGGAAAGAAACTATATGATTGGTGCGCTGATATCATAAGGTAGGGCTGGGCGATATGGCTGAAATCTGTATCACGATATAAGTGTTTCATATCGGTCGATATCGATAATTATTGAAACATTGTGTGACCTATTTAAAAGTAACAGGAGGGAAAAATCTATTCATTTTTATTTTTTTAACTTAACCTTCCTCTGACAGGCAATAAGCATTCAGGCAAAATGACTGTCAAAACACGTTCAATGTTACGATCACAATGAAAACTGAGTGATCCGAGAAAGCTCCGGCTGTCTGAACAGTGTGAACACATTAGGATAAGTGGTTTTGATAAAGTGGTATTGTATCATTGAAAATATATCGATATGGCGATATAGTGTCAAATACATATCAATATAAATATTACGATACGATATTACGATAATATCGATATATCGCCCAGCCCTATCATAAGGTAACTGAAATGTTTGAAACTTCACAATCGGAAATTTTACCCAGAAAAAATTCTGAATTATAAATCTATATCTGTACCTGTAATATATTATGGATATACTACTTTCCCCTTCAATCAAGTAATATTTCTAAAGCTTCAATCTCCTAATATATGTTCAATATTTGTTCAATCATCCATAAATTTACACAAAATTCTACATGAACACCTTAGAAACACTATGAAATATAAATGAGTTTTAGTGAGCAACAGAAACCTGTCTGGCCCGTGGCCAAACAGTAACTCACTTAGGTCACATATTTCATCCACATATAACAGTATGATTGAGCACCAAAAATACCCCAATCTATAGCTTTAATACTTATCAAAACTCATTAATAAGGTGTTTGAAGGTGGCTTGAACAGTGTGTGAATAATGTTTGATTGGATTTTTTTCTTCCACATATATATTGCTTTTTGTTATTTTTGCATAAGTTATGCAAGCACAGTATGTTTTGCAGTATGTTTATAGTATTGTATGAAGCTTTGAAGAAAAACAACTGCTAAATACTATAACTGTTACTGTATCCCTCTGCCTAGACGGCACTGCATTGATGACTGCATACTTATACACAGTCATTGGTTGAGCGCCTTGAACTCCATGGAAAACTAATGGGAGTGATACACTGGGCGATTTGTTATGTAATGTAGCTGGGCAACCACATGATTACCCCCCAAATTTCAGATGCAAATTTAGGGTGATCCTGCCTGCTGTTGACATAAGTTCTCCTGATTAAATAAAATGAGTTGAGTAAGTTTGTCTAATGAGAGTGATAATGTCCGAAAACGACATGTTAGTAGCCTTGCCCGGCAACATTGCTCAAAAAGTTGCACAGTGTATCATCACCTGTAACCACACCAGAGAGGTGGGTCTCTTGCATGTCGGTGAGCAGCTTCAATGTGAGCTGTGACAATGTCATACAATAGTGACAGAGAGAGGCGTTTGGCCTCGGTCATGAAGCAGCCACAATGGTGTCAGGGAGAGTGTAACGCAAGCAAGTTATGATGCACAGCAAAGGAAGTGCACAGAAGTGCAATACCTTCATCTTCTCCTCCTTTTCAGTTCTTTTCTTGTTGCCTGTGGAAATAAAAACCCAGAGGGTCTTTAGGAAAGGTGGCTAAATGACATAGTGGCAAGTTTAAACATAAACAATACGTTTCGCTATTTACCGCACTGTAAAAAAGAATAAGTCTAGCTTACTTAAAAAATGCTGTTGCCTTAAATGAGCTAAGTAAATGTAACTATTCTATTTGAAGTTATGTGTAGACATAAACATAACTTGAAATAGAATAGTGACATTAACTTAACTCATTTGAGGCAATGAGTTTCCACCATTTTCTTAAGGAAGTTAGACTTTTTAGTTCTTTAATTTAACAGTTATTCGACTTTACACAAGTAAAGGTCTAAATCTGATATTGTGAAATGTTAAAAAAAAACACCCTCACTGCATCAGTTTAACAATCAGAGATTTACTGTAAGAAGTGGAGTTTATAGCTGTTATAACAAGTATCTTATCACCCAGCTCTTATTGCTCAGCTGTAAAGGGCACAATGCTTCAATACCTAGATGCAGTATAACAGAGGGACATTTAATAGCTGTCAAAGTTCAACTGTCAGTAGCTCAATGGACACAATAGAAAGGAGAAGATGGCGAATTACTGACCTCTCTTTGTTTGTCTCTCTGAGGTAGAGAGCATCTTGTAAACCCTGAAGGCATTTGTTCCTTTTTTGATACTCTTGTCTTTCACCTCCTCGATGTCTGGCAGAGAGTTCATGGCACAGCGAAAGTTTGCTTTCCATGTCTTTGGATCTGGCTTGTCAACCCCTGGCTGGTATTTCCCTGGGTGACAGAAAAAATGTGTTTAGTCAGATTTAACTCGTGACACCTGTATTATTACAATGTAAGACAGATATAGAGGCTCCTGTTGATAGTCAAAAGAGTCAAAAGCATAGCTGTGAATTTTTAACTACTATGAACAACATTTGAGTGTCACCTATTATTACTTGACCAGAGCCTATTTACATATTGTTTGTATTGTAAAGTCTGCCACTTCCACACTTTTCAAAATGTTTTAATTAATCTGCACATCATCTACCTTTGAAAACAGAACAACAGAAAAACCTGAGTGTAATGTATGGGGTAATATGCTGAGTAACTTCGTTTTTCTGTGTGTGTGTGTGTGTGTGTGTGTGTGTGTGTGTGTGTGTGTGTGTGTGTGTGTGTGTGTGTGTGTGTGTGTGTGTGTGTGTACATACAGTACAACATGCATACAGCAAGCAAATAGTGGGTGTGTCTGAGTGTGACAAAGAGAAAGAGAGCGAAAGAGACAAACAGAAAGAGACAAACAGAGAGAGAGAAGAGAGAGAGAGAGAGAGAGAGAGAGAGAGAGAGAGAGAGAGAGAGAGAGAGAGAGAGAGAGAGAGAAGACTGTGTAACTGTGTAAGGTGAGAAGCCAGGAAGTAAAACATTGTTTGTCATCAGCAGTGTTAATTTGTGGTTGTCTAAGCTCACAGGTGCTGTGATGCTCTCAGTCAGTACCCGTGTGGATGGCCCAGTTCCTGAAGAGCGGAGCGTCTTTCTCCACGTCCCAGCCATGGCGTGCTGCGTGCATCCAGGGAATCTGGAATATCCTCTTTTCCTGCACCCGCGCCACAAGACAACGCACAATAGCAAACAACAGGGAAGAACGGGGGTGGAGAAGAGGGAAAAGGAGAGGACAGGAGAGGAGAAGAGAAGGGAGAAGAGAGGAGAGGAGAGGAGAGGAGAGGAGAGGAGAAGGGAGAGGAGAGGAGAGGAGAGGAGAGGAGAAGAGAAGGGAGAAGAGAAGAGAGGAGAGGAGAGGAGAGGAAAGGAGAGGAGAGGAGAAGAGATGAGAGGAGAGGAGAGGAGAGGAGAGGAAAGGAGAGGAGAGGAGAAGAGATGAGAGGAGAGGAGAGGAGAGGAGAGGAGAGGAGAGGAGAGGAGAGGAGAGGAGAGGAGAGGAGAGGAGAGGAGAGGAGATGAGATGAGAGGAGAGGAGATGAGAGGAGAGGAAAGGAGAGAAAAGGAGTGAAGAAGCGAGGGGATGTAAAGGTCAGGAGAAGTCAGGAGAAGAGATGAAAGGTTGGTCACATGGCTACCTGAGTGCACCCACATCAACACATCAATCTTACTGGGTCAGACAGGCCTGTGAGGACCTGCAGGTGCAGTTCCCCATCCCATAGTTATACTCATCATTAAGCAAAATAGGCTGCTGTCTGAATCACCTTATCTTCCATCTCAAATAATAAACACAATTAAGCAGGAAATGGGTCTTGCAATACACCCTACTATCAGGACGCAATGTCCTACTGATACGGGATGTAATGTTGGAGTGATGATGGCATCGAATCTTTGGTCCAGCTTACAGACATCACTGATGACTTTGGAGTCACTCACTTTATTAACCCATTTGAGGCCTGGGATTTTACAGGAGTCTATCTGTTCTTCAAGCCATGGTCGCATCCGCATTCTTTCCACTGGCATTTTGGTCTGTGAGGAATGAGGAGAGTATATGAGAGAGAGAGAGAGAGAGAGAGAGGGAGAGAGAGAGAGAGAGAGAGAGAGAGAGAGAGAGAGAGAGAGAGAGAGAGAGAGAGAGAGAGAGAGAGAGAGAGAGATCTGGTGTATGTCACGGTCAGAGACAACTACAACAGCGCATACTTCTATGGTCCATTAGTAGATCAGAGATAAGGGGAAACGAGCACAGATTACACTTCTCTAAAAGAGTCTGAATGCAAAGTCTTGCATAAAGACGCATAACCGGTATCTTTTGCAGTCATCACACAAAACATTTACAACATGCAATTTCAATAGTCCACGCAAACAGTTGGGCTATGTAATCAGAAGTGTCTTGTCTTTTGATTCAGTTTGACTTGGATCGTTGTCAAGATTGTCAACGCACAACTTTTGGCAAAACAATCGTTGCAACAATGTGCAGACCTGCGCGGCGACCTGGGAACTTGAGCGGTTTATAGCCTATCTGGTACGGCCTATGTTATAGCATTATATTTAGTCACGGAGAGTATCCATTCGGCAACATATTCGGCAACAAGTGTAGACTTAGAGTGCCAAGCTCAGGAATTCTCTCAGTTTGTCATTAGGCTGCTAATAGCAATTTAGGGCGCATAACGCGACTATTAATACGCACACGGACTGGCAGTGTTGAATAAGGAAAGCGAGAACGGCACTCGCTCAACAAAAATATTACGGACTAGCAAAACAGTTCAGTACGGAGGAGTGTAGCAAACGTTATTCAAGAATCACCAGTAGAAAACTATTACATTGCCAATATCATCGTTGCCTAGCCTTGATGGCGCTGGGACAACTTATCTACAAGTCATGCCGCTGTCGACGAGCTGACAGTCTGTGGCCAAAAATCAAGTTCATGCATAAGGCAGGTGACAAGTCAATTCAAAAGTGAAAATAACAAATCCCGACGGCTATCCCATCAAAACATTCCCTTACTTTCGATTGCGCTGGGACTGATGCACACAAAGGTTTAAAATATAATTGCTGCTCCTACAAATAAAGACATGCGGAAATGTCGTTACCTTATTGAAATAGCCCTGCCTTTTGAAGAAGGCACCCTTGGTCTTGTCAGTGCGCAGAAGTTTTCGTTAAATATCTGGATCCCAATAACAAAACGAAAACTTAAATGAGCCTATTTCTGTTGCCCAGATCGAAAGCAAAACAAGTAAAGGAAACTGGTCTATGTGGAAATCCCCTCCCGAAAATGTTTGTTTGACGTCTGCGGACCTAGAGGGCGTTGTATGAATATCGCGGAAGTCTGCTCATGGTCTTCACTGTAATGCGAAACTCATTTCATTTTCGCTTCCTTGTTTCTCTGCATGCCGCCTTAAAGGCAGAGGCAACCTCTAATAAGTGTTAATATTTTTATGTCATAGTCAGACAACCCTGTTTAGAGTTACTTAGATATATTGTAGGGCATTGTGTATTTTGTTCATCAATGCAGAACAAGTGCTAAGGTCCTCAAGTAGGCGAAACAAATAATGCTATGGCCTTAGGCTGATGAGAAGTGTGATCAGTGTGAAATACAAAATCTATATGTATGAGGCTACTGCATAATACTGTACATGTTACATTACGACATGTTATTTAGCTCATTACATGTTATCGACCACAACTAGTAAATTAAGTTCAGGGACAGCCCCCCTGGGCAAAAGCAAGGTTAAGTGTCTGGCTCAAGTTAAGTGTCTGGCTAAGTCATGGATGCAGCCATACTATATGACCTTAAGCTTTGGATAAGCTGGAGAAATGAACTCCATACAACCAAAAGGAGCACTAAGCTGCACACTGATGTAATGAGCTCTACTTCAACCCCAGTATTACACATAGCACGGAAACCCTGGAGAAGAGTTTCAGGAGGGGCATGCAAAGGTACTCCCAGTAATGCTACGCAGGTTAGGTAAAACTGAAATGCTTCAGCTGCCACTACAAATTAATCAACATCCAGTACATCACAACTGTAACTACACAAACATTTTAGCAACTTAAAAATCAAACAAGCATACACTTATGTTTCAAAAAGACTTATTTGAATTTTATTGTTGTTGAAAACCTTGCACATTTGCATTACTTGGTAGTTAAAATATAGTAGTGAAAATACAAAATGTATGTCTATTTGTGCACGATAGCAAGATGAAAATAACCAGAAATATTGGTACTATCTTAGTCATGTTTTCAGCTTGTCATTCTCTTGCAGCACTCAACATGCCTTATCTAAGCCAGCACACACCCTGAAGCTTCACCCACCCATACAAGAAAAGCCCCTTTAGAATCTTCTGTCATTGTGTTCATAAATACCACATAGCTGATGCCAGCAAGTAGAGATCAATGCAATGCTACAACGAAGGAAGAATGGAGTTTAAAAGCTCACCTTCTGATTTATTTCAAGTATATCATTCACATTTACACACCTTTTTAAGGTTGCTACTATTTTCAACTTAATTTAAAAAGTTGTGCATTCAATCTATACCATCTGCTGAAAAAAATTAAAATAATTCCCTTTTCCACGCTTTAAAAAAATCTAAACAATTACTGAGGATTTTGTAGTTAAATCATTCCACGGCTGCATATTCCTGACACTGACACTGAGACAAGTAGTTTCCTGCAGTATATCTGTAAACATTTTACAATTACTTAAAGTGGTCCCCTCTATGTCATGTAGACAATTCCCACTGCAATTTGCCTAATCTTTGGTTTCATCGCTACGGGAAGTACAGCTCTTTAGTCAGCATGGACACAATGCAAGGAATCTGCTTCTTGGCATTGTATCCCGGGAGGTTGGAAGAAGACTCGAACTCCAGCGCCACCTTGTGGTTAACCCGTGTCATGATCTGCATGATTTCCAGGTGCCGGCCGAACTGGTGCAGCCTGTCACACAGGGACTGAATAAACCACGAGCCGTTTCCCGTGTTCCTCCAGGAGTAATAGCCTGCCAGGAATGTTAATAAAAATGAATGAACAGGAAGAGATATACAAACACGAACTCCTACCACTGACAACAAACAGATTTGCCTTTGCCTTTAAAAAACACAAATGTGAGACACGTGGGGAATGCTAGATATAATAAATTGTAATAAAAAGTAAACAACAGTTGGGCACAGTTGTGGGGGGGTGGGGGGGCCTGACCCTCGTCATTGTCATTGTGGTTAACCTCCTTTGCTGGTTTAATCACTGATCCTCAGCTGCAAGCCATTTTGAAAAGGTGTCTGCAAAATGATTTTTTAAAACTACTGTAATCTTCTGTGACATACAAGGCTGCTAGCCTGTCAGTGCCTGAAATATGAAGTGCAGGTATTACAATTTCTGCTAATTTGTGCATTTGTGTTAAAAAAGGTTGCAACATTCATCCCAAGGACACTTTTCCCCTTCAAATCTCAGGCTCCTGACTGTGCACTTGTGACTGTGATGTCCTGTATCACAAAGATGGTGTCCTAACACATAAAGTGGCACACAGCCAAATAGTGTTGCAAGATCTGTTCAGTGACAAGTGCAGGAATAAAACTGAAAATGAAATTGAGTTTGCACAAGTGAGCACTGCTTATTACCTGGAGCGGTGGAGTAAGCGTACAGGAAATCGGCCTCCACGGGGATCCTCTCTGTGGAGCTTTCCTCCGCCACGCTGTCGTGCTCGATGCCACTGTCTAGGTCTGTACCGCGACAGGCCTACAACACGTAAAACACCGCTGTTCAGCAACTCTTCTGACATAACTACACCTGACATAACATACTTGCATACGTGCAATACTTTTATTGCACTAGCCATCACTTTATATTTATATTTTTATTGCACTAGCCATCACTTTCACAATAACAACTACCTCTAAATTCACACACTCAGTGTTGTCTTGTCTTGTCTCGTCTTGTCGTCTTGACTTGTCATACCTGGTTTAGTTTTTAGCAACACTAGGTAACAGTAGCCTTAAGCAACTGCACTTTATTTATTATTTACAATAACTTAGCTTAGGATTTGTCTTGTCTTGTGCACTTGCACTTTACTGTTGTTGTTGTTGTTGTCTATGTAAACGCTTAGGATAGTGAGAAACGAAATTTCGATTCCTTTGTATGTCAAGTACATGTGAAGAAATTGACAAATAAAACTGACTTTGACTTTGATACCTACACCTCCCACACACTATCAGGCTGCATTAAAAGCACTAAAGGTGCACACACGCAGCACAGCAGCAACACTGAGATGCACACAATCACACACACACACCAAGCGAGCATATACAAACCCTCACACAGGAAGCTGACTGAATCAGGGACATTCCCACTAAGTAAACACTATACCTGGATAAAGAAGAGCTTTGGCTTTCCAACCAGTGACTTGCAGCGGTCTCCCCTGAAGAGGCCGGTGAGTTGACCGAGGTCGACGGCGCCGTCTGTCCCGTACAGCACCCCCTCATCCCCGTGACTCAGCAGCACACACACGAATGACGCCGACTTGCTGTGGTCCTCCTTCGAGACTGTCAGGGTTCATATTGAAGGGTCAACAATGGCCGCGTCCGAAATGTTCCCTTGTTCCTTACAAACTACACTATGCAGGGTGTGAGTTATGCTGTTTGGAGCCCTACGACGTAGCCTGGTAAACAAGCCCCTCATACTTCATTTCATTTTGTATGGAGGGTATGGTCTTGCTGCTGTTGATATTCATGTATTCGGACCAAACAAATCAGGGCCAATCAGTGAACAGAGGGAGTGTTCGTGAGTGATGACGTTGACTTTGTGTGCTACATTTGAATTGTAGTGCGTAGGTAGGCTAATTGCATACGTGACGACATTAGCAACTGGGTAAAGGCAGAGCAACTTGTTTTAAACTTCAGCAAGGTCCACACCTCCAGTAAGAAATCGTTTCTCAATGCAGCAAGGCCAGACCCTCTGTACAAAATGAAAAGAAGTACGAGGGGCTGGTTTACCAGGCTACTTATAACGTGCACTACATAGTGAATGACTACACTACATTGGGTTGCATTGTTTGATTCCCGACATAACGTACTATGTCGTGAATGGGTCAACAATTTGGAACATTTTGTAGCCAGGGGTCTACAGGAAATTAGTAATAAGGTACAGTAGTGTACAGTACTTTACTTATTACAGTACTTATTACAGTAGTGTTTCCCCCTGTGTTGTATAATAAGGTACAGTAGTGTTTCCCCGTGTTGTATGGCTAAGGTGGCAACCGCAACAACACATCTCTCCACTAAGTTATCACAATAGGACATCAGAATTGGACTGGGGCTTGAAATTGAGTGGTGAAATCATAGGCATATGCATGACAATAGACATTTCACCAATTCCCTTTTTTTCAGTACAGCAGGAAAGCTTAAAACGAACACAATGCAAAGGATTCATTTAAATAATTCTGGAGAGACATGTTTCTCAACCTTAAACCCTGGACCACTGCAGACAACAACCATCTTAACTAACAAATTCCCTGTGGGAAACACTGCGCATAACAGTACAATAAGGATAACCTGTTCTAGGAGAGGCAGAGGCCTGCACTGACATCAAAGCCTGCTTATAATGCTGCAAGTCTCACCACTGACAACTGTCTAAAAGCTACCGGAAGGGGGTTTTGGTCCAGCTAGTCACCAGTGACTTTCTACATGACTAGTAAATGCCACGGAGGTATGGGCTCTCGTTGTATCCAGTGTGGTGGTTTCGCTACTATTTATCTTTAATTAATAAAAGTTAAGTCAGCAGTCCCAATTCAGTATTCTTTTTTTTTCTATTTTAGCCTTCCAGCTGTCTGTTCCAACATGCATGCTCAAACATTTCCAGGTTTCACAACCAGCCTTGCCAATTGGGAAACTAAGTGTGATACAAAATCCCAGCCAATCAAAAACACACAGACTCGGGAGTGCAGAACAGAGTGTATTTTGATTGGCTGTTCAGCCCAAGGATTAACAATCTTTATCCAGAACCACAGACTGTGCCTTTAAACACTAAAGTTAACTCATTCTATGATTAAATAATGTCTTTCAAGTTAAAGGACACTTTTGGTATGAAATTAGCTTATTAGCCTATACATATCATTCTCTACTCTGACCATAAAATAACTAAAACACTCCCACTATTAGCCTATCTAACCACAGTCAGTGGAAGTGGGTGGACACTGGTAGCCTACAGACCGCAAAAGCAATGAAATTAGTCATGAGGACTTTCCAACAACTTCAAATGTTTCTTATTCACATATTATGACACATACGTGCAACGGCTGCAAGAGACAATTCCAAATGAGACAAAGTGAAATCAAATGGCAAAGTTCCGTGAGTGAAATAAATTGCAAAACACATGCAAAGCTAGAGTGTACGAAAAAGCATGTTGCAACAAAATCGAATGCATCCTTTCGCTTTACAGCAAAGCGCTTTCGCTCTTACAAACCAAATACAAACCTCACTCTCTGCCGGACATGTGGTTTCTAATGTTCAGTTTCAGACAAGCTGATGCAAAGATAGCTTTGGGTCAACAAGAAAAAAAGAAACCAATTCAACTGTTTGAATACAGTTGCCTGACAAAAAAAGGAGCAAGATGTTAAGTTAAAAAAATCAATGATTAATCACGTTTAATAACGTGGTGTCAACTTTGCCCAAATAACTGTAATAATGAGTTGTGTCATATCTAGTAGCTCTATCTATTATGTAAGAAGTCAGCAGTCTTGAAGATTTAAAGATCACGAACATAATAAATACCACTTCATAACTGCACAACATATGGCATTTACTGTTTCATTTAAATTGGTTAGTACTGTTCTGCACAGTACAGGAAAATGACAAGATAATTCATTTGATTTTATCAGACGCACAGTGTAAAAACAGACCTTACCGTTGTATAATAATGTCTTGATGTCTTTTACTGTGAGGTCATTGTGGACTTTGGCTTTATATCCAAGTTTAGAGAACACCTTAAACACATTGCCTGCATCCACATCAGTCCCATTACGGATGTTCATGCCTTGCGAGGGAAACAGACAAAATGTTGCAGTCAAAACTGGCACGAGAACAGAAAATACAAGTAACCTTTGTATAACTTCTTCTCCTTTTCCCTTTGGCTGCCCCCTATAACTCTATCCTCTACGTCCCCTCCTCTCACACCAACTAACTGCATGTCTTCATTTCTGTAACGCGCCCATATGACATTTGTATAACACTCCCATATCATATAGATAACCATTAATTATATTGTCTGCATGATTAAATTACTAAAGGTCTTGGGGTTTATCACAATGGCTGAACTGTTTCAAAGCTGATGGCTGTCGCATCTCCTAATGACGCTCTCACCTGTCCTCTTGTCAAAGTTCTTGTTGTTGATGATGACACACTGGCCTATGCAGGGGTAATTCATGTTGTATTGGTAGGCATCAGCAGGGGGCTTGGAATCCACCTGTGACATCCCTGTAGGGCCTGAGGGCCCATCTGGCCTACAGCACAGCGAGAGATTACAATCATGGCACCACAGCAATTATGTCCCATTCAGTGACGAATAAATCGTGGGTTTCAATGGTGAAGCAAACAGAAGGAACAGCAAGAATCATATCTAGCTAAATATGGGTAGGTCTCAGTTCATACACTCTGGTGCTCCTCTGAAAAGCAACTTGTTACACGCCAGGATAAACTGCTTTCGTTTTGACAAGATTATTGCTTCATTTCCCCATAATGGATGGGTGTGAACCCTATGCTTAATACAGTCATTGGTCCTACTACACAGTACAGTACCCACAATGGGCGATGACTCATCACCAAATCAGGAGACATGGAGCCAGCTTAGCTGCATTTGGCCTTATGTCACATGTAGACTCGGGAAATGCATGGGTTGTGGGGAAAACCATGAGTATTTTGCCCAAACATGCCCACGTATAGGATTTGACAAGTCTCAGTTTCTTTATAAAACTGGGACGATTGCTAGGCTATATTTATCAGACTATAGAGATAGTTGAAGGTAGGGCTGGGCGATATGGACCTAAACTAATATCACGATATTTCTGGGCTGACTGGCGATATACGATACATATCGATATTTCAAAAACAGGATGAGCAAAGAGTTTCATGTTAAGTTAAGATTGCTCTAAAAGAGCTGTGCAAATGAAAAAGTAAACAGTAACATACGCAGGGGTACAGCTGAGTGATCCGAGAAAGCTCCGGCTGTCTGAACAGTGTGAACACATTAGGATAAGTGGTTTTGATAAAGTGGTATTGTATTATTAAAAATATATCGATATGGCGATATAGTGTCAAATACATATCTTCTTTAAAAATATATCGATATTACGATAATATCGATATATCGCCCAGCCCTAGTTGAAGGAGTACTTTTTTCTCCTGTCAAGTTACCCATCACATTTTTACGCAACCATGAGAAAATAAACCATATGGAAAATTGCAATAAGCAATTTTTGGTTTTCATTTTTGGTTTTCACATTATGCTTCTGCGACGACGTCTCCTTAAAACACAGGGTCAAAAATGAAGAATCCTGAAATGTTCCTACCCTTTCTGGCTTGGCTTAGCATCCACAGAATCACCGTCCATCACGACGGACAAATCTACAAAGGACAAATATGTTGTCAATTCCACTGTCACACAGTCAACAGGTTATACAACTTAGTTCAAATTACAGTAAACACGTGACGTGCGTTTGGTTCTGGTCGCTGTCAAAGAATGCTACCAACCTATATACCTTTCTTCGGCAGTATGGCATGAAACTAACATGCACTACTCTGAACTCGATGTCGGGTTCATAACTTAGCCATAATCTGCTGACTCTTTAAATTTAACTGCAAATGTCATGACTGGGCTGACCAATTTAGCTTACCTGTTCTCCACATAACCGCGAACAGTCATTTACTGTACTCGACCTGCTGCCCGCTTGCAAACAGTCGCTTTTAGGAAAATTTCGCCCAACGCCGCGCAGTCCTTAAAACTGTTACATTCAAATAACTTTACTATGGTTACTCGATAGTCTATTATGAATACGTTCAAAGACTACAAGCTCCTTACCTTAACTTGGAGATAGTTGCCTGTCGGGTCCTTCGCGTCTGAGCGGGATAGGAAGTTGCACTACTGCCGACTGTGTGAGATCACGCCCAGAAACTTTTGACGTAGCCTATTCGCCCAGACGGCAGGGTCTTGGCGTGATCACTTTACAGAAACGTTGATACCAGTTGACTAAAATGAGACAGCCTTGTGGCAGCTGCCGGCCGGTGCTAAATATTTGGGCCTATGAAACCAAGTTTAATGTCTGATTCAGGACTGAACTTTCTGGTTCAGCTTCTGTCTAAAATCAATAAGCACTGATCACGTTCTGTAAAATTCAACTACATGCGTCAAATTAAATTACATTACGCTACATCAGTTACCCCAAGGTGTCATTAGATTTAATATGGATTTGAGTGTAAATACAAAACATCAAAAAGGCCTAATGATAGAACGCTATAGTTGCGTTAGGGGGACAGTGTTTCCTCCTCTAAGATTTCTTTCAAGTTGCGGGGCAGGACAGCGTCGAATCCACGACCAAATAAGTGCCCTCACTTTTTCAGTTTCGTAGATTTATATTACCACTGAATTCATGAACTCTATACCTCACCATAAAAGCAAAGGCCTTGACTAAAACTGTAGCCCGTTCTCCTAACTGGACATTATTTTCTAACCAAGACAAAAAACAATAATTCATAGATATTTATAAAAAAAAGTGTTATGTGTGTAATAAATTATCATTAAAAAAATGTGATCCAGCAATGTAATTAGGCTACACTGTGTTTGATGTTTGTAGGCAGAGACGCTCTTATAGGCTATAGGTCTAATTAGGCATCTGTCACTTTTATTTTCTCCTAATATCCTTAAAATACCACCGTTCACTTGTATGCATCCATCTGTGTTTATTTAACTTACTGTAGAACATGTACAGATAAACAGCAGGAAAACTATATACAAAAAGTAAGATTTTTTATGAAGAGCTTAACATGAATAAACCACACATAATATCAACATATGATCATTCTTGACACAATTGTAGCATTTTGTAGAATCTGCATGTTTCCACGGACACATCATTTGTGCAGTGAAGGTCATTGGACCTTGCCTGGAATGCACGCACTGATATCTCACTTCTGGTTTACGTCATCCAAAACTTCCTGCAACTTTGCATTGATGGTCTTCAGCTGGTGCTCGGCTCCCAGCATGCATCTGGCTTCAAGGAGTAGTGCTGGCAAACTGGCAGGGCCGTACTGGAACAGGAAAAGAGGTCTTTCAGCGTGGCTCTCACTGAGTGTGTCTACATGCACTTGGGTATCCATAATTAGAGGCTTTCAGTACTACAGGCTTATCCCGGTTTTGATCATATGCAAGATAAGGTGTTCACATGGACGTATAGAAACCTGTATATTATTTATCCCGACGAAATGGTACAGAAATTGCACTGATAAAAGTTGTGAGTGAATCGATGTGCAGGTGCAGAATGACGCAGAACGATAAGACCCAACGCTGAGAAAGATGCGTATAAAGTAGCGAAGGCTAAGAACGATGAACATAAAGTAGCATGAAGTGACCATGACGCGAATAGCCTGGCCTCCCTACCAGTCTTATGATGGCAAATAAGGCTACTTTTTTTTTTTTTTTTTAAAGAAGAAAGCACGGGACTTTTCACTATTATGACGTGACAAGAAAAAACACCATGACAAACATGCAACATGCAACATTTTATCTGCAAACAAAAATTGTCATAGGCACAGGAAGGAGGGGGCGTCAGCCAAGCAGTATAAATACCAGAGAGGGGACAGGTCCCTTTCAGATCACTTTGGATCTCGGAAACAACTGTGTGGGTCTTCTACAGAATATCTGGCTGGACATCGATTCACTCACCATCTTACCAGCACAACAGTCTTGGCAGGGAAGAAAGCTGCTGGTTTTGGGAGGTGTTGTGAATAAAAGGCTGTCCAGATGAACTTCTCGTCTCAACTGGTCTCTTTTATTAGGGATTCAGAGTGCTATTGTGCTTAAGTTACCGAGTGTCAGTAGAAAAATTTTCCACAACAAATGGTTAACATTTAATCATGAAAAGATTCTGAACACTTTTGACTGAGTGAATCAGGTAAAAAGAAAACTTCAACATCTCAGAGATCAACAAGCGGTCTAGAGTGTTAGTTTCCAAGGCGCGTCGTTTCCCTATGTCATTTCCTGTAATGGGGTTAAATGCGTGTTCTCACCACTACTGGCTGTTCTGGGTGGGCCTCGCAGTGGGCCGCATACTTGGTGTGAAGGTCGGTGAGGTCGCGCAGCAAGGTCATGCCGTTGGTGAGGTCCGTCAGTCTTTGCTGCAGCTGCTCGCGCTCCTTCTGCACGGCTCTCGTTTTGGCCTCGCTCCTGATGCACACGATTAAAATAGGTTTTTTTCTCTCCAAGCATAATTATTTTATTAAACATAAGTAAACATTACTCCACAGTCACTCATTGCTATCTCTTGGGAGATGATCCTTCTGTATCATTCAATAGCTATTCTTGAAGGTTTTGTTTTGGTTTAAGTTTAAGGGGTCTTAATCTGAGAAATAGGCCTGGCTATGACATCAGACTCAATTCACTTGATCAGTTCTTACATCTCATACGTGTCAGATCCTACAAAAATATTCGACTACTTCACAGACTTACTGTATGAGCTCATTTTTGGCATCGAGCAAGCTTGAGCGCTTCCTGTTAATGGCAGTGTTCAGCTACCCAAGTTAAAAAAAATAAACAAACAAGAAAAAAAACACCATCAGGATGAAACAGACATGCCAAGCCACATTACAACATGAAGTAGTAAAAGCTAAAGCAACATAAGCAAAAATTTCAATTAAAAGTATCTTTATGAAGAGTTACCTTCATGTTTTTCTTTTTAACTGTAGTTAGATCCTTGGTTGCAGTGATCTGGAACAAAAAGGTTTACATCATCATCATCATCATCAGCAGAGCATTACTGCTGCATTCTCTACGCTAGAGCCACCACTAATGCAAACAACCACCCTACCATCTCAGTCAGCTGTTCCACAAAGGATTCGGACATATAATCTATTGCCTTTTGAACCGCACTGGAATCCACCGTTTCCCTGCAAAGAACAATGACAACTGGTAATAAGGGAAACAACATGCTTGAAATCGAAACCACAGCAATTTTCATGACAACATGAAAGTAAGTTGCAATGACATGACCTGTTGATAAAAGAATGATGATGATGTTGCGCTATTCACCATTAAGAGTTTAAAATAATACTTTATTCACCTACAATGCAATGTCAAAATGACGGCCCATATTTTCTCTAAAGCTATCCCAACATCCTTACATGTCAATTGTTGTTCGAAACTAAGGGGGTGCACTTAAGATAAACTACATTGAAAGTACTGTCGGCCTGTGGGCTATTTGATATTATTACGGAAAACCATTACCAGGGTCTAGACAAGCCGTTAGAATCACCAGCAAGAATGTTCACAAGTTGATACTGCATATCTGCAGAACAAAGCACTTACTTTACAGTTCCTTGATTTCAAACCACCGACTACAATTCTGGTGGAAGGTTATAAATGTCAGCTTAACAGCCAATCAAATTTAACCCCTCCCTTTTGTGCTCCCTCTGTGCTGATTGGCTGAGAGAGGTCCAAGCTCGGCCTGAGCCGATGTGTTCGTTTTCACTGACAACAGTCAGGCTTAAGCTAGGTGTATACTCGCCGCATGCAGAAGTGCGCGCGCAAACGTGACGTCACAGCGCCGCACGCCCATACATACTTCATTCGACACACACGGCAATCTTCTCCTCGTCAGAGGTGTCAAATGCCTCAGTAGTTCGGGAGCCTTGCGTGTCAGAGGAGTGAAACATGACTGAATTGCAGCTTTACATCATGATTTGGGAATTAAACTGGATAAATCCGAAAAGGTTTGAGTCAGTGTGTATATTTACAGTGTTTTCAGCTTTATACGACCTTATGAATGATGATAGGATGAGGCAAAAAGTTAGCTTAATAAACGAACTGCAGGTTTGCACCTAAGTTGGTTTGTGGATAAAACTGAACAAAATCCTAAAAGTTTTTAGTCAGTGTTTGTATTTCTTGTGAGTTTCCAGCAGGGCTTTGAAGCAGAATTTTTTGCCAATTGGTTCGTTCCGAGCAGAAACAGAATTTTAATGTTTCTGGTTTTGGGTTCCACCATAAAATTGACGTTCCTGAACCGGTTAGAACAAAAAAATATCGTTCCCGGAACGGTTAATTACGTTCCTTGTCAGCTGTTTAACAACAATAGGCATATATTCTATATACTGCTAGTTTATAGCTATATTGTGACTTACATATATAGATCATTTATAATACAACCTTCATAGAACCAGACAACAATTGTTTCTTCAAGAATTGTGCTATTTATTGTATTCAAACATTTTGCAAAAATTATCAAAGCATGGACCATACCAGATTAACTTGGCTTAGTCTATATAAACAAAATATTGCAATTAGGCCTACCTTACCATATCCGCCAGGTATTGTTAACAAAAATGCCATTCACATTTATTGTAGACTATATGGCAATGAAAAACTTTCCATACATAACAAAAAAAAGAATTCCCATACCATATGTCAGGTAATTTAACCAACAAAACATTGGCTATATGCGATTATGAAAGTAGTCAACATTTTTTTCCCATATAACAAAAAAATACCAATTTCTACACCACACCCTTGTCACAAAAGCATAGACAGTCGATTTAATATTCGCAAGGCAAATATATCCTATTGATATTGTGTCTAAAACTAATTTTCCCCATACATCTGATGACGGTCTTCCTGCCCTCTCAATCAATGAACATCTATCTTGAACGTCACAGGAAGTGAACCTCATCGGGTCATTGTAGGCTACCATAGACGTTAGGTTAGGAGACGAATGACTTTGATTCTAGACTATACAGAATTTTAAAAGAACGAAATAAACCGGTATTAACCGGTTACCATTATTTTTAAATAAGCGTTTCTGTTCCAGAACAAAAAAAATTATAAAGTTTCTGGTTTTGTTTCTGTTCCAAGCAAAATGCTAAAAGTTTCCGGTTTTCGTTTTCGTTCCTTGAACCGGTTCAAAGCCCTGGTTTCCAGTAATATTAGCTGATTTGTAGCAATGGAAAATACATGTTTAGGCTGGGAGTTACTAGGCTAAAGTTAGCTGAAACCAGACTAGCCATTGCCTATGGTTTTCAATGGGGCTGCCGCGCGCAAGTTACAAAAAATCGGAGGTGCGCGCACGGCAAACCTGCGCTTGAGAACGCCGTGCCAGATGTGCACTGACGTCATTTTGACGTCACTTTTGCGCGCGCACCACTGCACGCGGCGAGTATATCCAGGCCTTTAGCGTTACTGTCTACAGACACCTGAGCTTTCGGAGTGCACCCAATATTACATTACAATGCGCTCTCATTTATCAGTGGACTATCTTCAGGGACAGTCCCCCTGGAACAACTTGGGGTCAAGTGCCTTGGCTCACAGATACTATGGGGGCAGACTTGGGGTTACTGTTGACAGATATCAGACACTATGGGGGCAGACTTGGGGTTACTGTTGACAGATATCTGGGCTCCAAGTAGACCAACCTCAGAAACTCAGTTAAAACTGCAAAGGGGCTTTTCTAGGTCAGTGGGGAAAGTCCTGTCATGTGTTCTAGCACTGGCACGTTTTTGTTACTCTTGGAACACCTTTACTCACACAAACACACTAAACACATGGCACGAAACAGATGAGCTGCCTTACAAGGATCCCTTGAAATCCATGGGCTTTTTTTCTTGTTAACTCCCTTTAGATTAACAAGAGCAAGAGAGCATTATCACATGATAACTGCACCTTACTTAGTCAGGTCTATGCTGGCACTTACTTGTACTGCTCAACAAAGTCAAGAAAGTGCAGCAGTATGACCTCAAGGTCAATAGGGTTTCGCACAGTCCCCTTTCTCTGCTTAGACCTGGCACCCTCATCTGAAAGATATAAAAGAGTGTAGCTTAAAAAAAAAAAAAAAAAAAAAAAAAAGAGGCTTTACTGTGACCTTTGAGCACATAATACAGGAAGAGGCACTCCGCTAGCACTACATACCTGTGACCTTTAGTACACTAGCACTACATACCTGTGACCTTTAGGCACTCCGCTAGCACTACATACCTGTGACCTTTAGGCACTCCGCTAGCACTACATACCTGTGACCTTTAGGCACTCCGCTAGCACTACATACCTGTGACCTTTAGTACACTAGCACTACATACCTGTGACCTTTAGTACACTAGCACTACATACCTGTGACCTTTAGTACACTAGCACTACATACCTGTGACCTTTAGATCCTCTTTCTGTTACTGTGACCTTTGAGCACATAATACAGGAAGAGGCACGACACTAGCACTACATACCTGTGACCTTTAGGCACTCCGCTAGCACTACATACCTGTGACCTTTAGGCACGACACTAGCACTACATACCTGTGACCTTTAGTACACTAGCACTACATACCTGTGACCTTTAGGTCCTCTTTACTGTGACCTTTGAGCACATAATACAGGAAGAGGCACTACACAAGCACTAAATACCTGTGACCTTTAGATCCTCTTTCTGTTGCATGGTTGTGGGAAATCTGGTAGTAAGACCTGTTTATATGCTCTGTTATGTGACAGTGACTGACTACCTGCATGACTAGAGGGTAACTGCTGTGGTTCAAATTTAAAAATCACTAGTCATTGTAAGGCAGTTATGACTTTCTCAACAAAAAGCTAAAACAATTCAACTGATTTTCTCCCCAATGCTCGCTCACAAGGCACTATTTTAGGGCGCAGTGTGACGGTGAGCCTACCTGACGAGGCAGATGTAGACTTCCTGCCCCTCTTCTGTCTACTGCCGGAGGATGGCCGCGACCTCTGCCCTCTTGCAGTCTTCGGTGGCTGTTGGGGAGGGAAAAAAGGCAATCTTTGGTGACCATTTCAGATGCGTTTTAAAAAGATAAACCACTCAGAGTGCAAGACTGAGCCGATCAACAATACCAATGATTCATCCCCTAAACTGCTCTCTCTCAAGCTGAACCCAATGAATGCTGGAATTGCCATCTTGGAACATGCCATATCATCACAGAAGAAACACATCCACTGAGCAGACGAGGAAAGTTGGGGAAACCTGTATATTATTACCCGTTTACATAATAAATACTAGCATCCCGATTTCTTCTTCACCACTGCCATAAGTTATTTACATCGAATGTCAAAATTCAGGATTGTGCACCTGGGCTGTCCCAAACTATTTTTTTTCAAACAGTTAATTTAGCGATGATTTTTTCGATTAGTCAACTAATCTCACGATTAATTTTTCAATTAGCGATTATTTTCCCATTGCTCAATTATTAACAATTTACAAAACATTTTTTTTTGTTCAAGTAAAATGAATTTGTAGTGCAACCTTAAGCCATGTAGTGATGTAGGCCATCAATTTGAGGATGAATACAAAAATAAAAACTTTAAGTAAACAGACCAAGTGCAGAAAGTATAGCCTGTATTTGCTTTTTTAACAGTAGTAAGTCAAATAATGAATAACCTCTTTTCTAACGTCCAAGCTCTTCAGCCCTGCTGCGCACACAGCAGCAATACAAGACGGGGTCTGAACAACTGATGTAGTCAGCTGTATTGTCTGTTTCCGCTGTCAGACAGGTTATTAAGCAGGAAAATCAAACTGTTACGCCAACAAAAATAATGACCAAAAGGCAGGTGCTCTTAAACAACGTAGAAAACTAAACTTCGAGGATATTTACTGGTTCGTTCCATAAAAAAGGTCAGAAGTGTGTACAGCCTGAAAAGCAAGTCATAATTAGAAAAACTACTGAAACATTTTTAGCTATCCATTTCACATTCTCACCTCTTTGCTCTCACAAACAAACAGTTCACTTACAGTGCTGGATTCCTCTTCTTCTTCCTCCAGAAGGGACCCGCGGTTCCTCCTCTTGCCAGGAGGGGCGCTAATGCTGCCCTCATCCGACAGGCTATCACTCATCTGCAAAGACGGACCAGCTGATCATTACTTTCACATCACAACCACCTTTAGTCTTAACAGCCATAACTACAACTCTAATCACCTCCATAGATTTTTTCTCAAACTCCACTACATGTATGTGCAATATCTTGGCCCCTTAAAGGAGAACTTCGGTGTAAAATGAAAATTGCCATGTTAAAACATCATTCCGAGTTGGTATGTGTACTGAGGAACAAAATTGATTTAGCCTGTTGCATTCAGAGTTTAACTATTTTTTATAGTTTGACCCAGAAGGCTAACAATGGAAGTGGTAGGTGCCCTTAGACGAAGCATGACGACTACGCTATTTTTAAACTATTAAAATAGCTCGAAGAAACTCCACACTTCATCGGTAGTACAACAAAGGCTCTGGCATTCAAAACAAAGCACTAAGAATGTTGGACTACCTCTTCAACTGCATGTACAACTGAAACAAAAAAACAAACTGTTTACCTCTGGGTCATCAGAAGTCCTGGGCTGTTTCTCATTCTCCTCGGGGATCCTGTGCAGGTTTCTGAATCAAAAGCAAACAAGCTTACTTTAGGTAGTAAAAAGGTCTAAGAAGTTAGTTTTAGCTACATTTTATTGACATCAGGGTGTCTGTATTTGCCCTGACAGAAATCGGTTATCAAGTTCCTTGGCTGTTCTTTTCTCATGGGCCATCAAATGGCAAGTCCTGAAAGACTTGGAAAATGTAGCTGCATGCCTTTAGAAAGCAGTCCAGTTCTTTCGTTTTTGTTAGCATGCTTCTGACAAACTCGATCGATTGATTGACTCGATCGATTGACTGACTGACTGACTGGTTGGTTGGTTGGTTGATAAGTGGATGGAGACACCAGTGTTGCTCCACCATATGCATACCCCATATGGAAGCAAGTGTAACCGAGGTCTTCGAGGAACCCACAACCTCACAGCAAGTCTGGTATGGGAGGCAGACGGGCTACCAAGTGGCAAAAGCTGCGCTAGCTATCAGCTCAGTCAGTAGCATATCCTATTGAGATGTCGGGAGGGAGGTTTACTAACCTTCTGCGCCAAGCTGTGCTAGCTGGCATGCGTTACACAAGCACATTCAATATTTCGTTTTTAAAATCATAGCACATTATTTACTGTAACATCTTTACTTACACTTTGCCACTGGACTTCCTTGGCTGCTTCTGTGTGGCTGACCCTTGTGACTCTCTCCGCCCTCCAGTCCTTTGTTGTAGTTGCTGTCAAGGAGAGAAAACCCTGACTTGTCAAACTGAAAACGCTGTTTGTTCGTTCATACGGACTTCCAAACAAAGGAGAATGCACCACATGTATGCAAATGCTGCTCTGTCAACCTCCTCGAATGCTATCTTTGTTTGTATGCTGCCAGATAGTTTGTTTATTTTCTTTTTAGCAACCGTCAACCAGAAGTAGTTCTAACACCACTTGTTGAAAGGAATACATCGCCACCTAGCGTAGCGGAAACGGACAGATCTCTGACCATTATCCGATTACACAAACTCCATGTGCACTTGGATTTTGGGACAGACCACCCGTTGGGTAGCAACACCAAATCCAATTCCAATCCAATCCTACCATGTGCACATACAACCCACTGGACACTTAGACAAGTTTTTTTTGTAAGAAGAGATTAAGGGAGGCACTGCAAAAATCTGGACATTTTCAGCAATGGAATTACTTTATTACAATAAACTCATTTAACCAGACTGACTGTAGATCTATCCTAGTTTTTTGTCATGTGGTGTTTATAAAAGAGGTGTCACAATCTTTTGAACAATTTTGTTTTATTAGTGATAGCAAGAATAGGCCTAGGAAGGAATTGTATAAATCTGAACACCTTTAGCCATTGACGCATTTGAACTCCATGAACTCATTCAACCTGGCTGACGGTAGAATCCCTTACACATAACTAATCTTAGTTCCCTGGCTGTGTGAGATTTTTTAAGAGTCGACACAATCTTAATCGACACTGTACCCTTAATATTCTGTTAGTCAATGCATTGACAATCAAGACATGCCCTCTAGGGTTAAAATGAGTAGTTCATAGGCTAACGCAAAATTGCATGCACATCCAAAAAATCACAACACAAACAAACTGTGAAGACTCAAAGAAGTAGAAAGCATCTGCACAGCATTTACTTAGCTCCCAAACTGTGATTTTTTTGGTCAAATCATACTACTAAAAAATCACAGTTTAGAGCCAAGTAAATAGACGTAGACAGTGTCTTTTTTGGAGTCATTACTGTTTATGTCAACCACCTGCTGCATTGTTTTTGGATGTGCGTGCAATTTTGTTCTAAGTGAATTAGGGCTGGGCGATATGGACCTAAACTAATATCACAATATTTCTGGGCTGACTGGCGATATACGATACATATCGATATTTCAAAAACAGGATGAGTGTTTCAAAGTGTTTCATGTTAAGTTAAGATTGCTCTAAAAGAGCTGTGCAAATGAAAAAGTAAACAGTAACATACGCAGGGGTACAGCTGAGTGATCCGAGAAAGCTCCGGCTGTCTGAACAGTGTGAACACATTAGGATAAGTGGTTTTGATAAAGTGGTATTGTATCATTGAAAATATATCGATATGGCGATATAGTGTCAAATACATATCTTCTTTAAAAATATATCGATATTATGATAATATCGATATATCGCCCAGCCCTAAAGTGAATAGTGAAAGTGATTCCCATTTGTCATTGTGATAACATAGCACAGGGAGCAGTGTGTGGGTACCTCAGTGGCACTTCTTGCAGTTGGTGGATTCAGCCCTCCGGTCAGAGGTGTGTTACCTTAATCTCCAGGCCACCACTGCCCCAAGTAGTTCATGGCATTCATTTATTTTGAACCAATTAACAAGGACGTATCTCGTGCAGACTTACATTGCTGGGGCCCTCACCGGCCTCCTGCCTTGAGGGCAAGACAGGCTGGCTCTTCCTTCTGCTAGCTGAGACGGGAATGCTACCTCCACTAGTCGGGTCCTCACTGTCTGTCTCCTGGAACAGAAGAGCTCATTTCACTACTGCAACAACATTATCAATCTGCAAAAACATTATCATTAGCAATTATTGGTAGTTGGGCCCTCACTACCCGTCTTCTGTAAAAGAAGAGCTCATCGTTTCACTTCTGCAACAACATTATCAATAAAATATTCTCAATCATTAACAATTATTGCTAGCTGGGCCCTCACTACCCGTCTTCTGTAAAAGAAGAGCTCATCGTTTCACTTCTGCAACAACATTATCAATAAAATATTCTCAATCATTAACAATTATTGCTAGTTGAGCCCTCATTATGTGTCTCCCAGAATAGAAGAGCTCATCATTTCACAGCTGCAGCAAGACTATCAAGGCAGCAATGTCACTGAAGCCATTCCTACTGTATTGTCTGACAAACTCTTCAGTAAAAACAATCAAGCTACAGAGGGAGAGAAAGAGAGAAACAGAAAGAGAGAGAGAGAGAGAGAGAGAGAGAGAGAGAGAGACAGAGACTGACAGAGAGAGAGAAAAATAAACAGAGAGAAAGAGAAAGAGACGGGGGGCGGGTGGGGGGGGGTAGTTTCGCAATATCATATTTCCAATACATTGTACAGTCCTAAATTGTATGCCAGCGAGGGCATCCTGGTACCTCCTCTGACGAGGCGTCTGTGTCCTGTGTCTGAGATGGGACCTGGGACGCCAAAGTGCCCGACGCCGACATCCCCTGCGTCTCGCTCTCCTCTGAAATCTTCCGCATTTGTCTGATAAAAAAGAAACACAAAAAACATTTTTTAATGCCTCTGAGGGTCTTCACTTAACAAATTGTACTTTTTTCCACTACTTCTAAACATGTCGCTTGTGTTACACCTATCCGAGTTCAATACCAACATTTGTCAAAATTCAGCATGAATTGTGCTACCATATACCTTAGTGGCACGTTTGGCAGTTGGTGGATTCAAACCTGTGACCTTCCGATCACAGGTCCATTACCTTCACTGCCAGTCTGACAACACCCCAAGCTCAGATGTGTCATCAGGATAGGTAATTGTATTTAGTGGATATTGTGCCGCCGTCCACTAAACAATTTCAGTGCCTAGAGATAATCAGGACAGAAGCTACATACAGGAAATACTAAAACATACCTCGTCTTTAAACTGGCCATCACTTTTGCTGATAAAGGTGGTACAGATGGAGCTTTGAAGACAGGGCTCAGGTTCTGGGGCCGTTTCTCCATGCCCTTTCCTTGTTTAACATTAGCCTTTTCCCTGCTCTTCCCCCCTTTAGCAGTGCTTGGTCTTCTGGTAGCACCCGTGACCCGTCGTGGAGTGCCCACTGTACCTGCTGGGGTTTGTGCCCCCTTTTTTCTCACGGGCGTCGTCTTCTGTCGGGTTATTACAGGACTAAAGTCATCCTCCATGGCGGTACTGTGAAGTGGGTTCCCTGTAAACACACAGCCAATGATTAAGCAAAAAAACAAATACACCAAAAATAAAAAAAAACCCTGCCTTTCATTCATACCAGCTGGAAAGCTGAAAACAAATATGACGCAAAGGACTGATATCATTTTGGTGTGACATATTTCTCAACCAGAAACCTGCACCACCCCTGATAACCACCCCCTATGTTTATATGTACAGTATATACTCCAATTTTGCCATTTTCTGTGCTGTTACTTTCTGCTTTCTTCTTAATCTACCTTACTAGGTAGGTGCTGTAAAGTTAAAACAACAGCAAAAACAGCACTGTGTAAAGTTTTTCTTTTTTGCCCCGTTTGTTGCCTTAAATGTATTGCTTTATGCAGTAAATAGACTTTATGTTCCCTATATTCCTTTATGCAAGTAGGAATAACATAACCCTGATTTTATATAGCACCAATAAAATTGGCAATTAACTTAAATTAATCACTTTATATCAAACGAGTAGCTTTTCTTGTAAGCATTTAAGGTTTCCTGAATGCCAAGGTAAAAATGGAAAACTCCTGTGGTAAAAAACATGTCCTGCTGAAACACTGTTTCGTTTCAGAATGCATACGTAAATGACAATAACTTGACGTACAGGGACTTATGACAACGTGTTCTGTATTAGAATTGCGTAATATGACTTCAAATGTAATAAGTAAACAAAGAGACAAGACATCCGTCAACCCAGGCAAACATTTTACCGTCGGAATTGGACGGGTCATTGTGAAAGATGCTGTCCTTCTCAATCGAGGAGAGGTCAGGGCATGCTTCTCCAAAGAGTGCACTTAGCTCATCCTGAGGGTATGGAGATAGACATTATTCAGAGATGGTTAATAGGATCTGTTTAAAAACAGCTGGCCATTAAATCTGACTATCGAGACAGGAGAAAGGGGGGAAATTGGGGAGGTAACTTTTTAAGGTGCACATACCTTCCCTCCCTGCTTGACATTTTTCCGGATTTTGGTCTTTTGACTCATCCTCTCCGGTTAAACGTTAGAAAAAAAGCCAACTGCTGAATACAAAACAAATCTCATCAGACGACCTGACTTACTTCTCTACCCAAATGGACAACATTTGCCGGGATACTAACACGAAAGTCAACAGAAAATAAGCGCGAAATATTTGACCTGTTCCTGTGGAATCGACGAAACAAAGGTACAGGGGAGTTCGCTGGTAATGTGTAGGCTAGATACAATTTAAAAGACAAGATGTTCCGTGTTACGTATCTTGTTTAACTTCTACGTTACAGAAAATGAATACAATATGCGAAGTGACCTTTAATAACGCCCGTAATTAGTCCTACTTGTTAAGTTAAAGTGTTGCGCGTCCTGTAAGTGGTTTGCTCCACGTCGTAGACTAGTTTCTAGAAAAGACTTAGTGCCACCTACTGGATTGGATGGCTTTATTGGCTTTATTCAGATTATTTTGTCGAGGGTGCTAAACCTGTGGCGTTTACCTTTAGTGCTATGTTAGTGCTACGCACTAGGCATGGGGCTAGAGGCCTGGGGCTATCAGCACCGAGGGAGCCCCCTAAAGGCCCAGCCCGGCCTGGCTCCGCATTATGAACTGTAGCCCAGGGGGAAAATACTATTATTTACTACAGTAGGCGACTACTGTACTATAGTATAGTATAACATACTGTGGTATTTACTATAGTTACTATAGGTTGTGTAGTAGTGCGAATAAGCGAATAACATGTGCTTATAGTAACTACTATAGTAAATACCACACTATATTTTAGGATACTATAGTAACCTATGGTATACTATAGTAAATAATCTTAAACTATAGGATTTCCCCCTGGGACTATAGTAAAAATTACTATAGTAAGGTTCAGGTATTATAGTAAATATGCAGTATAGTATAGTTTATTTTTCCTATGGGAGGTTAAGATAGCAACCCTTATTTTTTAAAATGCAACATAGTGCACTAATGTATTTTTGATATTAAGTCTTTCCAATCTCAATTGACATTATTAAGATTCATGACAGGGCATTTGTAGGCTAGTTATTTTCAAAAATAAAAAGTAACACAAAGATAGAAAGTTTTTACAAAGGACATGAAATGACATCTGATTGATATTTATTAGTTGTGCCGATCACACAGATCAGACACACCATTAGCAGCGCACGTAAGTCTGATACACACACTACCCAACAACATTCAATGGAAAACTCAACCATGTATTGTACTAAAACATTATTGTACTAAACACTTATTAAACTAAAACATCTGTTGTATTTTAATCATCTGAACTTGACTGTATTACCAAGTGTTGTTCAGTTCCCACTTAAATAACCTTCACAAAAGTATCTTATCACAGTAGCTTAGTTATTTCCCTGTTATGGTCAAAGGACATCATCCTGAGCTTCACAGTGGCAGAATTTCAAACGGAGTCAATTCAAAATAAATGACACGGCTATTTCTCAAAATCATTTAATTGAACATTGGACAGGATTTTCATTCAACACTACCATATCTTACAAACATCTTCTCACTTCAAATCATGAGGCAAATGGTCCAACACTGGTAGCCTTAATAATACAATTTCAATACCACAGTACTGAAAAGGGTGCATATCTGTCAGTCAGGACCCAAGTCTGGAAACCGAGGATGAGGTTACTGAGACTATATGCAGCACCGCGTATCTTTGAATGGATGTGTGAATGTGCATGCGTATCACGGCTAAGTCTTGACTGAACTGATCTGGGCTGCAAATCTGAAGAGATTCATTATCAAGTTTGCAGTTGTCTTTGCAATAAAAAGGCACTGAAATCTTTCCACACATCCGTCGTAACCACCAAACTGAAGAAGTGGCTCAGACCTTTCAGACCTGCTTTTGTGTTTGTGTACAGCACAGCGCTGGGGACATTTTGATTGTCTGGACCTACCACTGCTTTGGTTGACAGCTAAGGAATGTTTAATTTCAAATTAATTTACCGAGAAATGTGCATCCCCCAAAACAAAAACAAAAAAAGAAAGGAAATCACAATGCTAGTTCTCAAAAATGAGAAAAACGGAGTGGCATGAAATGCAGGGCAAAGTGTTGCACAAACTTCGACATAAACCATTAATTAATTTTCCATAGATCCAAACAACTTGTCAAATGTGTAAGGACTTAAAAATCTGCAAAAACAGAGTGCAGAATTTACCATCAAATTAAAGGTAAAACTACAGACGAATAAAAGTCATCTATTATCTGACTTTTCTATGTCCTTCTACCTGCTCACAGACCTTACAATGGATGTGTAAATAATGACAGGGCATCATTCAGCTCATTTGGACAATGTTCCATCATTACAGAGAATAAGCTGTAGCTCAACATTTCCATTCATTGAACCTCCATCAGAGGTGAAAGGGAAATTCTCTCCAGAGATTCGGAGTTGATTCACAGAATCCTTTAGGGAGAAATGCATTTGAGTTAAACCACTGAAAGAACAAACTTACATGCTAATTTTCTTTTTACAGGTATTACACAAGTAGTTCTTTCATTAATGAAGGCGAGCTACCGATAGCTGAAAGCACTTTTGCGCAAACATATGGTTAGGCTTCTTACAGTTTATGTTCATATGTATATTATCTTCATGTGACATGAACAAAATAAATACATTTAAAAAATAATATATGGCTTTAGGTGGGGAAAAAAATCATAAATATCTGAACTACGAACTCCCTGTTTCTGTTTTGTGAGTTTATTTGTTTGTGAGAGACACTGTTTGTGTTTGTTTGTGAGAGACACTGTGTGTGTGTTTGTTTGTGAGAGAGACAGTTCTGCAGTCACTGCTTGCCAGGAGGCCAGACGCTAGGATGCGTTAAAGCATTCCCTGAGGAGGCTCCCTTTTGGTAAAGTTTCTGTTGTGCTTTTGGTTCCAGTTCCTCGCCGTTTCCTCTACTACTCCTACTACTAGTACTACATCTTTATCTGGGAGTAGAGCTGGTCGATCTGCTCTCTGAAGTGGTTCCTGAGGTCGGCCCGCTTGGCTTTGAAGGTCGGGGTGAGGAGGCCGTTTTCCACCGAGAACATCTCATTGTAAAGAGCAATGTCCTTCACCTGTGGAGCGTGCACACACACACACACACAAAAATGACAAATCCACACAGAAAAAAGTTCAACCATTCAGCAATTAACAGCTCACAATGACTGTATGGTAGACTCACTGCAGTTTTAAAAATGGAATTCACTATTAAACTATTCTGATTAACAAGTAATTCTACGCAGAATACACAATCAATATTCCACTGAAAAAAATAGACAGCAGTATCCAAATAAATAAATAAACAAAAGGAGGTTAAGCAAAGCACAGCATTGTTCCACAGCATGACCACATGTAATCACTCTTCTGTTATTTTCAGTTAGGATTAAAGACTGATGTAACTGTTACATTTCTGGACTTGTTTCAAAGACACTCACCTGCTCAAAAGACTTCAGACCTCCCTCTTTGCCTAGTTTTAATAAATCCTCCAAAATGGCCTGCTTCACATCCTACACAATGAAGATCACATAAGCGTCCGAATTTCAGCGTCCGAGTATCTTCTATCCCAACTTCAACAGTATTTAAAACGATGTAAATCTAGAGTTGACCAGCGTGGAGGAGCACAAACCTGGTTTTTGCAAAGCTCATCGTAGGTCCCCTCCTGGCCTCTCTGCTTGGCCCATTTGGGCAAGACTTCTGGGTCTGGCACGATGATGGCTACGAGGCAGGCCTGTTGGAATTACACAAAGGACAGTGTTTCAGTGAAGTGAACTTCACCAAATATGCGGCATCTACAGACATGGGCACCGCTAGAAGGTTTGGGGCGCAATGAAAGAATACAACTTTGGCCCCACCTCCCATTAATAATAATACTGATAGTGTACTAAAAGGCTCCTTGTCAATGCTGGGACCTTGAAATCGCCTTAATTTCCACCCCCAGCCACCAGGTGGCGCCCTTGTCCATTAATGTTATTCTCAGAAGAACCAGGACTGCTTGGACACTTTACTGGCAGAACATGCTTAATATTAGCACCACCAATGAGTCCTAGATAAACATATAGAAAATGTATTTATGTAGACAAAATCCTTTTGCACAGCCAGGTATCTCTGGGGACCAGGTGCTAGTGGGTAGGATACAAACGTTAGTAAATATGTAGTCAACACCGCACACAGAGGGTTTTACTGACACTTCATTAAGCGAACAACACTTTGTTTAAGAGTTTCATCAGGCTCACTTTTCCTCTTCCCACTGAAGAGCGAGTCTGATAAATGCACAGCTAAACATGTTGTTTGCTTTATAAAATGTCAGTTAAACCCTCTCCAGTGTGTGGTGTTGACTACTTATTTTGTAATGTATTGAACTATTTTTATATAAGCCATGTACAGGGATGCCATGAGACCATAGAGGCTCTCACCTGTAGGCTGTCTCCATGGACGAATGCTTGTGCGACCGCATCGCTCCTGATGTAGACGTTCTCGATCTTTTCAGGGGCGATGTACTCTCCCTGAGCCAGTTTGAAGATGTGCTTTTTCCGGTCCACAATCTTCAGTGTTCCACTCTGTGGGCACAAACACACACGCAAAACAATTAAAAAAAAAAAAAAAATGTTTTGTTTTGCTTTCCCAGTATGTTGCTGTAGTACTGTAATGTATCCAGGCATCCTTCCCCATCAAAAGTGAAATCTTAGCAGTCAGGAAAAGTGAAGCTAGCTAGCGCTGGGTGCACTGTGCAAACGTTACTGTACCCTACAGCCTTTGAGGCTCACTCACCGGTAGCCATTTGCCAATATCTCCCGTGTGGAGCCAGCCGTCTTCATCGAGGGCCTCCGCCGTTTTCTCCGGGTCCTTCAGGTAGCCCTGGAACACATTTGGTCCTTTCACACACACCTGTGGAGCCGGGGAAAAAAAAATGCTGAAACCTTAACGCACAACCTTAACACACAAAGACTTAAAAGCCTTGTTCACAATCGCACATACGTGCACACACACACAAACACATATACACACCTCGCCCTCTCCGTTGGCAGCAAGATAGTTCATCTCGGCAACATCCACCAGCTTAATGTAGTTACAAGGGAGCGGGGCTCCAACATGTCCTAAGGATCGATGCACATCAACATTAAACATAGCTGAGGAATTAAGAATCATACTATAGCTGGGTCATACGCCATTAGGCTCACATGTGTCTGTTCTTTCAGAAAATTAATCAAAGTATGGGCAGAGAGCAATAATCATTGTGTACATTCATGTGTTTGTAACAGTGGGAGCATTAGTGAGTGTGTGCATCTGTGTGTTGTGTGCATATCTGTGTGTATACCTGTGAGTGTGTCTGCAAGTGTTTGTAACAGTGGATGCATGAGCAGGTGTGTGTGTGTGTGTGTGTGTGTGTGCGCGTGCGTGCGTGTGTGTGCGTGCGTACCTGCTGTCCAGTCCCCTGGGAGTGTTATGGTACACCCTGCTGTGCATTCAGTCTGTCCGTAGCCTTCATAAAACTGTCAACCAGACATCAGTCAACACATGACTTGCAAGCCCACTGCGTTAAAAAATAAGCCGACTACCCCATAAGCAGCGACACTACATCCATATAGTCAAGTCATTTGCACATTTATATAACAGTAGTTGACCTAAATAGTTTCACAGTACAGATGAAAAGGTATTATTCTGTGCATACATCAAAGAAAAAATGGTATATGATGAAGACCTTGTGCAGTACTGCGCTTAAAAAATCCCTGACAAATTAAATGTAATGTTATGCAATGCAATCGTAGCATTGTCAATGTGAGAAGCTGCAATTTGCCCTTTACCCTTAGTGAACCTGTCTTATCGCAGACTTTGGACTTGGCTACCATCATCACACATAAAAAACACATACCCATCGCGGGTGTGTGGCGCAGGACTGTATATCCGTAAGGTGCTTAAAACAACGGCATGCTGTGCCAATGAGGGACTCTTACCTGGCAGCCCAACACACCACGCAGGAATGTGAGCACGGTGGCAGAGACTGGAGCAGCTCCGGTCAGCATCAACCTCACACGACCACCCAGGCTGGCCTGCAGGGGGCAGCAAACATGCACAAGACCGACAGAAATTAGGATACAAAACACAAATCCCACCAGTGTTCACTGAACCATCACCAGTCTTTCTGATTTTCTCCAAGTCTATGTTATACTTTAATAACACTTCCCAAAGAATATATATTTATTTGTAGCCATATATATATATATATATATATATATATATATATATATATATATATATATATATATATATATATATATATATATATATATATATATATATATATATATATATATATACACATACATACATACATACATATATACATACACACACACACACACACACACACACATACATACATACATACATACATACATACATACATACATACATACATACATATATATACACACACACACATTTTTCCACTTTCATATCCATGCAGTGGCTTATAGCTCATTTAATAAATAGATCTAAAACAACACCATAAAAAAAACAAAATAGATCAACCAATTTTTAATGTCTGTATGAAGTGCTGCTGAACATTTTAGTTCATCCAAAATGTTGCATTGTAAGAAATGCCACCTTCTCACAGGTGTAAAGCGATACCTGATGTAAATGGCTTTGGGCAGACACAGCAGGCTTGTCTAGTAGTGAAACATAAACCAGCGATGCAAATGACACCATTGCCCCGAACCTTTTAAACACACACCAAGGGCTTATTTCATCCCACTGCATTTAGTTAATAATTCACTGGGTCTGCTGGCGATATTATAAGTCCTTCACAACACTGCATCCATGGTATCGCATGTCGAGTATGTTTACAATGGATAAAACAATCGGCTATAAGACTGGCACAGCGCCAGAGCAACAAGTGTCTCCTTAGCACCACTGCCCTGGGTCAAATGACACACAAACAGGTAAGTCGTGCACCTGAGCCAAAGACAAGAGAGAGAGAGAGAGAGAGAGAGAGAGAGAGAGAGTAGAGGTAGAGAGAGAGAGAGAGAGAGAGAGAGAGAGAGAGAGAGAGAGAGAGAGAGAGAGAGAGTAGAGGTAGAGAGAGAGAGAGAGAGAGAGAGAGAGAGAGAGAGAGAGAGAGAGAGAGAGAGTAGAGGTAGAGAGAGAGAGAGGTAAAGAGAGAGAGAGGTAGAGAGAGAGAGGTAGAGGTAGAGAGAGAGGTAGAGGGAGAAAGAGAGATAGAGAGAGGTAGAGAGATAGAGAGAGGTAGAGGTAGAGAGAGAGGTAGAGAGAGAGAGAGAGGTAGAGGTAGAGAGAGGTAGAGAGAGGTAGAGAGAGAGAGAGAGAGAGGTAGAGGTAGAGAGAGAGATAGAGATAGAGAGAGAGACTTGAACTTTAGCAGGGTCAAATAGACTGATGAGGGCATAGGGTGGTGAGAGGGGGCAAGAGTCCTCCCGAAAGTTCACCTACTAAGTGGCTTGCAAGCAAGTCTGGACTCAGAGTTTGGACTCTAGACTCTGACCCATGTGGTATGAGTAAGTGGGGGATGGAGGGAGGGAGCAGGTTAGCATGGCTATAAGCCAGCCTACGCACTTCCGCTTGAATATTTTCTTCCTACAACAGTAGTCTGGGTTTGCTTCCATTGACATGGATAATCTTTTCCGGTCCAATCAGTGAACAGAGGGAGTGTTTGTGATGACGTCACGACCACACGTTAGAGACTGTGTGACGGCAGATCCAATCGTTGTGAACTTTAGCAGGGTCTACACCTCAAGGCGGCAATCGTTTCTCAGTGCAGCACTGCCAGACCCTGTGTATGAAAATGAAATGTAGCAGGAGGGGCTGCTTTACCAGGCTTGGAATGGGTGGCAACTCAATCAGAAACCTGTCATACTAGGAGGCATGGGGCATGTGTACTCTGCATACGTTCCATCCATTCCTTTGAAAGCAAAGAGCCACTGCCCTCACAGCTCTAAACGAACGGCATTACAGAACAAAGGCAAAGAGCACAATGACCGAAATAGTCAGTCAAAGACAAACACCAGCAGTGGCACGGCCTTAGCCTGTACCAGCCAAGAGACTGAGGTGACCTGACAGCCCAATATAATCAATCCAGTGCAACCCGACCAGTTTCACCAGCCACCAGTCTCCCTTTCAGCCCCACGGCCAGAGCAGCAGAGCTTTGCGGAGTCACCAGACGTACATTACCTGCACTTTCCTGAAGATGAGTCACCAGACGTACATTACCTGCACTTTCCTGAAGATGAGTCACCAGACGTACATTACCTGCACTTTCCTGAAGATGAGTCACCAGACGTACATTACCTGCACTTTCCTGAAGATGAGTCACCAGACGTACATTACCTGCACTTTCCTGAAGATGAGCTTGTCCCACAGGCTGTCCTGCCGCATAATGCCGCTACTCATCTCGGCCTGCTTCCTGCGGGAGGCGAAGCCCAGGAGCCACTTCTTCACCCGGCCGCTGGCCTGGGCCTGGATCTGCGGCGCAGAGGGTTTTATTACCACACTACTATACAACCTATGCCTACATTATTTTGGACATAAAGCGTGCACTTTATAATCAGTTTTATTTGAGTCATTGAGTCAGATCTGACCCTTTTTAAAACATTCACTTTTTTGTGGTTGGCTAAACTTTGCTGTGCGGTGATTACTTGATCCTCTACTCATCTTGCTTGTACTAATGCATCAACGGATTAAATGATCATAAGATTCTGTGCCCCCCAAATTAAATTAAATTTGTCTTATGGTCATTTCCAAGCAGTTCACAATGAATGCCTTCTAACCAACATGGAATATATGAAGGTCAAACAACTGATGGATCTGTGTTTTAACAAAACTGTGGCCAGTTACAAAAGACAGAGGTCCATGTTAATCAAACTCCAGCTAAACGACTGAACAACCACATATCTGTAGGAGAAACAGGATGGCGGCATCCAGTTCTGGAAGGTTCCAGTTCTGAAAGTGAATGTAACTTTAATATTTAACTCTAATCATGCACAGGGCTAAGATTTCACAACTGACTGAGCGACTACAATGTTGTCATTTCTAAACTACCCTCGAGCAAGCCAAGGTGCACACATGCTGATATAAAGCACATATAAGTGTACACAGCGGTGGCTACTTTCATTATCACTCCCAAACTGCTGCCAGAAGAGTGGCGCTGGGAGGCCTGTGGTCGGTGGACTCACCTTATCATACATCCGGTTGAGCAGCCTGGGCACCACGGGAAACACAGTGGGCTTCAGCGCGGCGAGGTCCTCCATCAGGAGGCGGATGTCCCCCTGGAAGAAGCCGATGCCCGCGCCATGGGCTAGCATCACCCCCTGCACACCAGCAGAATGCCCAGTCATTACTTTATTTACAGTAGATATTCTTTACAGTATACAAACAACAAGGCTTGCCACTGGGCACTATACATTAGCCAACATCACCCCCTGCACACCATCAGAGGACAATGTCCAGCCATTACTCTATTTACAGTAAAAAGACTTGCCTAAAGTACTTTAGATTAAGCATAGATTAACATCACCCCCTGCCAACCATCAGAGCAGAATGTCCAGTCACTACTTTCTTCACAGTATGTATAATTCACAGCATATACTCTTTACAATATTCGTTACAGTATACAAACAACAAGACTTGCCACAAAGCATTTTTATTTATTTTTAGCACATTAAAAAAAGTGCTATACAAAAGTGCAAATACACTGACAATTTACACCCAAAAAAGTTTTACATACAGAAATAAAAGGAAAATGGGGAGATCTAAGAAACGCATCAAATCTATAACACAAACAGTGAATAAATTCATTCATTCTAGAAAAAACATTTCTAGAACTTTTATCCGTAAAGAGCCCGGACATGATAGAAGAGCGGAGTTAGGAGCAGGAAGAAGCGGTGGTTACAAACCTGCACGACTCTCTCAAACATATGAGCCAGAGGAAGGTAAGATATGTGAACATCGCTGCTGGAGATGGGACAGTTTTTCTGTCGAAATAGAAACATATACATACATACACATTACAAACAACCAACACACTGATAGTAGTCGCTCTTAAAAGACATTCTTTGCTTTTATTATTGTATATGCGATGAAAAAATTGAAGTATATGAGTAATCTATCAGAAGAATATTTTATTATATGCAATTATATTGATGTCTATGCATGTTTGTCTTTTTCTGTTCAACATGTTCTAACATGGAGACCCATTCAGAAAGGTTCACAACGACCTACTGGCATGAATTAACAGCTCTTTCAGAATATATAACTGACTTAATGAAACAAGAAATGAATTAAGGCAAAACACACATTCTTAAAAGCCATACATTCCACTAGTTGCATGCAATGACTGCAATACTGAATTAAGGCGATACTGTCCCAAGCCCAAGTTTAGGTGCTAGAATAAAGAGGAAAGCAAAGAATGACCCATCGCATAATCAGGGTCCCCCCCATGAGTTGTCAGACAGAGATATCACAGCTATTATAAAGCGCACGCTGGGGAAGTGCGCAAAATCAGGAACCAAAACTGACCTTAGCAACTGAAAAGTATTAGTAGCACTGCACACTGGTGTGTCTGTGTCTGTATGTCTGTCTGTCTGTGTGTGTGTGACACACTAACAAACATCTGCCCTCAGGGCTGTGACCTTGTCACCAGGAAGTAGCCAAAAGCGACACGGTCCCCTGTTTACACTGGCATGAGCGCCTCGTTTGTTTTTGTAACTCATCATTTGTTTGACTGGGTGACTGGGGCCACTGTGGTCAAATATCTATTTCGCAAGGCAGCCACAGAAATTCCTCCGGGCCACAGCGGTTCAGTGGGTGAAAGGCTGTGTCATGCGTTTCGATGCAAGGGCATCTTATTACTGTTGTTGACACTAAACAAACCGCTGAGTGTGAAGGGTAAACACAGGTGACCAGGTCAGCGTAGTCAACCGCAGCCATCTTTGGACTCCCTTTTCATTCGTCATCCAACTCCCTTCTAATTTTCCGCCATTGTATTTCAAGTGCCTGCTGTCAATTGTCAAGGAAACCGTGAGTTTGTTTACCTCTATAATCTTCATGAACGCAGAACAGTCGGACACCACGTTCTTGTGAGTGAGCATGGCCCCCTTTGGGTTTCCTGAAGGGCAGCAACAGAGAACAAGGAAGTGAGTTTCGGTTCTGACCAATGACAGCAAAGCAGTGGATATGGCACCAGGCCCTGAGCCAATGAGAGGCGACACCACCACACAGGCACACTTCAGGTTTCAAAGGCAAATTTACTAAACAAATAGACATGCGGCCATTCACACACTCGGACAAGCAGAAACGTGGCCAAGCACTGCAATCCCAACTTACTAGAAAAGAAAACATTCGAATGCCATTTAAGGACTAGCCAGATAACTTCATGTTGGAGTTCAAAACAGTTGAAAGGTCTGATAAAATCATTTCAAAATAATTTATTTTTATACACAGGCACACACAGAGCAGACGGAGCCATTTACTCTCCTGTATTCATATGCAACTACCCACCCCCCCATTGCACACACACACACACATAACACATACACCTTTGTAGTAAGGCACTACATTCTACCTGTGGTTCCACTGGTAAAGCAGATGACAGCCAGGTCATCAGGCATCGGGGGCTGTAATCACAGATATCATGTCAGCCTGAAACATCTCACAGCATCTTTGTTCATCAGTGGCAAAGGAAGTGACCGATCAGACACAAAAGAGTGCTACCTACCATTGGAGGTTTGCGGTTTGCTTTACCCAGAGCCTAGTTGGTGAGCATGGTAGGCAGAATAAGGGAAGGGGACAGAAAGAGGACGTGTCATTGGAAAGGTCAGTCAAGGTGACCCCACACAAAAGCACTGCATGTCAAGCTGGCGTGAACGTGTGAACAGACGCGTTAATCTAATATCCTACTCATCTATAATTTACAACCTTGTTGCAAGCAATGGACAATGGACGTAAATATTTCAGTAATTACACACATTGACACACGCACACACGTACCAACACACACACACACACGCACACACACACATATACACACAGATACATACACACACTGACATATGCACAAACACACTGACCAGTGCATCGTCGAGGCTGATGATGTCGATGTTGCTCTTCTTGCCCCTCTCCAGTAGCTCCGCCCCCACCTGCTCCATGGTGATGATGGTGCTGACGCTGTGCTTGCGGCCCGACATGCTGTCCAGCAGCAGAGTGACCTTGGCAGCCACGTCACACAGCACCGTGGTGATGGAGGCTAAGAGGCGAGCGGTGATATGCGAGTATGTGCAGTGAGCAGAGGATTAGCACAGCTTTTGGGGTCATGTGTACATCGCATTTCATCACAATTAGCCAAAGCTTTTTTTTTTTTTTTTTTTTTTAATACATTGGATCGTGAGTTTCAGGTTTACAATCATTACAATCACATTACACTCCATTTTACATGGGGTCATGAGAGTTATGTTTATATTACACTGCATTTAGCAAATGTTTTGGCAACACTTAATTTTGTATGGTCCACCCACAGATACTTGTAGACTGCCAGATAAGTTGTATAGATGACAGTGCCATTTTGTTTGTAGCTTACTAACTCATCACCTTCAACTCACACTTATCACCTAACTTATCAAACCATAGCCCGTAGCCTAACCCTAACAAGACACAGAGTTTTAACAGATGATTTAATTATAGTCTCAGCATCTGTAGACAGCCTAGGGGGGCATCTATAGGGACATCCAAATAAGGTGTGACCTTCCCAAAGTCATTTCTTTGATCCATTTTAGCAGTTAGTTCTTGACACAGAAGTTAATGAATATCCTGCTTTTCAGCCAGAGAAAGTCGTGGAAAAGTCAAGGTATTTGGGGAAATCCTGTGCAATTCTTCAATTTAATTTATGTCAAGCATCTCGAATTGCCTGTATATGTATGAAATGTGCAATATAAATTAACTTTCTCTTTTTTACCTAATGCAAAAATCTCATTTCATTGCTAAATGTACATTTCCTGGTAATATGAATGTCTGTTAATGCCAACCATTTTATTAATGAGTGACATGCACTAAGCATTCATTCAGCTTGCTCAGTGCAGGGAGTGCCAATTTAGTTAGCGTTTTGCCAAAGACCTGTCTCCAGACTTCCGTAAAGGAGATCATTAACTTCTGGCTTTTTTATGCACTTGCATTTTTGTTGTCAGCAAAAACGTGTACATCATTAAGACAGTATGCACATGTAGTTCTAACAAGGGTGACATTTTTGCAAGTTTAAAAGAAAACGGTAAAAGGACTGCATTTATATCCCACTTTCTCCACTCAGCAGAGTACCCAAAGTGCTTTGCAGCGTAATGCTTCACAAATGTCATGCCTGACATTTCCAGCTCTGCCAGCCAATGTCTCACCTTTGTCAATGATGTACTCGATGGCCTCAGTGCCCAGTGTGTCGTAGAGAGGGACAGACACCAGTGAGTATGTGTAACAGGCCAGCTCAGACATGGTCCACTGTGGAGGCAGGCAGGGCAGGGATCATATGACTTGTAGTACACATCAAGCCAACATACAGCAAAACAAACAGCTGTTGGGAGTAGCGCCCAAGGACATCACTAAAACATTTGGGCTCCATGAAAAAGTCAAATTTTGGGCTCCTTATCCATACTATGCCTTTACAAATAATCAATCTACCCCCACCCCCCCTTCCAAGGGTCAAACCCCACACAATGTGTAAAAGGGCATGATGGGAGTGATCTTTAGCAGAGTGAAATCAGCCAAGTGTAGCAGTGTATGACAGACAGGGGGCGCTCACCTCTGGTCGGTTCTGGGAGAAGATGCCGATGTAGGGGTTTTTGGACTTGGAGTGACCCCTGTGGAGCAGCGCCGAGCCAAAGCACTCTGCCATCTCCACCACCTGACCCAAAGGTCAACAGGATCAAATGCATTCAGCAACTCAGAGGCTTAAAAGCACACCACAGTGATCCATCTATTTGGCTGTACTTCCTGTTTTATTACTATGGCAACTATGACAAGGCAAACAGCCTCCAGCTTTACTAAGGCATACACAACTGGGTTAATAGAATCCTTTACACAACTGAGCTCTGCTGGAGGTCTTACTATGATGGGTTCAACTAAGAGTTGTGACATGTGGCTACTTAAGCATGGTGGCTGTACCTACCTCTGAGTATGACCACCACTCATAAGGCTGTTTGGGCTTCCTTGCTCCCAGACATGGCCCATCGTCTGCAAACGGTAAGCAAACCAAAAAACAGGTTTGGTTATTACAAAGGCCTCTGGGATCATATTGTGTGGCAGCAATTTCTTCATGTGCTGGTAAACAGCAGGTTTGGTTACTACAAAAGTGTGTGGACATGAACAGTCAGGACAGCAATATTTGCTCACGTAGTGCACTTAGTTTTTTTTGTTTGTTTGAAAATGTGTGTGTCTGTGTGTGTGTGTGCGTGCACATGTGTGTGTTTACGGCACAGAGGGAAATTGTCATGGTGGAGTGCAATAAAATCAAAACACACACACACACACACACCTAATGGCTGGTAGTGTTTTAAACTGTCAGTACTCACTGGACATGTGCACTCCCCTAAGCAGAAACTCATACAGGGTCTTGGCATCGTCATAGTAATAGGTCAGCAGCTTGCCACCTTCCACAAGCACGGACCGCCGTGCATACTCGCCACCCTGACAGAAAGAAAGAAAGAAAGACTGAGTGTTAATATACCTTAACAACCTACCAGAGCTCAATGACTCAGCACAAGCGGTCTGGTTCTTTCAACACAGGGTTGCTGCTGAGAACTGCTACATTGATCTATGGGCTACTCCAATCAGATATTAGGAGGTTTGCAATATCTAAATACATCACTTAAGTGCATGTATGAACACATATACATAGTATTATTAGTAGTAGTGGTAGTAGTAGTATTATTAGTAGTAGTGGTAGTAGTAGTATTATTAGTAGTAGTGGTAGTAGTAGTATTAGTAGTGGTAGTAGTAGTATTAGTAGTAGTAGTGATAGTAGTAGTATTATTAGTAGTATTAGTAGTAGTAGTGGTAGTAGTAGTAGTGGTAGTAGTAGTGGTAGTAGTAGTAGTGGTAGTAGTAGTATTAGTAGTAGTAGTGGTAGTAGTAGTAGTGGTAGTAGTAGTATTATTAGTAGTAGTGGTAGTAGTAGTATTATTAGTAGTAGTGGTAGTAGTAGTATTAGTAGTAGTAGTGGTAGTAGTAGTATTAGTAGTAGTAGTGGTAGTAGTATTATTAGTAGTAGTGGTAGTAGTAGTATTATTAGTAGTAGTGGTAGTAGTAGTATTATTAGTAGTAGTGGTAGTATTAGTAGTAGTAGTGGTAGTAGTAGTATTAGTAGTAGTAGTATTAGTAGTAGTAGTGGTAGTAGTAGTATTATTAGTAGTAGTGGTAGTAGTAGTAGTAGTATTAGTAGTGGTAGTAGTATTATTAGTAGTAGTGGTAGTAGTAGTATTATTAGTAGTAGTGGTAGTAGTAGTATTAGTAGTAGTAGTGGTAGTAGTATTATTAGTAGTAGTGGTAGTAGTAGTATTATTAGTAGTAGTGGTAGTAGTAGTATTAGTAGTAGTAGTATTAGTAGTAGTAGTGGTAGTAGTAGTATTATTAGTAGTAGTGGTAGTAGTAGTAGTAGTAGTATTAGTAGTAGTAGTGGTAGTAGTATTATTAGTAGTAGTGGTAGTAGTAGTAGTAGTAGTATTAGTAGTAGTAGTGCTAGTAGTATTATTAGTAGTATTAGTAGTAGTAGTATTAGTAGTAGTAGTGGTAGTAGTAGTATTAGTAGTAGTAGTGGTAGTAGTAGTATTATTAGTAGTAGTGGTAGTAGTAGTACTATATAGCCCATGTGCTCTACAACTGACCATAATACGACTACCAGAAGACAATGGCTGTTCTTAAATAAGAACATAGCTTTTGACAATATTTTGGTTAGTCCCCTCTGGCTTAAAATAGACCTCAATATATCAATGTAAGATAAAAACTGACCATAATGACCGAAAACAACTACAGAAGACAAATAACCACAACGACAGATATCACCTACAGACAACTGGCAATAATGATGGATTTTACTGACAAAAGAGAACTGATCATAATGATGGATATCACTGACAGAAGACAACTGACCATAATGATTGATATCACCTACAAAAGACAACTGTCCATAATGATGAATATTCCCTATAGAAGACAACTGTCCATAATGATTGATATCCCCTATAGAACACAACTGTCCATAATTATAGATATTACCTACAGAAGACCACTGACCATCACGCAAGAGAAGGACACTCACCTCCACTTCCACAGACTGCTGCCAGAGGTCGCAGGGCGGGTCAAGAGAGCGGGGTCTCCTGGAGTACAAGAACATGGAGATGGCGGCGAAGGCGCTCATGCCCATGATGGTGTTGGGGTGCAGGTTGTGCAGATACTCCCGCACCTCCGTCACGTCCGGCAGCCGAAACTGCCTGAGGAACTCTGGCATCTGCATGATGTCTGCCGCTCAGTGTCTGTGTCTGCGCATGCGTACATACATACACACACACACACACACACATTACACACATACACACAGGAGGAGAGAAAAACACACACACACACACACACAAGGAGAGAGAAACACATACACACATACATACACACACACAAACACACACACAGAAGGAGAGAAAAACACATACACACACACACACACACACACACACACAGAAGGAGAGAGAAACACATACACACACACATACACACACACACACACACAAGGAGAGAGAAACACATAGGACAGAGACAACCAACCGTCAGTGAGCAAGGCAAGCTGTTGGTGGCTGCATGTTTAATATAGGCCACTCTGTGAGAGTGGCGAAACAGCAGCCTCAGGCCCACCACTAATACGCTAATGGGGGGCGCCACGTGACCTCTATTGTGTCGCTCAACAGGCAGTAGTGACAGCTTGTTGACGTGAAACCCAAAGCGTCGCAACCAGATGCATTGATGTCTCTTGTTCCCCACCCCACCCCCCTCCCTAGTGGACAAGCTGGAAAGAAACGTGTGAAGTTTTCCACAGTGAAGTCAGTCGTCAGTAATGAGACGAGATGAGATGGGGGAAACGAGATGGGCTTATTAAACAGACATAGACTTATTTTTCCCCAGATGGATTTAACCGGCTGGGCCTTGCTTCCTACAGTACAAATTGTTCCCAAAGGTTTTTTTTCTGAACAGAAACAGCTGCAAAAATGAGATTCAGGTGCTCATGCTACGGCACATTTAACAAGCTAATTACATGCCGGATTTCTAAATAGTGATGTCACTGTGAGGACAGTTCAAGAGGCAAAAATCCAAAATCATATTTCAGTGGACGACCGTTTAACCCCCACCCCCCCTTCCCCACCTCCTAATTTTTTCTGTATAACCTAATCATATATTTTTATGAATAAGATCTCTCTGTACACATGCGCATCTCATATGACTCCAGTTACAGCACTTTATATTGCATTGCATTTAGCGACTTACAAATTCAGAGCAACACTACAAGGATGAACAACACACACAATGCCCTCGTTAAAATAATCTGAACTCTCTTCCATACAATTTACACAGTTACTCAGACAGGTACCGTCACAACCATATGCTGTTTCTTTGTAACAGTAAACTCAATACGACCAATTTTTTTGAGTAGGCTAACCTATTGCAACACACAACAAGAGCTTTGGCCTGATTAATTAAAATTGCAGCCAGTAATGAAAGATGACTGACAGAAATAAATGAGCATAGTGCATTTACACAGCAGAATGCTGATTATGACATCAGAGCGTTGTCATGAGAACAGCAGCAATCACATGCCAAAAATAGAATTGCGCCGTTTCGGAATGGAGCAGAATGTGCCTTGTAGATGAGTGCGTTTTCTCTGTCAATCCATTGGACTACATAATCTATATACAATAAAAGTCCTGAAGTCTTTAAGTCTTGAAGTCTATATGCCCCTCAAAAGAAAATTAAACTACAGGAGCGTGGCCCTTCATATTTGATGAAGTTGCTTAGTCAGCTGCAAGTGTCTCTCCTGACTGGGGCAAAGGTCTTTGACTCGCAGTAACATCGGTGCTCTTATAATGGAGTGAGAACAAGGGTGACATTGCCCTGGTGACATTTCCCCTAGATCCTGCAGCAGCAACACTCTATCTATACGGGCCCGTAGGGAGCAGCGTTACAACATGACTCCACACTGCGCTCATCCATTCTCATTCCTGTATCAAAATCCCCCCTCCCACCCCCTAAACACACACACGTTAGTCAGTGTGAATATGAGTGTTTGACGAATATAACTAATATACAGGCTGGTGTATGTCACGAACTGACAGTGTCTGATAGAGCCTTACAAAGCAATGTGCATTCAAATCTGTAGGCTTGGATGAATCACCATAGGGTAAGCAATGTAAGTTACCACACAATCTGGAGACAGCATACATCTCTGCCATCTGCCTAGTAACGTTTTTTTCCATCTCTGTAAATTTTTACATTTCCTTAATAACTCTAAAGCAGCAGCATCTGAAGTCCTCAGAGCAAACACACACATCTGATCGGAGAGAGAGACACACAGAGACAGACAGACAGACAGACAGACAGACAGACAGACAGGACAGACAGGCAGAGACAAAAACTCAGAGAGAGAAAGAGAGAGAGAGAGAAGGAGATAGAGAGAGCAACAGAGAGAGAGAGAGAGACAGACATACAGACAGGACAGACGGAAAGAGACAAAATTTCAAAGAGGGAGAAAGAGAGAAAGAGAAGGACAGATAGAACAAGAGAGAGACAGGCAGACAGAGAGAGAGAGAGAGAGAGAGAGAGAGAGAGAGAAAAGAAAGAGAAAGGGAGGGAGAGAGAGAGGGAGAGAAAGAGAGCAAGAGCGAGCTAAAGAGAGAGAGACACACAGAGAAACAGAGACAGCATGTACACTGCACTGAGCACATGTATGTGGAGGCGAAACGTGGGAAACGACAGATGACCTGGTGGTGCGACACAGAGCACATGTGGGCATCACAACACTTCCTCCCACACACACACCACACCGGCCCCTGTACACATGCACACACACTCACACCCACACACACTAAAATATTGCTCATGTACAGCACACGTGCATGCACACACAGACACACGCGCGCACACACACACACACACACACACACACACAAAACACACCCCTCACCTGAACCAAAAGGGAAGGTTAAGGGAAAGTGAACCCTTTTCTTTTCCTCCTATTGTTGTGCCTGCTCTGCTGACCCCCTCAAATCAATCAGCAGCTGAGCTCCTGGACTGAGCACCAGTACGTCAGTCAGTCAGTCCCGTTATTAGGGCTAGTAGTAGTAGATGGGACACTATATCAGGGCTATGTGCACCTCCCTAGGGTGGCAGGCTACCCAAAGGTCAGACCCTGTCCAGCCCCTCCGCTGGTCTGATTGGCCAGAGGGGCCGAGGCGACCAATGGCGACCCTGAAACAGGAGAGGCTGTGTGATAAAGGATCGTTGTAGAGGACGTTTTTGTTTTCGCTATCCAAAGCATTGACACACCACACTTATGACTTTATTTGTGACCCAATGTGTGTGTGTGTGTGTGTGCGTGTGTGTGTGTGAGAGCGCATGTATGTGTGTGTGTGTGTGTGTGTGTGTGTGTGTGTGTGTGTGTGTGTGTGTGTGTGAGTGTAAACACACTGACAGTGTTAAGTTAGCATGGCACCAGGTAGACTGAGCAATGACTTGATGAGGTTGTGCGTGTGTATGCGTGTGTGTGTGTGTGTGTGTGTGTGTGTCTTTCAATCATCGTGTACCATCAATCAGTGAAACCCATCACGTACTCAGTTGCAACACTGTCCCCTCACATCCTCTGTGACTTCCAGGTCAAAGGTAACCCAATCATCCTGAGGGCATGCTAAACATGGCCTACTGGAGCAGGGGGATTGGGGCAAGGGGGGTGGGCATAGGGGTAGGGGTAGGGCTGGTGGTTGGCAGCAGGAGCAATAACAAGTTTAAGGGGCGGTGGAGGGCGAATCACCCCACTGAGCGAGAGCCTAACAGACAGCGTTGTCAGGGGGGCCTGTACCAGGGACGCTATTTAAAACCGGGTAACATGCCAGCGGAATTCATGGTGACGCGGGGGAGGAAAGAGTGTGTGTGTGTGCGTGTATGTGTGTGTGTGTGTATGTGTGTACGTGCATGTACGCATGTGCATTTATGCGCACGCTGCTTGCGTGTGTGTGTGTGTGTGTGTGTGTGTGTGTGTGTACGTGCATGAGTGTGATTGTGTGTGAGGTGGTGGTGAGGTCAAAGTAGCAGCTGTTTGACACATAGCACAATTACTCTTTTGCATGTAAAAAGCATACGCAAAATATATGGTCTTCATATGGCCAGTACGAAAGCCGTGCGTGTAAAGGAGGCAGAGGGTGCACATGTGTATGTTGGGGGCGACCAGCTGACTGCTCTATACAGCCACGTGTGTGTGTGTGTGTGTGTGAGAAGAGAGAGAGAGTGTGTGAGAGAGAGAAAGAGTTAGTGTAGGTGTAAGTGTGTGTGTGTGTGTGTGTGTATAGATGTGTGTGTGGTGGGGGGGCAACAGCTGACAGCTCCACACACAGGCCTGGTCTGTGCACTCTCTCTCTCTTCCCCTCCAAAATCCATCTCGCCCCTCTGACCGGTGAGAGGCGTAACACAGGGACAGCTGCACTGCAGACAAGACCACACTGTCCGCCATCACACTGCATGTACAACAGCCGCCACAAGCCTTCTCTCTTTTGCCTTTATGTTTTCCCTTTCCTTCCCTGAGTGTTCCTTAAAAAAGCTACCTGACTCACCGCTGAACACCTGGCCCCTTTTCATTCCACACGTGTGTTTGCACTGCGAATTTTACACCTTCAGTGACAGGCCCAGATTGCGTCACGCTGCCAACGCTAAAAGCACACATAAAACTCCCATGAATGAGAGTGCAGTCCTGTGCTGTTCTTGGGGTCATTTAGTATACTACAATAGTTGCTAGCCGTTATCATCTTTTATTACTGAAAGCCCGACCGCTGGAGCCCGGTAATGTATCTAATGCCTCCCATAGATAAACAAGATTAGTTTTACTGTGGGATGTGGCAATAACATATGTTGCGGCACACTACTGCATTCTCTCATACTCTTGTGACTCTTTTGATATTTGTGACAATAAACCTCTAACTGCAGGTTACAAATCTTTGCACTTACTGTGTTAGAACCAGGGCTGAAAAGTTTGCAGTTACATTCTGACACACACTGTGACTTCATTCAAGCTTCGTTCAATTTCTTTCAAATCGCACTTTTTACGCTGGGCCACCTGTGACAGGTGAACAGGCCATGAGAAGAACACCATTAGTTACAGACCAGATTCACTGTCACACATATCAGGAGAGTGACAGAAACATAAAAATCAGCAATATGGTGTAATTTACTATTGGGACAGGGTTGCAAACTGCATAATTAACAGTTAAATTAAACATTTTCAAAAAATAGTAAAAATTAATTGTGCATCTTTGGCCAGAACCATAAGTCAGGAGTTGAAATCTGGATGCAAACGTGATTGTCAGAATAACCTTGTCATACAGTCAGTAAATAACTGATTTATTAGTTACTAAAGGTATGGAATGGGTGGACATTTAGAGACTGTGGTGCAAAGGCCATAAACAACATTGACTTCAAAAACTAGAAAAACCTATTCAAAAAAATCAATTAGTGCAAAGCTCCCGCTTATCACACTCTTTTAAAAAGTGAAGAGACCACTGTCCAGCCTTGCAACCTTTCACCCAGATCTGACAGCAGATCTGACACTGACATCTTGGACTATAACACAAGGTCATAAAACTAGGTCCAGATCACCTTTGGACAAGTTAACACAATAAAGCCTTATGGAAAACAGTACCAGGAGTTGTGAAAACAGGAGTAACGCATCTCCTCCCTCCCCTCATGGGGATTTGGGGTTAAGTAATGGGGGCAACTTGAGCAACAAGTGGCTGAGGAGCAAGGACAGACGGACTTTGGTCACTTTTTTTGTCCTTGAGCATTTATGGATGTGATCTGAAATCCTTACACAACTTCACTGTTGCAAGAGAAGTTAACCAACATTTTGTCTACTTAAGAAACAACTCTTCATTAGATTTTAAAGAGGTAGTTAGTGTCTGTTGATAAAAGTGTTCCACTAAATTCCCATGTTGATTTCCCATATTGATTGTTCCACCTTGCAGATCAGCCAACTATTGAAAAGAAGATGTGCACTTTTTCATTTTTAAGGCTGGGGGTTCGGTTGTGTCACGAAACTGCTGGTTTCACTGCTGATGCCTGAAGCTTTGTTTGAGCTGGATTTTCCCTTCGGTTTTTTATAGTTTCTGCTAATGCATACAATGTTAGCACAGTAACATCAACATCGGTGCTGAGATGTTGGCCCTTTTAAAAAAAATCCCAATTCGGCGGTGCACTAAAGTTACAAAGACAAACTGTTTGGATAAAAGTCGAGCGAGAGTTAGCACATGAGTGCTCTCCAACAACAGTTAATTACAACTGAGAGGTTTGTACTTCAGGTTAACTTGACTCGCCAGGGTTCTCTTTCTGCGGCAAAAGAGGAAACATGCACGCTGTATAATTATGGACGCCAACTCTGCATGCTACCAACACACATTCTGTTGACCGTTACTGGCCACCGGTAGAAAACAAATACGAGTTAAAATCCACAGAACATCATCTGACTGCTAGCATGCACTTATCCCATTCATACTGCAGGGATGATTACTACACCGACTTCAATTTTAATTCATACCCATCACTTCCCATATAACGCGCCAAAGTCTCAGTTTCAATACAAAGCATGTTAGAAACCTGAACATACGATGTTCATGTGTCTGACCATTGTAGTGGTAAATTAATTTAGTGTAGATATGAACAACACTAACACTAAAACAGAAACATGAGTGTGAGAAATACTTTGACATTTAACATCACTAACCTTTGGAAGATCGTCAAGTATACACGCGGGTCCCAATGACACAGAACAAGCGGCATGTTATGCTCTCACGCCGTCGTCGAAGGTGCGTACCCAATCAGGTACATGTTCACTGACGCAAGACTTGTCATTGGCTAGTTCCGTGGTTCCTCCATCAATACATTAAACGTCGTTCACCTAATGCCCCTTATGCTGAAGGTCAAAGCATAGGGTCAAAGGCATGTTCCAAGTAGATGGAAGTCATCACGTGTTTGAAACCCATTGCTTAGCTGCTTACTGAAACCTCTACTACTTGATTTTCACAAAATCATTTCCTGATTGTGTCAATTATACCGTTATTCAGGAGAACAGGTTAAAGTGCCGATGTTTATCTTAAACGTAGGATAGCCTACTAGATAAACTCAGATATAGACCCTACAAGTTGGTCAATATCACCAGATTCATTAAGAGTCCATGAGTTTACAGTCTATGACTCACATGTTACAGGAGCGTCCTCTAGTGGTCGTGTGTGCTTATGCTCAGAAGCAAGTGTCACAGGGAGAAAAGTAAAATGATAAAACTCGGCATGCATCAAAAAGCAAATCATTCGTGAACACAAAAGTTTAAGGTGTAACCAAACATGTTATTTTATTGTTTTAAAAAGTAACACCAGACCCCTGAGGGTAGATCATACTGTTTACACTATTACAGTAAACACCAAAACTACACAAATAGGGACTTGAATATTATAGACATTACAAAAATCCCTCTTTTACTTTAATATACTAAGCATGACAGAGAAACATCATGACACCATGTTTGCTGAGCAGTATTAGAAATCCGTAACGTTAAGGGAAGACGCTCCATTGACAGTCTGTGGGCTATTTCATATGAAACATTTTCAGTAAGAACAGGGCATCCTTCTTGGATGGATTTGTACGTTTACCAGAGGGCCAGGTCTTTTTAGTGCAAATGTGTTACAAGGCAATCCTGGCAACAAAACAATTCTGTTTGAGAGAGTTACTGTAAATGCATTGTACATATATAGTGGACTGCATGAACAAACAGTTAAAAGCTATATTTGCACTCCTAAAATTTTTAATTTGATGACAGGAAACTACAGGACAGAGGACAGAAATGTTGTTTGCAAATGGAAATGTGTCCTTCTATAATAATTTACAATGTGATTTTTGAAGAAACATCCATCCAAGAAGAACTATGCATGGATCCCCTATCCACGTAGAAAGATTTGAAGTGTCCGACCGCAACATGAACATTAAAGGGTGTCAACCCTTATAGCTTGATAGTTCACTCTATCACTACTAGTGTGAGGATTACAACAGGAAACAATAGCACTTGACAGGACTAGTGAGCTGTTTTCTTTTCTTCTTCTTATTTTAAATAAAGGTCCATTTGTGAATCTGTCACATTCAGAGGATACTGGCTGACAAGTGAATTTTTGTTTGACCGGGAAAAAACCAACACTGTTGGCTCGTCTTTGCCATCGTACACATTTAGGAGGTAGATTTGTGTGCAGTAGTCAGTGTAGGTCCGACGCGTTGCTCAGCGAGATTTCTGAGATCAGATCCAAACATGCAAATTCAAATGTCAAATAATAATTAAAAAAAGAGAACAAGTTGTCAGGGTTTTAGCTGGGTTTAAGTTTTTCCAAAGGGAGCAAAAAAGGTTATTAAATTTAGCACCGGGAGGGCACTGTATCAAAAATTTCAAGTGTGTTTATACTTTAGTCTGATGAGGTAAATGCTTGGTGCGCCTAATAACCAACGATTTCTCTCCATGCTTGTAAAGGAGATGGTGTACTGGCATGTTGCTGTTGGGAAAAAACACGTCACAGAACTCATTGAGGGGGACCTCAGATGGATCACAGACCTTTACCTCTGTTGGAAAGTGAATCATTTAGACGAATCAACTTCCTTTCTTTGCAAAACAGTGGAGTACACCACGGTACTGGGAATAGAAGGTGACAGCAGTGAACAAAAAGAACAATATACACAGGGTGATCTGGAAACCAATAATGATCGTATCGTTCCCAGAAAAATGATTATCCATTTTTAGAGACACAAAATAATTGTGTTAGATACATTTGGGCCATTAAGTCACCACGGGACTTCATGAAATATTTACATACTATTGAGATTGTGGGATGTGTGTCTACAAAATAAATAAGTTATTAAATTAATAAAAATGTAAACATACGGTTAAGTCCTCAGAAATGACTTTCTTTCACCACATAGACCACAGCAGCAGCAGCAGCACTGTTACCAGCAATACGGCCTCGGCAATCGGCATTTGAAGCAAAAAGAAAACAAAAATGAACCCCAACACATCTGTAAGGAGAACACACATGACAGCAGGCAGAGGGGTGGGGGGAAAGACAACTTCCAGCGTCTGTAGCGATGACTGGAGAGCTGGAGTGTGTGACTACGTCTGACCTGAGAGAATAACTTTCAGACTCGACCCACTGATTGCTGGGGAAAATAAAGAGAGACTTGAGACAGTCGATGCCAGATACACCACAGAGAAGAACCAAAATGGACTCGGCTAAGTAAGTGAGGATTTACCCGTAGATTACAATAGGCCGTGCATGGTGGCTCACAAAGGGTTTTTTTTTCTTTTGAAGTCAGATGATTCCCATACAAATCTTATTGTGTTGTATTTCGTTTTAAACATGAGTGTATACAATGTTTTTATGGCGTTAAAGAGCACCCACATAAGAAGCCATGTGCCAAACACAGGCTGTTGCTGGTATTTTTTTTTTCTTTTCAAACTCTGTCATGGGCCAGCTTGAGAAGAGTCATTTGCAGGGTGTTAAGCGTCAAATGGGATAGATGATAATGATGATCATAAGGGAGTCTGTCCACCCAGGTCGCCTATCCTACACACTGGGCTTGGCTTGCGGTGGAGATTATACACTTGTGATGGAGGCTTTTTGTGTCCTTTCAGTCCGAGTGTTGGGGGCGTCCGGGGGGTGGCGGTAGGGGTACGGCGGGGGGTTGCCGCCGCTGTGCCGGGGGCTCAGGGTGAGGTTCTGCCGCCTGTTGCTCTCCACGTTGCTCGACGTGTTCGAGGCCAGGCTCTCCCGCGTGCTGAGCGAAGGGGAAAAAAAAGAAAGAAAGAAAGAAAGGGAGAGAAAAACAAGCAAGAGGAAGAGAATGAAACAGAGGAAAGAGGCAGGCTGAGCAGACTTTTAAAAAGAGGACTGATTGTAAATAAGCTTCCCGTGTTTACAGAGCAACCTCAACAGTAAAATTAGAGGCAGAGGCTGATTGCTCTCATATGGCTTTGGGATACATTCTCTCCCATCAGTAGGGTGACAGGTTTAGGTTCAGAGCGGCTCTTTGCATGCAAACTACAATTAGGACGTCGTCCAGGCTTGCCACACTACTAGCAGACAGACTTCTGTGTGAGTGGGTAGGAGGGAAATGAAAGGAGACGAAAGATGACAGAGAAAAGGAGGGGGCTACACAAATGTTAGCACAAAGGGGCAGAAAGACAGGAGAATGTATGAATACTGTATTAATGTTAGGGTAAACAACAATATGGGGTTTCACATTGCTTAGGCATTTTTGAAAACTTTGCTTGCTACTATGCAACCTGACTAAACAGGCAGTACTCTTAACTCCATCGTAGTTCTCCTCGCTGAAAAACACATAAAAAGGCAAAAAAAAAAGGCACACGTCTCTAAACTATCACAATGCCAACAAAGATAAAACAAAGCCACATGTCTACTTTCAGTATATTGATCTGTTTGGACAATTCAAATAAGATCCAGACCTAAGGCAGAGTGGCGCACCATTCTAACACATTCCCAAACCATTACTGCACATGTGAACTTGACTGGTTTCACTGCCATATTTTCTGTTGACTGAACTAATATGATCGAGTAGTTAACTAATGTGCTGTTGGTGTCTGGAGAGGGGAATGATCAAACAGTACAGTCAATCGATCACCAATGACAGAGCAATTCACCCGTGAAGGATTTAGGGGGGGAATCATCAGCAATTCTCCATCCAAATAAAGGGACAAGCTGTAATGTGTTAAAATTCACTTTGAACATCATAGCCGGCAATGTCTGCACATCTTGTGTGAAATCGTGTACCTCTGTACAATCTTTTAATGATCTAATATAATCAAATGTGATCCAGTCTACTGATGGTATGGAACATTAGGCGGTTGGTATTAGTACGTTATGCATACGTAGGCTGACAGATAAAAAGTTTGTATAATACATTTAATGGCATTTGGATTTGGCAATTACACTGTAGCTAGCGTTTGATTATATGTGTCCCATATGACACTAAAAAAGCAGACTAACCACATTCATTTGGCAGGAAGAGTTCCAGCTCATTTCGGTGGGCTTTTTACGGGAAGGTGAAATTATAGAGACAGCCATATCACATGTGAAACATATTTAAATGCACATCTGCTCACTGCGTTTAGTCATTGTCTTCTGTTGAAGACAGAAGAAGAAAGCACAGTCTTAGCCAGGCAATTTCAAACTGGAGACATGTATCTTTCCAATGAACGAGGTGTTGAAAAGCTGTCATCTAGGATAATTCCCTGAAATATAACAGCTAGCAAAATCTTCACATCTCGTGTGAAATTAAAACAAGTCTTTACACTTGGCCAAATGTCAACTTCAGATCTACCAAAGTGATTTAAGGACTGGGAGAGCAAATCCTTGCAAATTCAGAAAACTGTCAAAAACATGTGATTTTTTGCTGTGGTTAGCACTAATTGTCTGTGTATGAGTGCAATGTGTGACTGTACAGCAAACAGAGGGTGTGAAATGTTCGCAGGGTGAGACCACCCCAGCCCATAGAAATATTGCAGTGATATTTGTGCAGGAGAAGGTTTTACTTTAATGTTGGTGCTTTTCTTCAAAATGACGTCATTGTGAGTTCCATTTCGCAAAATAAAGAGAAAAAAGGAAGGGGGGGGGGGGGTGAAAGGGAAGGGTGGTGGGAAAAGCAATGAATTCAGGACAAAAACAACACAGGGACCAACACAGATGACATAAACGCTATGCAAAAAAACATACTTTAATTTGCAACTTAAAAATACACAGCTAAACACTTGGGGGGGGGGGGGGACAAAAATGCTGTGACAAACAAAGCATAGTTTCTGTCTGAGGATGTGAAGAGCACTGCATGAAACTGATCAAGTCAGACAGGGTTTTGGCACGTCTTACGCAGGCTGTGTGTGTGCATGTGTGGGTGTGTGTGTCTGTGTGTGGGTGCGCCTGTCAGTGTGTTTGTATGTGTGAATGTGTCTGTGTGTGTGTGCAGACATTCACTCCCAGCTGCAAGTCAAATTAACCTGAGAGAGGCAGCACAGTGCTTTGGATCATTTGACCCACAGTCACTCCCCCTAACGGGCATTTTTAAGTAAACACAGTTGCTGAACCCAAAATGCATAAATGAGGGTCAGTTTAGGTTCCAATAAATGTTGGTTAACCCATAAACTAAAAGTGTATTGATAAACTTAGGCTGGTGATATACTGGACCATTTTTTTGTTCACTCTCCCTTAAACCTGCACAACTGGGAGGAACCTAAATAAAAGTGAATACACCTTTTCCTGTCAGAAATAAAGACAAATAAGAATTTTACAATTATTTAGTATCAATTAAAATCGATGTAGTCAATGATTTTCACCAATTATTTTTTTTATGCTTTTCAGTCATTCTTTTTTTTTCACGTCAATGTTGTCTGTAAAGAAAATAAAAATCCCCTTCGGGACTGCCCAGTATATCAACAGCCCAAGTAGGCTACCAGCTGGGAGGGGAGGAACCACAGACAGGAAGGAGTCACCGTCACAACATCACAGCTCAGCGGCATCACAATGAAGGGGCAATGGGGGGCCCAGGGAGGGAGGGAGGGAGGGAGGGGGGGGCCCAGGGAGGGAGGGAGGGAGGGAGGGAGGGGGGAGCCCAGGGAGGGAGGGAGGGAGGGAGGGAGGGGGGCACTGAGCTCGGGTTGCATGGTGTGGCGCAGTCGGCAGGATTACACACAGAGTCTGCTGCAATGTAAGGCATATTGCATTGAGCGCATGGATGACCTTCTGTTATGGGAGGACTGTGAACAGTTTTGATACAGTAGTGCACAATGACAGCACAGCTTTGTAAACCGAGAGCAAACAGAGTCATCAGAGAATAAACGCAAAGTAAACAGAGTAGCAGAAGTTGTGGATTTGTATCCCTTTGTTGTTGTTTTTTTTTTAAACACGCCACGCAACCCTGAGTCAGGTCATGGAGTAAACAAAATTAAAGGGTGCTTGACTTGAGTGGACTGCAACATTACAAAGAAAACCACACAAATACTTAACAACAAAACATCAACACAAAAGAAACTTTGTAAAAAAAGTGTCTTCAAACGTTCAAATTCACAAAAAAACAAAACTCAGGTAGTGGTTCAGTTAGAAAATTAGATCATGGTTGGTTTAAAACAACATCATGATGTTCAAAAGGGATCAAGGGATATTTAAAGTTTTTTTCTGATAGGCAATTGCCCCTAATAAAAAACACATGACTTCACTTGAATTCAGCAGAATTCTGTCATCGGAAGAGTCTTGGTGGAGCAAATGCAGCATCACACAGCATACTTACATAATTTGTATATTCACAGAATAAAACAAAAGCACCTCTACCCTGCCGTCAGTGGTGTAGTACCGTGTGTAACAGGCCGTGCCCCCTGAGGTGGCCTACGTCTTACCGTGGCGAGTTAAATCCACTGTCCACTGTCACGCTGCTACTGTCCATGCTGTCGAGCCGCGTGGAGTGGGCCGACTTCTGGCTGCTGCCGTTCTCGCTCTCTTTGGGGCCCGTGGGGAAGGTGAGGTTCTTCTCGAACTTCCTCTGGAGGTCGCGCTCGCGCTCCCGCTCCAGCAGCCACTGCATGGTGCCGCCCTCCTCCATGGCCTTCTCCTCACGGGCCGCCTTGCGCGAGGCCTCCTCCGAGTCGTCGTCCGACACGTTGTAGTAGTCGAAGGCGGCGTTGGCGCCGGGCTCCGAGGTGCCGCACGCCGCCTGGTCGCGGCCCGGCGACGGCGGCACCGATCGCGGCTTCTCGAAGCGCTCTTGGCCCTCGCCCAGGGCGTCGGGGGCCTTGGCGTGCGTCGTGGCGTTCGTGCAAAGGGTGCCAAGCTCGGGGTAGCCGCCGTCCGTCACGTAGTCGGGCGGCTTCAGCAGCATGTCCTGGTTAAACACGTCCGCCATCTTGTCTCCCTTGCTGGAGTCGGAGGCGGGGTGGTGCGAGAATCGGCCGTTGGGCAAAGGCTCGTGCGTCTGGGCGGGCACCTGCAGAGACAGCCCGCCCTGCCCCTTAGGGGCGTCCTCTTTGTAATCCACAGGATGGAGGGAGGTGAGGAGGGGCGCCTGGCGCTCGGAGTGCATGCCCATGCGCAGGGCGTCCATGGCGAAGTCGTGCGCGGAGGGTCCCGCGTGGATGCCCTCGCTCAGCGCGCCGCACTGGAAGTAGTTCTCGTCGGCGGCCGACAGCTTTGGCGAGCCGCTGCCCTTCAGGTCGTTGTAGGCCGTCAGGCTGTCCCTGCTCTTGCTCCTCCGCACGGGCTGGCAGAAGCCCTCCTTCTCCAGCGCCACCGCCCTCCCCATGTCAGGCACGAAGACGTCCGGGCTCACGTTAGCAGCGGAGAGCAGGCCCCGGGAGAAGTGGGCCGCCTGGGCCGAGGCCCGGAGCGTCCCGTCGTCGGTGTAGTACCGACTCCCGTCCTCGGGGCTGCACTCGAAGTCCTCCGGCGTGTCCAGGAACGGGCCCCCCAGCGGCCCCTTGGAGTTGTCCATGGAGCGGGACCGGGCTTTGGCCTTCTCGGAGCGCTCGTTGCGCGACTTCCGCTCCTGGGTGTGGCTGTGGCTGCGGTGGACCTTGGAGTGGTGGTTGGACGCCCGCGAGGGCTCGGGGAAGGGCACCTCGGTGCGGCGCTTGGCCAGCTCGCCCGACACGTCCCACTCGGGCGCCGTGGTGAAGTGCGACTCCACGATGTTGGGGTTGCTGTGCACCATGTGCTTGCCGCGGTTGCGCTCCATGGAGTACATGGCCTCGCGCGGGGAGCGCACCAGCGAGGAGCTGTAGAAGCGGTAGTCGCGGTAGTCCCGGTACTCGCCCGCGCCCCCGCGCTCCGCCGCCAGGTCCAGGTTGGAGCCCTCGGACGGGTTGCCCCGCGACGCCCGCGGCTTGCTGTGGGAGCGCGACGGCTTGCTCTGCGGCGCCTTGCGGTGGCTGCGGCTGCGCTTGCTGCGCCCACTCTGCTGCGCCGAGGAGTTGGCCTTGCTGCGCTGCGCCTTCTCCTCCTCCAGACGCTACAGAGAGATAGATAGATAGATAGATAGATAGATAGATAGATAGATAGATAGATAGATAGATAGATAGATAGACAGATAAAATATATAAAAAATAAAAATGTACAATATACAGACAAATATATGAAACTAAGCAAATGTATAAATCAAATATATACAAGCATATCAACAAGCAAGTCTATTTTCAGGCAGGTGGTGAGAGACATCACCTCCGCTGAATCCTACCCCATCCCAGCATACCTTCATGACGGCCGTGTGGCGCGCCAGGTTCTCCACCGTGAGGTCGGGGTTGATGCGGCGGATGATCTCCATCTCCACGTCGCGCGGCACCGTGGTGGGCGTCTCCTCGTCGCGCAGGGGCCACTCCTCGGGGGGGAACTGGGCCGAGAAGGTGGCCAGCTGCTTGGCCTTGTCCTTCTTGAAGCTCAGCCGAAAGAGCTTCAGGCCGAACTTTTTGGACTGCTTCTCGCCGCCGCCGCCGCCAAGGACCCCCCCGCCCCCGCCGCCCGCGCTGCTGCTGCTGCTGTCCTTGTGCTTGGCCAGCGGCTCCCCCTTAAAGGGGAAGCTGACGGTGCTCTTGCTCTTGTCTGTGGAGGCGGGCGGCAGGGCCTGCGGGTGGGGGTGCTGCGTGGGGGGCGAGGGGTGGGGGTCGCGGTGCTCCTTGGCCGCCCGCCGCTGCAGGGTGGAGGACGAGTGGTGGTGCTGGTGGTGGTGGTGTCCCGACGCCTCCTCCCGATAGGCCACCGCGTAGGGCTCGGCGTGGGTCTTGTGGTGCGAGCGCTCCCTCACGCAGCCCGAGGACGACGGGGTCATGGCGCCCGAGTACGGAGACGTGCACTGCTGCGGCGACTGCACCGGCTGCAGCGACTGAGGCTGCTGCTGCTGCACTTGGGGGTGCTGAGCTTGGGGGTGCTGCACCTGGGGGTGCTGCACTTGGGGGAGCTGCAACTGCTGCAGGAGCTGCTGCTGCTGCTGCTGCTGCAGGTGCTCAGGTATCCTCTCGTCCAGGTGGTACCACTTGCTGCTGCTGCGGATGAGCGAGGGCGTGATGAAGTAGGTCTGGGGCGTCACGATGAAGTAGCCCTCGGGGCTGGGGTAGATCTTGCGCTCGCGCACCAGCACGTTCAGCGTGTGCCGCAGGATCTCCGGGCTAGGAGTGGGCACGCCTGCATACGCACACACGCAGAGGATGGCGTTAGGGGGGCGGGGGAAGGGGGGCTCACTGCCAGGATCAACAAGACATTAACACACATATCTTCTGGGATGTGACAGCTTACTGTCATTAAAGCTGTTGAGCAGAACATCTCACAACAAAAATATCTCAAAAAATAAAAAACACTTTTTGTGAGTTTCATCAATTAATAGATTTCTGTCATCACTTAATAGTTTTTTTAATTCTATTAAATCAAAGTCTAGTTTATTAAAAACAGTAGACTAAAAGTGAAATGTAGTTAAGTACAAATAGTAATAGTAATAGTAATGTCCATACAAAGAAGTGTGGAAAAACAAACAAACAACAAACACATTTCTCTTGTGGATTACCGTCATGGTGTTACTCTCATCATTAGTCATCAATTATTTACAGATGGATTCCTCCCTTAGTCTCTACAGGCATGGGAATATCTTTGACGCAGGGCTTAAAAACCCAGCTCTTAGCCTAAGCTGCTATGGGGGTATACAGAGAGAGAGAGAGAGAGAGAGAGAGAGAGAGAGAGAGAGAGAAAGAGAGCTAGTGTGTGTGTGTATATATGTGTGTGTGTGTGAGAGAGAGGGAGAAAGAGACAGAGAGAGAGATAGAGCCAGTGTGTGTGTGTGTGTGTGTGTGTGTGAGAGAGAGAGAGAGAGGGAGAAAGAGAGAGAGAGATAGAGCCAGTGTGTGTGTGTGTGTGTGTGTGTGTGTGTGTGTGTGAGAGAGAGGGAGAAAGAGAGAGAGAGATAGAGCCAGTGTGTGTGTGTGTGTGTGTGTGTGTGTGTGTGTATGAGAGAGAGAGAGAGAGAGAGAGAGAGAGAGAGAGAGAGAGAGAGTGCACTGTCACTCTGCAGCATGTAAAGCAGTAGGATTTCTCCCTGTTTCATCATGGTGCCCTTTCTACCAGTCCCATGTGATGCAACCCCCCTCCGACTGCGACTACACACTGCAGCAGCTCTAAAAAAATAAAAAGAAGAAGAAGAAGGAAAGCAGCCTCCCCATTTGGTAAAGCCCCATTAGGTTTCTCCCTGCAATATCGGGATGCTGATTAAAAGCGCCGAGCGTGGCACATCAATGTTTTCATTCTCATCAGAGCTGCACCAGTCCACATGCGTAGGTACGGCTGGCAAGGCAGAGAGACTCTGCACGATTAGTGTCCGTGCTGCACAGATTGTGTGTGCATGTGAGAAAAGCTGGATGTGCAGGGATTTTCCCTTGTGTTCCAATCTTCAATCTTTCCACAACGCTGCTTGAATCTGTATGACCTCCACCTTAAGACGGTGATAAAGGAAGGGAGATTGCGTGCGTGTGTGTGTATGTGTTTTCAGGAGAGTATTTGCAAATAGACACACACATACAAACACACAGTCAGCCAGACAGCCGGAAAGCCAGACAGACAGACAGACAGACAGACAGACAGACAGACACACACACACACACACACACACACACACACATACAAAAGATCAAACCGGCAGGCTCCCATTCTAGAAAATGGAGAGCTTGAACTTGTTGCAGGGTTGCCGACCATTACATCATGCCCGTCTCTCTGTCAGCCGGGTAGTGTAGTACAGCCTCTATTTTTTCTCCCCTTCTTCTCCAGGAATCTAAAACAGAGCTGTGAGGCTATTCCCAGAGAGGAGTGGACTCTATAATTGACTCAGCCCTAACTGCCCACAGAGCCTGCAGATAAGGACAGGAACCGGGTCCAGACCAGAATCAGACCAAGTTCTGCTCCAAAGAGAGCCATTATCCCTCCCTGCTTCTTTCTTCCCCCTGCTTTTTTTCCATTACTGTTTAGCCAACCACGTTATATTAAGCAGTAGCTTAAAATACATCTGTCCACTCTTACTACAAATACTATATTTTTTTTGCAGACAGATTGAGGATCCATTTCTTGTTTTAATCCTCCCACAGGCTTCAGTGGTGCAATGCTGGGTCGTTGCAATGTCTCTTTGAATACACATACAAAACTGTGTAAATAAAAAAACAGATCAGATTCTTGCTCTGTTTGTATTCAATCAGACATTTATTCGAATTAGCCCAATTAACACAGCACCAGATCATAGTCTGGTCAAGAAATCACTTTTATTTAGGAAGGTCTACCCTACCATATACTACCCTGCTACCATGCCAAGTGTGAGCATCAACCACATTTGGCTACTCTTACGTAGGTGAATTGTTTGCAATGCAAACTATCCTTGTTTTAATTCCTCCATTCAAAATATGTAGCTGGGCCTTAGTAGTTCAACATTAAGCCTACTAGTTTACAGACAAAATGTCTGCAGAAATGATCAGACACTGACTCTATCAGTTTGACCTATGGATCTGTGCCATTTCAAATATATATAGGAGACTGACTGTCAGTGTAACCCTACAATAGCACTAAAGTCAGTCTGTCTCATGACAGACACATGACTTCATCTTTGGTGTTATCCCCAGCAGAGTGGGTGGGGTGGGGTTGGAGTAGGGTGGGGTGGATGAGTGCCTTGGATACAGGGCTGGCCTTGACCCCTGAGAGACAGCATCCCTCCGTGAGTTCGGTCATCCAATTATGACCAGGACTGAGCTCGAAAACATAAGATGGTGTTAGCTGCTGGCGAACGAACTAAGCAGAAGGATGCCAAAGCCAGCCCACTCTAGCTCTGGATTCAACACAAACATAAAACTGGAACGCGTTTTGTTTGTGAACTAAATCATAATGTATTGACTGTCAGATAAAGTTAGAAAAGAGAATATTCATGCAACATGTGCAGTTAATAGCCGCCGACCGCCAACAGAGTATGGTCTCTGTATGATATGCTTAGAATCTTGGATTGCAGTCTTGTGCAGGGATTTAGTTTGGATTATTAAATTAGCTTTATTTTTGTCACATGTTTTGGGAGTGTTGCACAACCCTTAGTGCCACAGAGGTCTGAAAAGGTTCAAACTAGTTTGACTTTATTACTACTAAAAGAGTCTGGTGCTTTATTAATAGAGACGCACTGCCCCCTGCAAAAACAAAAGGCTACAGAAGCCATAGCTTAGAAGGTTACTGATAAATGCCTTAAAAAACAACAATCTCAAACAATTATTTATAATAACTGAATAAAACTGGTTCATGATGCTTGTGCATTGCATTAACCAGTCTTGGGAAGACTACTTTGAAAACGTAATTCATTACTGTTACAAGTTACCCTGTTTAAAATGTTATGATGGTGTAACTATTTTCATTACTAAGGCCAACTACTAAGTAATGTAATTAATTACTTTTGATTACTTTTCATCGTTTATCTAAATTTTGAAATAATATTTTCAACTGTTTATCTTTGAATTTTGATTTTGAAACCTGGCAATGTTAAACTTACAACAACAGTATGTATTAGAAAATTTGAAATGAACTTCTACATTAATGTGTCATCACTTACTCTGCTCAGTTTTCAAATAAAACCAAAGTAGCCTAAAACAGCACCTTCAACTGGAGACACTGTAAAACAACAGCAGTGTCAAAGCGGCATCAACCATGGCGCTAGCTGGTGATTTTTTGAAAATTCAACATAACATAGCAAGTCAGGAGTGCTTACATCAGACCTAACACAACTTAGCAATATCTTTAGCCTATTTAAAAAGGGCAGCTTACTGTCTGCCAACAGGATCAGCTTTGTTTAACATGACTGCTTGCAGTACGCATGATGTGCACTAATAAGCTAAACTTACTTAACCTACGTTACGTTCGTTTCCTGAGGTTGGCCACAGATCATTTTGCTGTGCACAACAATGACCAGGACTATCCAGTGGCGGTACATTTCAACGATATGAGCCGTGGCATCTCTTCCCTGCGCTTCTGCGGAATCGAGCGGGTAGGTCTACCGCGCAGACGAGGGAACCATGACCTTTTTTAAAAAACACGTGAAGCGTACTGGATTTTCACCGTACAGACGCTCGCGCCAAGAGGTCCTAATGATGAGTTTAATTTAAACATCATGTTGTAACATCTATACCTAACCGAATGCCTATTATGTTCGTGTGTGTTTTTTGTTTGCATGTTGTACATCCAAATGAACTGTGTCACCTCTATCCACTATGCTGTTTTTTTTCTGGGTACAGGTGAGACTGACAGATCCGTCAGCCTTATAGCGCGCAGGTAGCGCAGAGCGTCTTTTTGAACGAATTACGTCATCCAGTAGTAGGACATGATTGGTCCATTACAGTCAACCAAACTTTTTAAAGTACGAGGACTGGGACTCTGCATGGGAGGACTGAACCATTTGCATGGGAGGACTGAACCATTTGCATGGGAGGACTGAACCATTTGCATGGGAGGACTGAACCATTTGCATGGGAGGGGGAGGACTGAACCATTTGCATGGGAGGGGGAGGACTGAACCATTTGCATGGGAGGGGGAGGACTGAACCATTTGTTTTGTAAAGTTGCCTGATGATGGTCAGTAGACCGAAACGTTGCAGTTAAACTCTGCAGATGAGGCCAGTGTGCGGGAGTGTGTGTGTGTGTGTGTGTGTATATGCATTCATGTGTGTGTGTGTATGCATTCATGTGTGTGTGTATGTGTGTGTATATGCATTCATGTGTGTGTGTATGTGTGCGTGTATGTGTGTGTGTGTATGTGTGTGCAGTTAAACTCTGCAGATGAGGCCAGTGTGCGGGAGCTTTTTCTGTGACTTAGGTGACCTTGAGGATCTCCTCCGACGCACCTGGCATAAGGAGGTGTGCAAGAAATTTTCGAAAAATAGATGTGGACAACATGACAGCCAACAAACGAGCATTTTAGATTGCCAGCAACGAAACACATTTTTATGTTTACCTGACACTGCTACCAACAACTGCCGCAATATATGCAGCTTGACGTTAATACAGAACAAACAGCAGGCCAAACTTGTTTTTATGAGCCAGGAACATACGTACCGTTTTAAATACCATTTAGGAGCCGCTACCGAAAGTATCGATTTGGCACCAGTATCAAATGAAATCCTTTCAATACCCAACCCCATGCGTCTGCTCTGAGAAGAAATATGAACACAAATGTACAGCTGTGGACAGAACAGAAGTGCACCGTCAAAAAATATGACACGGTCTTACTATTAATATTTCTGTGTTTGTCCTCATGGTGACAGTAATAGATATATCCTAATAGCGCAGTGTGCTGTGTCTGCTCTGAGAATAGAAGTGAATATCAGTGTAAATCAGAAGTCTATATATCACCACCGCCACAGCTGCGCGCCTAACGCTGCCATACAGATGTGGCCTCCTGAACGCACAGCCACGACTCTGACCCCGCAATCATTTTTTCCGTCGCTGGTGTCAGATAAAACCAGCATGTGGTAGGGCCACGAGGAATACCTGGGGGACAAACACGAGTTTCACTCATTTTAACTACCACCTTGAGCAAGGTTGAATACCTTCCTGGCCGCAGTAAATCGTTCCGCAGGACTCGTTAGTCATCGCTGAAAATGCACCTTCCCGCATGACAGAGGGCCTCATACTTGAAATGCATATTTCACTGAGCTCTGTAATGACCACATCTGGAGAAAATCACTCTGGCGCTGGGGTGACCAAGGGCTGCCGCTCATGGCTAACCTTCCCTTCCAGTTACTCCCAGCAAGGGATTCATTCATTCAGGGGGCCAGGCATTAATCTAGCATCTGCTAGAAAATCCCAGGGCTGATTTGTTCTCCTGATTACGATGTTTCCTCTCACTTGATGATACAATTTTCCTCCCACTTTTTTTTTTACCATTCCATCCTTCTGGTATGGAGGATAAATGGCTTGGAATAAAAATGCAAGTATCTTATGAATGAAGGTATGTTGTGGATTTGGATTTTAAAATAGTTAATGATGCTGCAGTGATGTCACAAAGAGAAAATGGCGGGGGTGGGGAGTGGGGGAGTGGGGGAGATTATCAGATCAACTTTCCATAGAGTGAGACTGTGGAAACCAGTGGGGATGTGTTGGGGTATTTGTTTGTCAGTACACATGCATCTTGCCAGACCACATCCTGCTTGAGGGGCCTGAGCCTGTGTGTGCAGAGACCAGTAAAATCATCCAGCTACCTGTTTCACATCCAACAGGCCAGACATCTGCCCCACAAAACCACTGAGCCGATCATAGCAAAGAATTTAGTCTGTTTTCCAGGATTCATAAATGAACAAGGCCACAAAAGGTTAGATGACTAGGTAGGCCTAAAGCACATACTACCACTTATACTACCTGACTGACCTTTCTTTCACCCAGTTGGTTTAGAGAAATGGGATGGAATGAAAGTGCAGTGCTCCAGAATTTATCCCACATAATATCCTGCAGTTTGCATAACTGTAAAGCATTACCGGAAACCAGTAATACAGCACAATAAGTGCAGTGGTTCGTGCCAGTGTTTGATATTATAATCCCGGCCCTGATGGACATTTAATCAAGCACTGCGATCTCTGCCTACGCTCTCACTTGTACACTTGCCTAGATAAGTGGGTTAGGGCATCTCTTAGATAAGAGCATCTGTCACGTAAACAAAAGATGCCCGAAAAAAAAAGCCAATGGTTGCGATGTGAATAAAACATACCAGAGAAAGAAAATACGACAGTATCATTACATTAGATTACACTTAGCTTAGATTCGAACCGGCAACCTTCTGATTGCAAGACCAACTCCCTAACCACTAAGCCACAGCTGCCCACTGTATCACTTAACAATTACAAAAAAGGAAATGTTGCACACTCACAAAAATGAATAGAGAAAAGTCCATGGGACTGAAATATAGCAAAGATATAGAACTTACATGCAAACAAAACTCTTGACCTTATGTGAAAATGTAATAGGCTAAGTTACCATATACAGACCATTTCAAGAGAGTTCATTGGCATTGTTAGCAGAGATTATTAGCATCATAGCTGTTCCCACAGGGTTTGTTCGTGGGGTTTGTTTTACAGCTGAAGGGGTCTATAAAAAAGTACCATGGGGACAGGTGTATGTACTGTGTACTCGTTGGCGGCGGCGTTACCTGGGAAGCATGCTGCCAGGTGGTCGACGAGGGTCTCCTGAGTGACGGCCTTGCGGGCCGCATTCATGGCCGAGATGGCCAGGCACAGGATCTCCCCCAGTGGAATGAACTGGGACTGGCTGATGGGCGACATGCTGATGGGAGACACATCACCTGCAGAAACACACAGGGGCAAAACGTTAGAATGAGAGACTGAGACAGTGAGCGAGCGAGACAGAGAGTGAGATAGAGAGAGAGAAAGAGAGGAAAGACAGAGAAAAGAGGGAGAGAGAAAAAGAAAGAAAAAGAAAGAAAGAAAGAAAGAAAGAAAGAAAGAAAGAAAGAAAGAAAGAAAGAAAGAAAGAAAGAAAGAAAGAAAGAGAGAGAAAGTATTCACCAATGCCTGGAGCCCTTACTTGGATAGTTGTATGAGGAGCCTACGAGCACATTAAGATTACACCGAGGTCCTACTGAGATGATACTGAGATAACTGGCGGCACCTGATAGGTTTATAGAGGTCTGAGGTTATTCCTCCATAAAAATAAAAAAAAGAATGCAAAGTTCTTCTTAACAAAAAAACAACCACCAAAATCCTCCTCCTTCTTCTCCTCTTCATCACCATCATCAACAACAAAGAGTCTCAAACCACCAGGCAGACAAGACTACACTCATCCACGTGACAATGTTCTCTCACAACTCCTCACCACCGACACTTTACTCTTTCCCACTGGCTGTTCTCTGTGTTTTGTGCGTGGTTCACAATGTGAAGCTGGGCCGCTCTATTGGTCCATATCACTTGCATTCACAACAAGGCACCTGAGCACACCAGAATCAACCACAAGACTAATGCAGTGGAAGTCTGAAGTGCTGTGCTCTCACAAAAGGTCTCTAAAGGGTTAGAAGCATTACCTATTCTTGACTGTGAGGCTGTTAGCTTCCCATGAAAAAAACTCAGAACGGTACCACAAGTCAAGCATGAACAGAAAAAGAAATAAGCGGCTTTGTGCCACTTTCAATATTTCTTTCATAAAAAAAACAGCAGACGTGGACCCTTTGTAATGTCTGGACTTTTCCCCGAGAGAATGTATTTGCAACAGATTTATAATATTTATGTGACAGAATAGATTACAAATAGGCAGCAAACTGAGATTAACATCGCATGTTTACCGAGTCCACTGATGGATGTACTTGTAGTAAATCATTGAAAAGTCTTGGGAAAACATTTCTTTGTCTCGCTTGCCAAAACCTAAACTGACATAAACTCCAGCTGCTTCACAGCTGCTGAAGTCTTGAAAGAGCTGCTGCATTTGATAACCAATTGATTGCCTGACAGATGTAGTTCATGGAACACATAACATGGTTAGCAAATAATTAGCCTAATGTGAAGATAATTGCTCTGTTAATTGTTCACATACGTCAAAACACTCCACATATATATACCGTCGTGTTACGGAGCAACCGTGGCAGGAAGACTTCTGGATGAAGGACTCTCCAACTTCGCTTCGTCTGATTGTCTGTCTGGAACGCGTACAACACCAACCAAAACGGAGAGCTCAGATCGCGCTTGGCTGTGGTAGGGGCCAACAGCAGAGCAGTGAAAGCTAGAGCGAGAGAGTCAACTGGGCGTTCCCTTCACTCAGCCAAAGTCCAACCGTATCTGCGGCCACGGCTATGACACAAGACCTGTTCCCACGCCAGCCAATCACCTGTCGCCCTGGTGGTGACTGTGAGCAGGTGGGGGTTGGGGGTGGGGGTGCAGAACACACCTTGGTGTGTAGCCTAAGCAGCTCAGTGCACAGCTGGCACAGGGGTGGGTCTGGGTGGGGTGGGCTGGGGTGGGGTAAGCAGGGGCCGGCGCTGGCTTGGGGACAGAAAACAAACATGGTTAATGCGGAGGAGGCCCTGACGCCCGGGAGCAGGAAGTAAGCTGATTACCCTCACTTGTCCGTGTGAAAGACAGGACACCCTAGACTTGCACCGGTGTGATGAAACTCCCCAGCCAATGTTTGTAAGAGAGAAAGAGAGAGAGAGAGAGAGAGAGAGAGAGAGGGATGAGCTTCTACTCTGTCCGAATGAGAGAGCCTACACAGTGTAGCACTGTCCCATGGTGGCCGATTCCTGACGTCTTAACTGGTCTGCCCACCATGAGTGAATGTATCCGATAAGTTAAATGGGTTATAGACAACAGACCCATTGGTCATGAGTTGGTTCTAGCAAAGTGGGTCTGCTAAGCTAGGCCACTCTATGACAATCAGTTTCAAGGACATGGTTTACAGTAGTAGGAGTTTATATGTAAAGACGATAAGACCGATTCTTGGCAACACAGAATTTGCTTTGCAGTTACCAACCACTCTTATCAGCTTAACTGAAAATTTACAATACCTAATACAATTTTACATGGCTAGCATTCTTCAATCTTTATTAAGAGTTCTACATTACAGTATCTGTTAAATTTACTGAACTGAAACTAAACAAGCCATACTCTCCTAAACGCAGCTGAACTAGGCCGAGAACTACTAAAGTTGATGACTATTGGTTTAAAGGAGTACTTCCACGAGAAACCGTTTAGTACTTGCTCTTTTGAAATACGACAGGTCACCCCGAGTTTCATATGTATGCTGCACATGAAAATGTAGCCTGTGACTAGCACAGCCGAGAACCTGTCGTCCTCCCTGCTCCATCTCCTCCACCAAACTAGAACAGCCTGAAACAGAAGCACTAAAGCATTTTTTCACCAAAACCGGCTCACAGGGCATTCATTAATACTACAGACCACCGCAAAATTAATGAAAACACGATGGAAGTACACCTTTAAGATTTAGGGTAAAGCATGTTTAGCACTCTTAACCAGATGGACTTACAAAGTCAGTAAACATTTGTATTAATATTTGATGATTAACGTTACCTGACAACTTACAACTCTAGATAAAAGCTCTGAACCGAGTGCTGAAGATCTCTGTCTGCGCGGTGAACTGGAGAAGCACTAATTTATTACAAATGTGCAATTTCGATACGTAATTAAACACAGACGCGGCATACCCCAAGTGTAATCTACCAAACTGCAAAGTTGAATCCTGGCCTAGTTTCATAGAAAAAAAAAACGGCACATAGAAGACAACGCACATTTTCTTTTAACGCAATGTGGATGTAGAACTTTCTCAGGTATCCGCAAATTTACGATGTAGTTCTAGATATTGGAGAAGTCCACGAGAAAAACAGGAGTGGTCACAAAATGCAGAAACTGAGAAAATGTCATTTAAAAAGTTAGAATTTTGATTTGATTTGAAGTAAATGCCATTTTAAAATGCTTCTACCTCGAGACTATGCTCCTTTAATCGGAGGATTACTTCTGAAAAAGCTGGGGTTTCAATGCGACTACCGGTAGTGGAAATACCTTAAAGAGGTGATTTTGTGACTATGCCCATTTTTTTATGGACTCCTCATTTCCCTCATTCCCCAGAAAATCACTGAGGTCCTCTGCCACACAGCTGTTTCAAAAGCAGAGAAGACATTCAGTGGTTCTCATATTTGATGTAGTTCAGGAAAATAACTTTTGTTTTTAAGATGTAATATCTTTATTCCCTGGATATTCAGTGTGGTGCTCTGTTTTACAGCTGTGTGAGCAATGGAGAGGACATTGTTTAGGGTGGTTCTCCAGGCCTCGTTAGCAGGCCTTTGATCTGGTTGACAGTCAAACAGCTTTGGGATGAATGGCCTGATAAGAATCAGCCGTGAGGATGTCAGGGCCTCTTCGAATCACAATGGCACAAGCAGGGAGAAAGCTGAAACCTGATCTGAGACTGTAAAAACATGCTCGCTCACTCCCTAAAGTCCAGAGCCCGCCTATCCACTCCATCACTTTAGGAAGAAAAATATCACCCACCCACTGACCCATCAAATGATATATTTTTAAAACTAAAAAACTCTGGTGTCAAATGTTTAGCTTACGATAACACACACTGTTACCAGATTCAGTATGGTATTTTGCTGACTCATATTCAACAATACATGGTCATGGTGTATCAGAAGGTCCCTTTTAAATGGAGCAGAGAGACAAAACAAAAACACCAAGGTGGTATAACATTTTGAGATTTTCTCCACATACAGTACCTTCAAGACATCTCAGTGACAAAATAAGAAGGTAATCTCATGCCTTCACCCAAACACAGAGCGGGCCGATCCAAGTGCACGAAAAGCTAAACACTAAAATGTGAGTTCTTCGATCCCGATGACCGCAGTGATAGCAAGAGAGAGGCTGAGTAAGTAAGTGACCTCATTCGGACGTGTCAACAACACCCTCGGCACAGACGCCCTCGATGGGAAACATGTGATGCTAGTCCGTGCGCCTCAGCCCCACCGGACAGAGACAGAGACAGGCCGGCAACGGCAGACATTTTCAGTCGGGTCTGGGGCTGCACTCTCCCCCCTCTCTCAAACTCAAGCAGTTGTCGCACCCCCTCCACCCCATGCCACACACACACACACACTAACACACACACACACACACACACCAAGCCATCCTGGTTTCACCCACCCCCCACTCCAGTATGGCCGACTGGGGTCCCTGAAGCGCTGGGCTGAGCACAGCTGCGGAGTGGTAGTGGAGCTGGGTGTGTGGGGGTGAGAGGAGGGGGGGGGGGGGTCCTTAAAGTGGCAAAACCCTCTCACACAACACACCGCCTCCTCCCGTCTCCATTCTCAGTCTTACCAAAGCCGACAACTGCAAAAGCATTTGCAATGCTTAAAAGGAAACCCACCGCAAAAGCTAGCTTTACGTTCCCATCCTCCTCCCCCGGTCCCTTCTTTCTGTCTCTCTCTCTCTCTCTCTCTCTCTCTTCGTCCTACTCTCTCTTTGCGGAAGAACCAGGAGAGGAGGGGGTCCTTCAGCTGAGACGAGACTGTGGAGGTCAGAGCATGATGTGAGGAGGAGAGAATCTGAGGGGACCTCTTCAAAACACTAAGCTTATGACGGAGAGAGGGAACGAGGGAGGCAGGGAGGGAGGGGTGCATACATGTTAAAAAAAGAGACAAGATTAGCCTCCTGGTTGCGCATCGCACTATCCATCAACGCACAGACATCCGCGCTCCCCTTCTCCAGAGGTATTCCGCAGTCTTGTGTCGGCACATTTAATGCATCTGTCGGGGGTGGGGTGGGGGGAATGTGTGTGTATGTGTGTGTGGGGGGGAGGGGGGTTGGTGGGGGGGGATACATGAAGCATGAGAGGAAAATTCTGCGCTTGACGCTTCGGCGGTAGACAATTCCCCCCTCGTAGCCAGCCGCTCTTTGTCCGCGCACCTCCTGCTCAGCCCCACCCCCTTTCCATTGTGATTCACGCCAGCCCTGCTACGTAACACAACCTAATTAATGCGCACAGACACACACACTCACGCACACACACACACCAGATCGCGACAAGGGGAAGGGGATGGTAGAACGAGTCACTGAAAGGGATCGAAAAATGCAACGAATGAAAAGATATTTCAGTACCTTGGCCTTTTTTTTATTTCCCCTCGCCTCGCTTCTGTGTCGTCCGTAAAATCCGAGCGCGATTGAAAGGCAGCTCTTTTGGCTGCTGTCTTCAGACAAATGAGCATTCACTCCGGGGTCTTACCCAGAATGCTCCGCTCCACACAAAGACAAGGGAGGTGTGACCAATCACATTGTGGCTCGGCTGTGCTCCGCTTGCCTCCGCAAGCTCCCTCCCCTTTCTCCCAGCAGAGTGCCCACTGACACACAAACTAGTGGGCGGACACAGAGACCCCTCCCCTATCCTACTCACCACCCCTCCCCTCCCCCCTCCATCTCCCACCCAGGAACACGTCGCCATGACAACGCTTCCCAGCAGTTGCCCGGTGCTTGCTGCCTAGAGAGAGAGGCTCCCATTAATTCCCCCTCTGTGGCTCTCTCTCTCTCTCTCTCTCTCTCTCTCTCACCCTCTCTTTCTTTTGCACTCCCCCTGCGATTGAACCAGCTAATTAAAAATTAAGGGGCCAATGCAGCAAGGCTGAGTCAGGGCACTGTGCTCTGTCGTGTGTCAAAAAGCAGGTGAGACTCCTGCTGCTCTCTCTCTCTCTCTCTCTCTCTCTCTCTCTCTCTCTCTCTCTCTCTCTCTCTCTCTCTCTCTCTCTGTGGCAATACTGGAGAGGTGGGGGGGAGGCGAATGTCTTTTGTTATCCAATTAAGAAGAGACCCAACCACTAGTGGCTGCTTATGTGAACAGAGGGGACATTTAGGCCATCATTTGTGCTGAAGCTACTGGAGTACCGGGGCCTAACTTATGCTCGCAATCCTGCTTGCACCTATAGATTCCTGTACTATGAGTAGGCTTTGAATAAAACCTCTAACAAATGCTTGCGGCCCACATAGAGATACATTATTCAGAAAGAAACTAAGAAAAATGTTAAATTCAGGAAATATTTGTGTGCATACACATAGTTAGGGAAAAAACACAGCAAGCAAAATGGAAAGCAGTTTGTGGTTGAGCCACTGGTTGCACAGTCAGAACTGGTTGGTCAAGGTATTAACTGTTGGTATCAGTACTGCTGGTAGCTTCTGGCAAAATCTGTCAACATGACAAGAGGGTGTGAAGAGAGATAGAGGACAGTGTGAATGTTTGTGTGTGTGTGTGTGTGTGTGTGTGTGTGTGTGTGTGTGTGTGAGAGAGAGAGAAAGAGACTGAGTGTGTGTGTGTGTGTGTGTGTGTGTGTGTGTGTGTGTGTGTGTGTGTGTGTGAGAGAGAGAGAGAGAGAGAGAGGGTGAGTGTGTGTGTGTGTGTGTGTGTGAGAGAGAGAGAGAGAGAGAGGGTGAGTGTGTGCATGTGTGTGTGTGTGAGTGAGAGAGAGAGAAATAGAGTGAGTGTGTGTGTGTGTGAGACAGAGAGAGAGAGAGAAAGAAAGAGAGTGAGTGTGTGTGTCTGAATGAATGTGTGTGTGTGTGTGTTTGTGAGAGAGAGAAAGACAGCGAGAGAGAGAAAGAAAAGGGAGAATGTGTGTGTGTGTGTGTGTATTCAGGCACATGCTGTGGGTAGGGGGAGGGCTGGAAGAAGCCTCCCCAAAAAGGGATTAACAGTGGCTTTTAGCAAACTGTGCCCCAGCTAAACAAGGAGAACAGGACGCAACCTGCTGCAACAGCCCCTGCAGCCCACTGCAAAATGCCACTGCCAGGGGGGTTTGACTGGAGTAGCAGGCAGGGGCAGGGTGACAGAATCAGGGCTAAAAGCCGGCTGGCTCCCAAACCCAGCTGGAGGAGGAGGGGGCCCTGGGAGCTGGAAGTTAACACCACTGTCTCAGGGATACCCGAGCTCCAGACCTGTCTGTCAAACTTGGGTCGCAGAAATACTAATTGTGTGCGCCTCACTGCAGCAGCAGCAGCAGCAGTGCGGGCCCGATCAACACTTCCTGAAATCTGAAACTAAAGACCAGGTGCTGTGTAGTCTTAGTAATGAATAGGCCTCGCATTGCCACGAACTTGGCTGACCCAGTGCGAATGTATGTCCTCTCGAAGTACAACCACCGCCTAACAATGCGTTAACCACAATGATGTTTTAATGGACAATGTATATAGGGTTACATACAGATTGGACAGGTGCCTGTAAGAAAAGTGCTGCACAAACAGAAGTCATCATGTGTGTCTGTCAGGGGGAAGGGGAGTTGTTTTATGGGGACCCCCAGACACCTGACGCAATAACTCTCCCTTCAGGCCGAGCGTAAAAAATCCCCTGCTGAAGTACAGTAGAACAGTGGGACGCCTGTACCCCCAAATGCAGTGGCCTCACCATCCACATGGTACATTAAACACTGACCAGGCCTAATGCGAACCATTCTCCTGGAGAGCGATGGAGGTGCAAAACACACACAGAATTACAACTTTCCTCTAGGGATCCCAACCTGTAGCATCTGTAAAGTTTTTCAGGTAAAATGCTGTTTTAATCTTTAAGAATTTTTTCCTCTTCATGAAAAATTAGCTGGTCCTTTAAAAACGGTGTTTTGACAACAGTGAATTGAATCTTTACATATAAAATGTAAACACATGTTGCCTAAATAGCTAAGCAACTGACTATGTAAGGCAGTTGCAATCTACACGTGTAAAGTTATAGGGCAGTATTAAAGTATTTGTGTATATGACAAACACATCTACAACCTACATGATTAAAACTATAGGCCCATATTGAAATATGTGTGTAAAATGGCAATGATCACACATACATAATAGATTAAATAAACGGATTTGAAAAGATGGCATGTTGAAAAGATGTAATGCTGCAATGCTGTAACAGAACGCAGGGAGAGAAGCAGAAGCCTTCAGTGGCGCGCTGAGGGTAGGGTTTTTCACACACCCACACACACACACACACACACACACACACACACACACACACACACACACAGGTAACACACCGTCACCATGGGGAACCCTATGACGATCGCCAGGAGTTCAGGAGTTCCTGAGGTCAAGGAGGACGCCTTCAGTGGCGCGCTGAGGGGTGGGTTCTGCTGCTCAGACACTAGATGGTGGTAACAAGCCAACAGAGCTGCGAACCAATCAGATGGAAGGAACATGACATCACTTTGAAAGAGCCAGGAACTGGTGCGCTGTGGCACGTGTGCACGTGTGTGTGTGTGTGTGTGTGTGTGTGTGTGTGTGTGTGTGTGTGTCCTCGACTGTAGCCACCCTTTGTTTCATCTCTCAGGGAGATCAAAACAGTTATGAGATGTAACCGCTATCCCGTCTTCCCTCCTTCACCCCCGAATCCTGCGGCACGTTCAGGCACGCTGGCCCAGCGTGTTGTCGCTTTCAAGCGCACCTCTAGTCAGACGTGGGAGAGATGAGAGGAAGTTCCTTCAGGTGAGGGCTCTGCATTCCAGAAATCAGATAAGACGATAAGAAAAGAAACAACAACAGGGTCAGACACTTTTTTTTTTTTAAATCACTACTGCTGGTGGTGTATTTGCAGTGATGGCCAACATGAATTCAGAAGCTACAATTTAGTATTATATATTCCAAACGACCTTGTTTTACCTATGCACATAATAAAGTTGATTTCAGTAAGAATGGCTGAAGAGATGTACTAATTAAAATAAGCTAATTTAGTGAAATGCTAAACATATCATACTGGATGACAGCTTGTGAAGCCAGGTTGTCCATCAACTCGCTGACTCTTGTGCCCTGCTCTGCCCTGCTTCACGCTGTACACCACAGCTGTCTTCTCCCAGTCTGGCAGAGTGGCTCCCGGCACCACGAATGTTTGGCATCCACAAACCAACTCGTATTTCCTCGTGCGTGGGGCAGAAGAGAGGCAGCGTGCTCCCGGCCAGCCGAGACCGCCTGCAGGACGGCCCCGCCAGAACAATGTTTGCTCGCTCGCCGAACCGCACGCCGACCACGAGAGTGGATGAAAAGGAGTGGCTTGCACAAACTTGAAAACAACACCAGGATAAATACAGAAACCCATAACGACAACTTGTGATTCAAACGAGCACCCTGAAGACGGCCAAACAACATTCGTTTTGGGCACTGACATGTCAAAACAGACAAAAATCAATGTGCTTTGTAACAGAGGAGATCTGATGGATGAAAGGCCTCAGCTTCCTGGCTTCTGCACACAGAAGAATCGCAAGCTTCAAACCCGAGCTTAAGCTTTGGATGTCGTGCAGTTTGTTGACTATCCCCAACAGATCACAACAGAAGACACGAGGAGTTTCGTGACTCAAGTTAGGCCGCTGGGTTTTTAATTACAAGGTAAGCGGGCCCGTTAAAACAACATCCAAACAGACATGATCTCTGCGTCCACACAGGCAGCCACCTCGGCAAAGGAACTGGGAGACAAATGTGTTTGCTTTCTGTCAAAGCTCTTTCTCCTGCTGAGCTTGACTGAACGCGCCTGCCGCACTAAAACCCATGGAAGGGTCCCAAAAGATACATTATCCAACCCGTAGCAGGCCAGAGACTGAGCTGCGCAGAGTTCAGTGAGACACACTGTGAAAACGAAGGTCTGTTTTCTATCTGTCTTTCTCTCTTACCTTCAGTGTCTCTGTCTAGCGCTGTGTGTGTCTCTCTCTATCCCCATGTCTCTCTCTCTCTCTGTCTCTCTCTCTCTCTGTCTCTCTCTCTCTCTCTCTCTGTCTCTCTCTCTCTTTGTGTCTCTCCTTCTCTCTCTTAGCCAAAGTCATCAGCGCCTCTCTTCACGATGACTGGAAATAGACACGCACATACGCAAACCCAAACATCTCAACCATCGGCCATCTTCTCAGGCTGGAGTGACAGGAAATGGCAGCATCAAAATGGCGAAGCAAGTTATGGGCTTGTGTCCAGCTAAAGGTTGGAGGTTGGGGGTGAAAAAATGTGGGTAAACACACTTGTAATCTGGCATGGTATGCGGAAACAGAAGAAAGAGAACAGAGGAAAAATGTCCAACAGAAGAAACTGAAAAAAAATCTCCAAGATAAAACCTTCATGTCTTGTGGGAAGGGAGGTTTGAGCGAGAGGCCCCACAGTCGAGCTGTTGCTTGGCTGGGCCATGTGGCCGTAGGTCTGCCTGTGCTGCGGCCATTCTCTGGAAGATTGCTGCAGGGGTTAGGGCTGGGCGATATATCGATATTATCGTAATATCGTATCGTAATATTTATATCGATATGTATTTGACACTATATCGCCATATCGATATATTTTCAATGATACAATACCACTTTATCAAAACCACTTATCCTAATGTGTTCACACTGTTCAGACAGCCGGAGCTTTCTCGGATCACTCAGTTTTCATTGTGATCGTAACATTGAACGTGTTTTGACAGTCATTTTGCCTGAATGCTTATTGCCTGTCAGAGGAAGGTTAAGTTAAAAAAATAAAAATGAATAGATTTTTCCCTCCTGTTACTTTTAAATAGGTCACACAATGTTTCAATAATTATCGATATCGACCAACACTTATATCGTGATACAGATTTCAGCCATATCGCCCAGCCCTAGCAGGGGTTACTAGGAGGCTAGCACCACCATAGCACCTCTGCTCAATACATGTATAATATAATATAATATAATATAATATATTTCAGTACAATACTCCGCCAGGCAACTGTACTACGGCTCCGGTTTGCCTCAAACATTTTTTTTGGTTTCGTACCAGCCATGATTAGTTAAAGGCAGTAGGACTATGGGGAGTAGTCAGACTTCACACACAAGAAGTGACATGAAATTAAAGAGTGGTCCACCAGGCTAAATTCCTTGGGTTGTTATTCACACAGTAAAAGTCCGGCCCTACCAGTCAGATGCCTGGAGTCCCTGAAAGTGTCATCAGGTGTTGACTCAAAAACCCTTTCCCAAAACAAATTCACGTTAATACTCATTTATGCACAGTACGTGAACAACTACTGGGACACTGTTAGGAAATTCGTGACCAAATAAAGACTTTTCAGGTCATTATTCTGCACCAAACTGCAACGCTTCCCGGTATTCTCTTCTGGATTTTGTTAGAAGGAAATCCAGCTCTTTAGGTAGTGTGTTTCAAGATGTGTGTCAGCCTGTGTGTGTGTGTGTGTGTGTGTGTGTGTGTGTGTGTGTGTGTGTGTGTAAATGAGTCAGAGCAGCATAG
>CM050202.1:3596337-3861337 GCA_027475355.1 Coilia nasus
AAGATGAAGTGACATGGTAAACATTTGGGCGTAATGGGAATCCATACAAGATCTATGCATCGATGTCACCATGAGAACAATTAAGCGTTACGTTATGAGTGACCGACACGAGGTCTGAGATGGGGTCACAGGAATCAATGGGCCAGACCAAACATAGCAATGCTATGCTATGCATATATGTATGCAAACAAACATAACAGATTGAGACAGAGAGGGAGAATGAGAGAAGGAAGGAGAGAGAGAGAGAGAGAAAGAGAGAGAGAGAGACAGCTGGTACACATACCCCATGACACCTCCAGGTCATTCCCGTGTGCTTACTCATTTGGGACATTGACAAACAGCCTCTGTGGCCTAATCCGTCACCTCTCTCCTCCATCAGTGTGTGTGTGCGCGTGTGTGTGTGTGTGCGTGTGTGTGTGTGTCTGTCGTATGCATACCAAACAAAATGAGTGATGACATCTCTGCGCGCCACCACAGCAAGACAGGGGCCTCTGCTGCCTGGCATGACGCAGCCACACACACACACACACACTCTCTCTCTCTCTCTCTCTCACACACACACACACACAACCAAACTGCACAGCGGTGCACATTTTTAGTGTCCACTGCAAATGAGGCATTTTATATATATATATGTGTGTGTGTGTGTGTGTGTGTGTCTGTGTTGTTTTCTTTCCACCCGTGTCAGCTGCACGGTGCACCTTTCCCTTGAAGCACGGGGAGGGGAGAGAGACACTGTGTTAGTGGGTGGCTGGCTGAGACACTGTGTTAGTGAGTGGCTGGCTGGTGGAGCGGGGAGGCCAGGCGAGCCCAGAAGGGTGCGTGATAGATGGGGTCTGGGCTACACCAACAGGGCCGACGGCAGGAGCTTGCAGACGTGACCCCTGGAGCGAGAGGAAGTGGTGGCGGCCTCTCCGCACTCAATCAGCAGCATGGAGAGAGCCACGGAGAGAGATTTAGGAAAGAGAGAGAGAGAGAGATTTAGGAGAGAGAGAGAGAGAGAGAAGAGAATGTGGGAACAGGGCATGGAGGAGTATGAGGCTCAATAGGAAAGAGAATATGTGTTTGTGTGTGTGTGTGTGTGTTTGTGTGTGTGTGTGTGTGTTTGTGTGTGTGTGTGTGTGTGTGTGTGTGTGTGTGTGTGTGTGTGTTTGTGTGTGTGTGTGTGTGTGTGTTTGTGCGCGCGCTGCGCGCGATGTGCATGTGCGTGTGTGTGCATTTAGGTTTGGGCAAAGACTTCCATTCCATTGCTAGTTCCGTGACGTGAAGCTGATTACTTTGGGTGTCCCCGCCACTTTGTCTTGGGAAAACAATCTTCCAAAGGGCACCCCCATCCTGCAGACGGGGCAGTATCAGGATCCGCCCGCTGCTGATGCTGCTGAAGATAAGAGTGTAGCTGGGGCTATTTTCAGACGAAGAGGCATGTTTGGTTGTTTTTTAAGTACCCCCATTATGTGTAGCCAACACAAAAACATTAAAACAAATTAATGTTTTATATGTTGTTGTGTTGTTGTAATCTGTAACGTGTAAACAAAGACTATGCCAGGAGGTGCTGTAAATTTGAGAATGCCAATGTTCTTACATTGTATGTACCATTAGCGCAGCTCAAACAAGCACTGATATGACGTCATACAATAAAAACAAAATGAACAGAATACATCAGGAAGTGTCATGGCTACACTGTGCAGTACCCCTCATGGGAAGAGTGCCCAATACCAACTGCTGTCCCAGACCCAGAAGACTGCAGAGGACATAAAAGCCTTTAAACTCATAGTGTGTGTGTGTGTGTGTGTGTGAGTGTGTGTGTGTGTGTGTGTGTGTGTGTGTGTGTGTGTGTGGTGTGTGTGTGTGTGTCCTGTGTGTGTGTGTGTGGTGTGTGTGGTGTGTGTGTTTGTGTGGGTGTGTGTGTGTGTGTGTGTGTGTGTCTGTTCTGTGTGTGTGTGTGTGAGTGAGTGTGTGTGTGTGTGTTGTGTAAAGACACAGTAGAGCGTGGCATAAAAGCCCTTATACCTGTAACCTGCCTAGGCGAGGCGCATGATTTAGCACTAGCGACGGTCAAAGAGCTGCGCAGATGATGAGAGGGAGGAAAAATATTACCTCAATGCATACGAAACGCGAAGAGCAGAAATAAAAAGATACAACCTGACCTTCCGAGAAAAAAGACATTTGAAAAGTCTTTGGGCGCACAGGCACGGTGACATCTGCACTGCTACTACACGCATCCTTGAGCTTCAGAAGATTGAAAAATAAAACAATAAAATGAGAAAGTAATAAAGTCCGATGCGAGCATAGAAGACATTTTCAAATTGCTAATGGGCGGCTGGCGGACATGATGGAGTGCTTGGGGAGGGGCCAAAAAGCAGCAGTTTTTAGTGAAACCTTCTGTCAGTGGGAGAAGAGGAAATAGGGAAACGATGGCAAGACAGAATGACAGAAAGTAAGAAAAACAGAGAGAGAGACAGAGAGAAAGAGAGACAACTGACCTTCAAAAACTGAGGCAGAGAAAAAGGAGAGAAAGACTGCTCTACTCTCTCTTCACCATTGTAGAGAGAGAGAGAGAGAGAGAGAGATGGAGGGAGGGAGAGAGAGAATGGAGATAGAGAGATGAAGAGAGAGAGATGGAGACAGAGAGAGACAGGACCAGTGCCAAGTCTTGAGGGGTCAGTGAGACTGTCTGTAAGGGGCCAGATTGAGCTGGCTGGGATTTCACCACTAACTCTACTGGGGCGTCGCAGGGCTGCAGGGAATCGTCTCGCTGGACGCCTGCCAACTCATCCCTTTCCAAATCTCCACAGCGCACAACCGCATCACTCAAAGTGACACTCTGTGTCCTTGTGTGACGGTCGGTCAGTCCCCTAACCATCAGGTGAAATACTCCAGTGACAGAGAGGAGCAGACGTGCTATGCACAACATAAATTGCAGAGAGATGCACAACATAAAGCTGGCTTACACGAACATGCTGGGGTCAGCAGGTAGGCCTCGATGGCCCAGCATTTCCGAGGATTCAAGAAGAGTGAGAATTTTGATCAGGTCTAGCAGCTATCAGGTGATTGAATGTTTCCTCCAAAGAAGGATAATATCAAGCCCTGACAAGCAACTGCATTTGAAAAGACTTCTTTTTTAAACAAAGGCTGAATGTGGTGGTGGCATTTCCATTAAACCTCAAGGATTTATGGGTGTGGCTTTTGCACTCTTGTACCGGCAGCTGGAGCTGGGGCCTATACAATGAACACGCTGCAAATAATGGCTTTGACCTACTAACTTTATCATATGCAGCATATGTACTGTCAAATATCCGCCTAGATAAGACTCAACGATTGCAATGCGTCTAATAATATGTACAGCGCACACTACAGCAATCTCCTTTTCTCAATCCACCACACACACAATGCCCACTGCTAGTGAAAGTGGATTAGGAATAACCACAGATTCAGCATCCATAGTTCCCCCATTTGTGAAAATGTACAGGAATAATGTGTGGACATGTGTGTGTGACTGTGTGTGTGTGTGTTTATGCGTGTATGTGTATGTGAGTGTGTGTGAGTGTGTGTGTGTGTGTGTGTGTGTGTATGCGTGTATGTGTATGTGAGTGTGTGTGTGTGTGTGTGTGTGTGTGTGTGTGTGTGTGTGTGTGTGTGTGTGTGTATGTGTGTGTGTGTGTGTATGTGTGTGTGTGTGTATGTGTGTGTGTGTGTCTGTGTGTGTTACTTCCAAGAGTAGAGGAATGCAGAAGTGGACAGAAGTTTTATACCTGTTTCAAGTCACAAGGTCATTTTTTAAATATTGGCACAGTTACTTGCTGGCCTCTATACAAGATTTCAGATTCAGAAGTTATATACATCAATGTCTGTGCAGAGGAGAGGAACAGCTAGCCATAAGCATAACCACTTCAAACTTTAAATCACCCACATTTTTTCCTCTAACTTTTCCTGAAGAAAAAAAAACCTTGGCAGTCATCGTGAGTGAAAAGTGGCCCTCACAGCCATACCTACAAGATGTGCGTGAAGAACATGAGCACCACCAGTCTACACAAATGTACACAGATAGACAGATGTGCATACCACACACCCACACACACACACACACACATACACACACAGACTGAAGACACAAGAAACTCAAACTCATTCACACACCCATAGCCCACCACGCACCAACGTTTTCTAATAGGTCTGGGACTGGATCCAAGAGCCAGGCTGCATTCTGACTGCATAATTTCCAGCTGAACGATGGCCAGGTGTGATGAGTGGCTGGGAACACACAGAAAACCCTTAGCCCTGCCCCACTGGAGAAAGAGGATTTCTGGGAGTTTTCTAAAGGACTTCAATGGACTAGATGATCTTTGCTAAAAGGTCCATACCACATAGATAGAAGCAAAGGAATATGATGCATACTATATAAATCACATATCAGGGGTTCTTAACCGCTCTTACACCAACTCACACCCCCCCCCCCCCAGCCTATTTCATACAACCATATAACGATATCACTCATTTTTAATGAATGGGATTTTATTTAGTTTCACATTTGTATGTGTTCTTACAATGTAATGCCCTGACATTAGATTTGGCAAGGCAATGTTTATTTATTTGTTTATTCATTTATTTTTAACCGCAAGCTCCGCGTTCCACCCAGAACGGCTAGGCGACCCACTTTTGGGTCCCAACCCACCAGTTAACAAAACTCTCTACTATATATACTGATGTGCATACACACTATAAGATAACATACTGGGTAATCTTGACCAGATGCTGCACACTTGATGGTGCATCAGTGGCCAGTAGCGTTTGAAGCTCAACACTTCATCACAACAAGGACAGACTGGTGGTGCCTGTGGACTCCTCAGTCATCTGTCTTGAGTGTTCCTCAGATACCAGCAGGACACAATCCCCCTTTTACATTTTCTGTGAAAAAAAAAACCCATTTCGAACTAATCCAGCTCAACCATTGCTAAGCTACAATGCAGCTGATCCACAATGACTAAGCCTAATTTTTTCCATTTCTGAAATAAAGTTGTACAAAGTCACAGCACTTTAAATTGCAGTAAAGCACCATATAGAAAAATCTCACAGTTAATATGTCTGAGCATGTGTGTGTTTGTGTATGGGCCAATGTAGGACTAAGCTATGTGACCTAGGTTCCAAGGGAGGGCTAGCGTTTTTCTAAAACAAACCATTTTCGTGTCATGCTTTTTCCTTAAGTTCATGTTAACTGAAAAAAGAGAATAAATTAAAGTCATGCATCACTCCGCGAAAAAGAAATCCAGGTTTAATTTTTCTGTCCCGATAGCTTAGTCCCAGTTCTGAACATTCAACAGCTGTGTGTATACAAGAGCACAATGAGTCAAAATAACTTTAGACCTCAGCAGAGCAAATAAGCAAACCCAGCCAGAGTCTATTCCCCTTCTCTTCCCCCATCCTTCCACCATCCCTCGCTCTCTGCCTCTATCCTTTCATCCATCCATCCATCCATCCATCCATCCATCCATCCAGCCTGCCCTTGCATAACCCATGCTCATAATCACACTGATAAGACCTAGCACAGGTTCCAGCTTAGCCCTCCCACCCCCTCTATGGGTCGCCCCTCCCTCAATGCAGACGTGTTTACCTCCGAACAATGTATTTGATGGTGCCTACACCACCACCACCTTGCTATCGTTACAGCTCTACACCACCACCACAACGCCACTGTTGCACCCCCACACACCCCACGAAATGCTGTGGACAGACCCCCATGCAGGGGCACAAGTGCAGATGTCAGGTGCTACACTTTCCCCCAAAAGCCTGTAGGCTTATGCTTCACTTCCTGCTTAGCATCCTAATCTGTTTCTAAACACGACACAGCTATGTGACTCCTCCTGAAACATTACCAGCATTCAACTGCATGATGTTAGCTTTGCCTGTGAACTTGTTAGCTTTGCTAGTTTTAGCTCTGTTAGCTAGACTTGGGTTATGTCAAGGCTTTCTGTCATGTCCACATAATCATAATCATAATCAAGTGTAGTCAAAAATACACCACTAAATACACGTATCACATGACCATTCATAGACATTACATGTCATTAAGCTGACGTTCTTATCCACAGCGCCTTACAGAGAATAAGGCACAGGGATTTCCCCTGGAGTAAAGTGTGTTTAGATGCCTTGCTCAGGGGCACCTCAGCCACAGATGACCCTTACTCTAACCCTGACCCTAGCCCTAACCCTGACTATTCACTTCCCCACCCTCATTTTTTCCCTACTGGTACAGAATCGAACCATTAACCCTTCAATCCCCAAACCGTAACCATTGGCCACAACTGCCCCATCATAGTTAGTGATGAATCAGGAATGTTCACATCAAAATCCAGAAACCAAGCACAGGTGTCTGCATCATTGATTTCAAAAGTATCCTTTAACATGCACATACAAAGATGCATGAAAAGAAGCATTTAAAAAATCCACTGAGATTTCATTTCATAAACATCTCCATTTTAGTGAGATTAAAAAATACTCCAGGCATGGGAATAAACGCCCCAAACATCAAGGGAAAATGTTTGTTTTGCGAAATATCCAGATTAGTGTAGCTTTGGCCTACTGGACTCCAGGGCATCTTGAATGGAAGTCGTGTGTCTGTGTGTGGTGGGTGAGTTTGTGTGGCATTGTTTACGAGTGCCGCTCATTGACTGCACTTGATTTGTAAGGCCCCTCCTGGGAGGGCGAGGGAACAGATGACTCAGTTTCCCATAAAACAAATAAGTCAGACCAAATACATGAAACCAAATACATCTGTGTAGATGCATGGGAGATCTCTGAGTAATATAGGAAAGAGTCATGACACTTTAATTTAAACACAAGCTGTTTCTCTGTGCCTCAGGTTTATAGGGACCATCTTGTCAACTCTCTTTTTGGCACAGGGTTAATTTCAGTCTGCAAACTGTATTGTAAACATCACGTTAATGACATCTTCAAACAAATGCAAGCTTGTGAAGTGAGTTTACAGACTTGGAGAGACGAGACCTCCCAATAATATCACTGAGCACAAAAGTCCTGGAAAAACTCTGTGCCACCAGTCGGTCTCGACTCATGCCAGCTCTTTGTCATCCTTCGAATCTATATTCATCCTTCATAATGGCCACATCATTTAACCCCTGACCCTGTCGGTTGCTAGGAGATGTGAAGAGCTCTCGAACCATTGGGGGACTTGGCGGCCTACACTGTGCAACCATTCAGCTTTTCTCGATGGGATCCTTTTAGGGTGGGGGTGGGGGGGGTTGGGGGTTGTGGGGGGGGGGGGGGGGGGGGGGGGGGGGGGGTTCTGCTTCATTTTCCCTCGCCTGAGTAAACGAAAAGAGAGCGTTCTCAAGCGGCCTCGCATACATTTGGAGCTGGATGGCTCCCCAGTGTGCTCATCCTTAAATGAGCCCACAATTCAATCACCGTGGATTCTCTGCACGCTTCCACTGAAGTCAGAGTGGAAGAAGAAGAAGAAGAAGAAGAAGAAGGATAAGAAGAAGAAGAAGAAGAAGAAGAAGAAGAAGAAGAAGAAGGATAAGAAGAAGAAGAAGAAGAAGAAGAAGAAGAAGAAGAAGAAGAAGAAGAAGAAGGATAAGAAGAAGAAGAAGAAGAAGAAGAAGAAGAAGAAGAAGAAGAAGAAGAAGAAGAAGAAGAAGAAGAAGAAAACCTGCAAAACAGCTGAACCTCATGGAGGACTGACAGACAACTTGCATTCACTGGGACCAAGCAAAGCAATCTACTACAGTAATGAATTTTTACTAAAAGAAATAAAACACTGGGGGGAATAAAATAACGAGAGAGGAAGGGGGGCTATGCCTCATTACAGGGCTCTGACAAGCGTTGTTGCTAACCACTAATCACATGGCGACAGAGCAGTCCACACTGACCTGCACTCTATCTCTCATTAACTAATGCTGGGAAGGAAAAGTGGTCTTTAATGAACCGACCTCGCATGACGAGAAGCAGGTCTTGTTTAACAAACCCCAATCTCTCTTCTCAAGTCCTCACACACCTCAGCACCAATGACCATTTAGTGGTTTGGTTGAATTATTAGCAACTATAAGCTTCATGGTCACTGAAAATATACCCATCTTATTTTTTCCAAACACATTTCTATGAGGTCTTCATGGTCACTGAAAGCAGACCTACTTCATACTTAGATGAGACAGTAAACCTTATTTTTTGCATAAGTTTGTATGATAAGTCATGACAAGTATAAGAAGGGACTTTTAAATGTAACCCACTATGTAGGCTAGCTAAGCGAAGCCTGTATGTCACAGTCTTGCAGCGAAGGCAAGTTTGACCAGTGGATTAAAAACCTTTTAAGCCACTGTTGCAAGCTGACTACAGCTTACTCAGTCAAGATGAAGGAAAACTACAGGGCAACATGACCAAGTCCTAGGCAGCATATACGTTAAACAGCACATACATCTTACTGTTGCACCTTCAGATGCAGGTGCTCAAAGCTGAGAGAGACTCACCTGCGGTTACGTACGCACGGGGCGGGTGGGCGATGAACGCAGGAGGGTAGCGCTTGTGGAGCCGGTAATCTTTTTCGCTGCGCGAGCGGACGCGTTCGGAGCCTCGGTCGGAGAAGTCGGAGCTCGGCCAGGCTCGGCGCAGTGTGGTGCTGCGCGTCTTCTTCATGCTGACGTCCGGCAGAGAGAGAGTGGACTGTCCACCCGCCTCTCTCGCACTTGCCTCCACACACGCGCGCCCCCCCCCCCTCGAGGAATGCCCTAACTCTGACCACGGAGCATTGCACACAAACGCAATCTGTCACCTCGACTTACTCTTCTCCCTACACAAAGACATACACACACACACACACCTTGCACTCGCGTCAGGCTTAGCAAATGTCTGTTTTAAAAAACACACACCCCACCCACGCAAACGGGTGAGAGGAGAGTACACCTAAACCCCTGGCAGCGCCAGTGCCACTAGGTCCACTCGATTTGCCGTAAGTGATCCAACGGCAGATGTGCCCGCCGACCCATTACCTCGTGAAGTTAATCCAGGCTTAAGGTTTCCCAGATCCACATGACAGGGCTCCGGCTCCCGCACCGAGAGTGGTTTCCCAGGCTTCAGGATGCAAAGAGGGGTGGCCAAGGCAAGCGGGAAATGAGGGAGAGAGTGGGAAGGGGGGTGGGTGTAGTGGCAGTTGCTTGAATGGGGGTGGGGTGGTCGGTGGTTGGGGGGGGGGGGGGGGGGTGTTGATGTTAGTGGGAGGTGGGCGGAGGGGGCAAAGCGAGTGCAAAGGGGTGGTTGGGGGTTGGGGGTGTAGTGGTGTTGGAGAACACTGAGATTTGGCAGTGTGAGAGACCCCCCGAATTCAAACAATAGCTCAATTCAGCTCCGGAGCGCTCTGCTAACCGCAACTTTAACACACAAAAGACCCCCCCCTCCACACAAACACACACGCACATATGCACACACACACACTAAAAAAACTGTAATCTTAAAATCCCAAGCACTGCTGAAAAGAGTGGTGCTGCCAGAGCTTGTAGATCAGAAGAAGTCCGACCGCCCCAGTGATCATGTGTTGAGTGGGGAATTAGCAGTAGAAGAAAACGAACCAAAACAAAGCAACACAGATCTTTCCTTCCTTGCACGCTGCCAAACAAAACGTGGAGCAGTGGCAAAATCCAGATACCCCGGTGACTATGTCACACAACTTCAGGAAAGTCGCATGCTGTGAAAGAGCAGAAGCCAACAACAGATAGCAGAGTATCATCCAGGGCTGAGGAAAGCCAAAATGTCAGGACGTCAAGAAGTTAAAACACTCTGGGGGTCAAGAACCAAGATCGGTCTTCCCTTTGTAGCTGTTGTCAGATTCGCTCATTTGTTTGTCTTTCGCGTCTCCTCCTCTGCGATCCAGTGCTTGGTCAGAAAGACAGATAGGCGAGAAATAGTAGAGTAGAAGAAAGGAAGACAGGGAAGAGAGAGAGAGAGGGGTAAGTCTGAGGGGGAGATGCTGCAAGACTTGCTGATTCTGTCTTCCGTCAAGATCTCTCAGTGCAAAACACCTCAAGGGCTGTCCCTCGCTCCAAATCTGGCACAGAGCCCAACCTACAGAAATGAGGCAGTCCCTTTAAATACAAAGTTATGGTATCTGGTTACTGACAACCTCGTTGCTCGGCTGAAAGGTGAAAAACAAGAACAAAAGTGAGATCTTTTCGTCAGACCCGCAAGTCCTGCAGGCGCCTTGTCCGTCTTTAGCCGCGTTATTGCTTTTTTTTCGCGGGGGCAGAGGGGCACTTTCCGAAATCCCTCATTCCCCAATCCCGAGTGTCATCTGCCAAAGCCGCCACGGTTCCCCCTCTCTCGTCCGCCGGGCAGCTGCATCAGAAATTCCTCTGGAATGCAATTACACAGCCCTCTTCCACGACAGCAGCAGCACAAACTACAGAGCAAAAAAAACTAAACAGAGTACTGTCCCTCACACTCTCTCGCTCTCGTCTTGTTTATTTCTCTCTCTCTCTCTCTGTCTCCCTCTCTCTGTCTCTTTCTCTCGCTCTCTGCTATCCTCTCCGCTCCCACTCTGGGCACGTTTGCAAGAGCTTGCCGTCTGCAGGCTAGAGTCAATCTGTGCAGCTGCTCCACGCCTCACAGCCAGTCAGCCTGTGACTACAGCCTATCAGCTCATGGTGGAGGGGTGAGGAGGGAGGGCCGTGTGTGTGTGTGTGTGTGTGTGTGTGTGTTGGGGGGGGGGGGGGGTCGGGGCACTGCTGTTTTCCAGCCTCACCACTAAAAACGCTGAATTATTTACCCAGCACCACATTTTGGGGAAATATGCTTGGAAACGAAACAGACACGGGTGAAGGGGAGATTGGCTGCAGTGATTTACAGCTTAGTGAACTGTTTTTTAGACAAGTCTATAAACATGTGCAAATGTGTCTGCTGTCTATGAACAGGCCAAAGGCACTTGGAAATGTTTTAGCTGGGGTTGGGGGAAGTTGTGCGACTGCTGACCTGAATCTGTTTGAGTGACGCAGGGCATAATCAATGGAGCCTTTCCACCAGTACACACACATACACACATACACACACACACGCGCACACACACACACACACAGACACATACACACATTTTCAAAAAAATACACATGTTAATAGACAGAGGGGAGTGTGACTGTGTGTATGTGTGTGTGTGTGTGTGTGATTTCATATATTTTGGACAATAATTGTGGAGTACTTTCTGAAGTACTGAATTTCTTTAGGGTGGGGAGTACACATCTTCTGCTGAACACCATTAAGCTAATTTGAAAAATCTACCCTCGTCTCAGGCTGATCATTTATCACAGGAGGGCTTATTTTTTCCCTCTATCTGGTTGAGTGAACAACCAGAAAGTAATGTTTTTCCAATGAGGGAAAGGTCGAAGGTTACTGTGCCATAATAATGGAGTCCCCGCCAACACCCCCCACTGCCAGTTTCCCAGCAGCTCCTCCCAGTGCATAGCTACAAGTTTAACTTAGGCTGTCAGTACATCCAGCCACATTTATGAGAAAAGGCATCTGAATAAATCGAATGTTATGATTGTTTTACACTGTCCCAAGTGATACTGACAGACCCCTCTCTCTCGCTCTCTTACAAAAACAGCACCACTAGTAACAACAGCCTGTACCACTTTGTCTGTACTTGATGTAATCTTGGGCCAGCAAAGTTGCCCCAATTGTCTGCATACAAATAACATAGGCATATCTCTACTGCTGTCGTCTATTCACAGTGAAAACGGATAACTAGGTTAGCAGAGAAAAGAAACCGGAGTGGAGGGCATCACAAAAGCCGACGGAGAGCCACGGCAACGAGAGACATCTAGTATTTCTTCCCATTTTCTGCAAGATACGATTATTGCTGTGCACAATATTAGCGAAGAGACCTTGAAAAAGGAAGCGAAAGAAAGAATGTGACACACACCAGATCCCTAATGACAACGAAAGTTTTCTTTTTGTGATTATGTTGGTGCACAAGACGATGTCAATTTGTATCACGTTTGTTTTCAAAGTCGTAGGTGAAAAGCTGAGGCTGAGCAGACGTGCAGTTTTGAATTACAGGCCCTTTGTAACGGCCCCACGCTCGTACCCGACTGCCCCCGTCCTGCCCCCTACCGCCCCCCCCCTGAACTTCAGGAAGCGGAACCTGCTGTGGGTCAGTCACTCTGCTAAGCCCGTATGGCACAGGGGCCAGCTGCCACAGCAAGAGGGCTGTGTTTTGAGTGAAGGAAGATGCTATGCCAATTTACTGAATTATTTCTTATTATTACTTATTTTAATTTCATTTCATTAAACTACAGTTACCATCTGGGTGGGGGGATACTTTTAGACACAATGACAACACTGTATGCCTGGGATAATTCATCCAATATCTAATTTGAAGTAGGGTATTAAAGACCCATAAATGCAGCGAGACAATTTTTGCTTTTCCTTTCTCTTCCTTAGCTGCACAAAGCATCAGTGGCTGAACCACTCAATCTCCAGTTCAACTCATTTGTCTTATGCTGCATTTCCAAAAGCCCCAATTAGCTACCACTACCTCTTTTCCACTGGTATATGGAACGAAGTTCTTCAGATACAGTTTAGTCTTTCAGGGAATCAGCAGTTGCTTACAACCCCGTGTCTACCCCACCCTCGCCTTCGGCCGCTGAATGTTTTCCACAATGCAGACGGAGTCCTGTATGGTATTCTCTGCTGGGCTCTTGTGCTGGAGCACACCCCATATATTCCTGCAGTAATTTCATGCCTTGCACTCTGCGACTGGTTCATATTTCTCCAGTTCTGCTCCTCCTGCGTCTCCCTTCCTTTTCCCCCCCAAAACCCCCTCGCCCCTCACTCTGCCTCCCCGACTGAGGTTCTGGGGTTAGGGTTTGGGGTGCAGGGGGGTAATATCTCCCCCGGTCGTACCCCCTTGTGGCTCTTCAGTGGGCCGGGGTTCGTATTTCCTGCCCCTGTTATGGCTCATATTTCTGCGCCGTGTTATGTCAGGGCCGCCAGCGATGACAGGAATGCGGGCGGCACACATGCTTCTCCTCACGCACAGCGCTGGCCGCCTGGCCGATTAACCTCGACTGGGAACGGCCCCGGCGAGGCGTTGGGGATGTTCTTACTCCCCGACAACCTTTACACTATCATGACTTTGTCACCCCCCCCCCCCATTCGCCCCCTGGTTCCCCAGTCTATCCTCCTAGTCCTTTACAAATACCACCCTTTCCCCTGGTTCAACCTCAATTCAGTTCCGTTTCAGTCATTTATACGACGGTATTAAATCCTGACGTCATCATAAGATATTTTACAGAGCCTGAGGCCTGATCCTCCATGGAGCAAGAACAGCAGGAACCCACAGCAGTCCAGCTATGGTATACGCAGCATGTGCACACATACACACACACACACACACACCACAATCGCCCCTTTCCTATGTCTCTCTCTCTCTCTCTCTCTCTCTCTCTCTCTCACACACACACTGTTTCATTCTCCCTCTCACATACAACTAACACATATAAACACACACACACATACACTCCCTGAGTATTGAGTTTTTCATGAGGTGTCCTGCCGAAAGAGGAGATGTGATCGAGATTATCCCCATCCCTGTGGTGCAGACAGAACCCTCGCCATTTCTGGGATCATTTTAGGGTTTTTCTTTTCTTTTTTATCGCAGAATCTTGTAACAGGGACCCCTGCACAGACACCAGACTTTCCTGTGGCTTTTGTGAAAACGTGTTCTGAATTATCAGCCAAAAACTCCCCCCCCCCCCCCCCCCCACACACACACACACGCGCACACACACACACACACACACACACACACACACACACACACACCACCTCATCCCCAACTCACTCCCTCGCTCGCTCGCCTGCCTGCTCTTTTGACCGCTATCACCACAACCTCCAACCTTCCATCCCCCTTGAATCGTACGCAGTGCTCAAGATCAGCTCAGTGCCAGCACTCTGACTCGACTGGGTTTCCATTCCCAAGTGCCAGCGAGGGTGTTTTGAAGAGAAAACAGCTCCACTCCGATCCTTTCTCATAACCCCTCTGTTGCAGGAAGAAAAGAAAGAGAGAAAAAGGCCCCTACCCCCCACAAACCCTGAACCACACAAACTCTCGCTTTGGCTCTTATTGGGCTGCTAAATGATCTCATACCCTACAGCTCCATGCGTCTCAGCACAGTCCAAGCTGACGCGGCGCTTCAGAGCCTGAAGGCAAAAAAAAGCAGCACTTCCTCTTCCTCTTTCCCATGTCACATGGGTACCTAAATACTGTTCTGACTGACATACCCGTCGCTTCAGATGAAAATACTGCTTCTCAGAATTGTCTTGACTTTGTCTTTTAGAAACTAATAAGATATTACACCAAGCTGATATGTATCCTCTTCTCCTAAAGCCCCCTTAGGAGAAACAGATCAGAATTCAATTAGATCTTATTTATTTCTGAGAGACAAAATTAAGACTGTAATATTTCTGATTAGTAATATTTCTGGGTCTCCACAATGGTGCCCCTAAAACAAGACACAGGCATTTTTGGTACATACTGGGTGGGTGTTTCACAGAAATGTGGTCAAACTGTGATTTTAGCACAAAGTGTGTGCCAAAAATGTACGCCAAAAATGGACGCCCCTCCATTCTTAATCTCCTTTTCCCTCGAAAACAAAACAATAATTATAGTTCTTCAAAGAAGAAAATATACGGCCAGTTTCAGTGCCTGCACTACAGACAAAAGACACTACACAGCAGTAGCCGACCAAAGTAGAACTTCATTCACAGATGAAAGTGAGTCATGCTGCATAGCGAATTTAAAATATTTGCACAAATTTGACAACTTCCAGAAAATCATCACAGGATGGACAAGTGAAGCGGGGTGGATTTCACATGTGGAATAAATACATTTCTTTGTAATAGTCATATAATTAACGTAGAAAGTCGTACAGCTGTCCCACCCAACATGCCAGAATTCATTAGCCCGTAATTAAAAGATACTGTGCACACTAAAGTATTCTCGGTATCCACTGAGATTAAAAAATACAATAGTATGAGCCAGGAATGTCTTGAAACACACAGACATCCATTCATATAGTTTTCACGATGGAGGAAATCAAGTCAATATGCGGTTCCTGATATTTACCCCACACATCATGATGCCATTTTCTACACTGTTTCAGGGGAAATCGCAAAGATTTTGCAACTCCTCTGGGACAACACTTGATGATCTGCTCTTGGAGGGCTGCCACTTTCCCTGGGAGAGTCCCAGCTTGGTCTTTAGGTGGTCAGTTTGCTTACCTACCCGATTCATATCCATCATCGTGCAAACCCAACATATGGGACTCTGCGTGCGTGGCACACAAAAGGGAAACAGCTGGGTCGAGATGCATGCGATTCACTTTATCATCGACTATCATTAGTGCTGGTATGGGAAAAACAGACATAAACAAACAGAGCTGCATAAATACTGAATACCAATTTGGAGAACTATTGACGGTCAGCATTTGCTCTTTGCGAGCAGATGGTTTTCATCATTGCTGGGAATAAGTATGCAGCAGAAAACAAGTGTGACAGGGCCAGCTTTCCATATTATTAGATAGTCCTGTAGAACTGCTACAAGCAGACCAGGACTCGTAAAGTACCTGAAGTGATGGCACAAGTTAGGCAGAAAATCAACAAACCAACCGTTTTCAAATACACTGACCAACAGCTTTGTTACACATGTGTTAGAAGACTGCTGACAACTACTCCAATTATGCATTTCTTCCACATGTCACTGTACACATGTTAGCATTCAATACTCATTCGGCCATGGTGCAGTAAGTATTCATCTTCTGATTCGAGGGTATTTTCATATATTAGATTTAACTGCATAAATCCTTACAAAACTTCCTTATTGATCGGACAGTATTACATATAAAAATGCAATCATCGAAAGAAGCTTTGTTCAGAAATCCTATTAGTAATATAGACAGATCAATGCAATGCAAGCCCGGGTGCCTATGAACTCTGCATGAACCCCACTTTGCATCTAGAATACACACATGTACAGTATTTAGAGTATACAGTACATAAAATGATGCAAGTAGGTCTTCTGAGGCGGATGAGTTAAAAGGCAGATGCCTGCTGGTTCTGAAGCCTCTACTCCTCTTCTCTCCTCACCACAGCTTCATTAGAGCTGCCCACACCACTGTTTCAAAGACAATCAAAAGAGATTGATATCCGCGCATTACAGTGGCACCCCTCTGCTCCAGCACTGACTGACCTACAAAGCAGTGCTCATAGCAAACCTAAAGTTCTAAAGCCATGCTTTTTTTCCCCCGTTTTAGTTCCATTGAAAATTAATGACAGCAATAGTTTTATCATTAACTGCCAAAAAGTTACAACTTTTGTTGTAAAAAAAAAAGTTGCAACTTCAGGCTGGAGTTCTGACAACATAAAGTGCTGACATACATAAAAAAAGAAAATGAAACACAAGCCATTTTAATACCTCTGAGGGATAGCCTGTGTCGCCTTTCTATCTGTCTCCATGACATTTCCAACTGTTTATCCAACCTGTCTTCAGACCATGACAACTTCAGACCACAAACACTATTATAATGAGTATGGACAATGACAGATTTATTTATGAAATTAAACTGTTACATCTTTTATGTCATAAAAATTCCTGAATAGCCTTCAAAGTGTTGGCCTCCGATTGCAACCTGCATGCAGTGTTGAACCTGGTAAATCCCTTCTGCCACGCATGAATAGATGAAACTGTTTGTCGGTCTCCCTCGCTCTCTCACTCCGCGTTTCCTGATATTTTGATATCTCTCCGCTGTCCTTATTAGATTTTCCCCCTGTTGTACTATGCCCGGGCACTGGCTCAGCTCCCAGAGAGGAAAAACTTCACCGTGATTTGAGACAGCAATATATTCGCTTTGCACAAGAGGGGCTGAACTCACATCTCCATTTAGATTTAAGAGTCCCTTATTTGCCGTAACTCATTCGAAAGCATGGATGAGGTGGGCATTAGGAGCAAGGGAGAGGCCTTTAAGACTGCAGACTACGGGTACCACGGTGTGGCTGAGTGGAATCGAGAATAAAATAACAAACTCTATTTAGCAAAAGTCACAGTCGGCCAGGATAAAAAAAAAACAGGGCTGGATATTTATATGGACCTGCCGGTTCACACATGTGCAAGCGCTTAACCCCCCCCCCCCAAATTAAAAATGAAAATCTGCCCTCCTTTCCAACCGTGAGGCCAACTCACAGCAATAACACACATCCAACGAGTGATGTCCTAATTAGCGACTTGACATGATAAAAGAAAAAGCTTCAGAGTCGCTCCTGCTCGTGTCCCACGGGGGAAATGACGGAATACAAAATTCCTGTCCCGGCTCAACGACGGATGCGGTCGGAATTCAGAGGATCTGGGCCAATCCCGCGGCAGCCGCTTGGCTCCCGGAGGGTTCCGGAACACAGAGTAATTGTGCACCAATCAAGTAAAACAACACATAGTGCAAAACAGTGACTGAATGTGTGTGTCAGGGAGTTGGAGAGGAGTGGGCCAGAGGCCACATATGTAAGGTATCTGATGAATAAGCAAACACACATCTCTCGGATCATCACCATTAACACTGCTGCCATCATCAACATCATCATCGTCGTCCTCCTCCTCCTCGTCCTCATCACCATCACCATCATCATCATGAGCTGCAGTGGGTGTGACCCAACTACAAGGATGCCTCTCTAATGGAAAACTGATGACAACTCCCCTAGCCCCAATATCAATCCCGTGACACAACTAATTAGTTCCACTGGATTGAAGCCCTGTCAAACGGATCACATTATGCGATGGGTGGCTCAGTTTCAGCGATACGGGCTGGACAGCTGCCAAGAACAACTTAATACCTCACCAGGGAGTGTTGTCCACAAAAAGGACACTACAGATGTGTGCTGTAAGAAGCACGTCAACACACACACACACACACGCTTCGGCACAGATGCTCAGATAAGATTTCTGGAGCGATACAGATTTCTGATTAGCTAGAAAAACAAAGGCCAAATTCCAGTGTTGATTGGTTGAAGGTTCCTGTCTCCATGAGGTTCATGCTTAACTCCTTTTAATGTAAATTACACCAGCAGACTACTAAAAATGTACATCTTAAAATCCCAGTGACAATGGGATTAAGTTTAGTAAAATGCCTCTTAAAATCCCCATAATTATGGGTCCACTCATTCAGTAAAATGGTTTGGCTCTGCTGATGCTGAGCCTAGTTAGCCTTAGTGAAGCTTACTTTTACTTCCTGGTGGGTGGATACTTTGTGCCTGCCAAATACAAGGCCATACCTGAGCCATCCATGTTACTGCGGCCTCCATATCATCGCTTAGTGCGGTCCGAGTGATTTTGCTTTTTTGTCCCAGTCTAACAGGAGCCTAACAGGAATGTAGGCACCTCGGATTTGTACTGGAGCTCACTGCTAAACAATCTGACCACTCAGGAGCCTAACAGGAAGGTAGGCACCTCGGATTTGTACTGGAGCTCACTGCTAAACAATCTGACCACTCAGGAGCCTAACAGGAAGGTAGGCACCTCGGATTTGTACTGGAGCTCACTGCTAAACAATCTGACCACTCAGGAGCCTAACAGGAAGGTAGGCACCTCGGATTTGTACTGGAGCTCACTGCTAAACAATCTGACCCCTCTGCTTCTCTTCTCTCTTTGGTTTACACAAATGTAGGAGAGAGAGAGAACGGTGGGTGAAATGGAGGCGTCTCCTGTCTAAACTGTCCTCCACACACTTCCGCAGAGGACCACAGCGCCCAGCAGCCTCTCAGTCACAGACAGACAGGCACACACACTGTCCTTGGAAGCATGACAACTTCAGCCAACACTTTTCCCCTCCCTCTTTTCCTCCCTCTTCAATGGATGCTGTCTTGCCCACATGTCAGGAAGAGAAAAGGAGGAAGAAAGTGGTGAGTGGAGGAGGAGAGACAAAAAAGAGAGAGAGAGAGAGAGAGAGAGAGTCTGTTTTGAATAGTTTCCGGAACTCACAGTGGTGCCTTCTTTCTGTACTGTGCTTTTCAATGCTTCCCCCAGGGCCTTTGGGAATGTTTTCCAGCTCGCATGTTGACACACACTCTGTGACATTGCTTGACATTAGCTGACTAATCCCCTGAAAGAACGTATTCTTGCCTTTGTGTGCCTGCATGCAAATGTTGATACACTTAGCCAGTTATGCATCAAATGCATAGTGGAGGGTCCCCGTCTCCTTCTTCTGAAAGGAACTGGGTCACTTGCTACAGAGTTCTATGGATTATCCACTGTTTTTAGTCAACAAAAGAGATTATTTTGGCAGTGCATTGGGAAGATTACACAATAATTCAATCTGAGAAACTACTATAAAACCTTTCATTTCATGATTGGTCTGTGGCCTTGCGTGCAAGCATATGTGTCTCAAATCGTTAAAAGGAATTGTTTGTCAACACATTATATCACTTACTCTTGTCATGCATCAAAATCAAAATCAATTTTTAAACTGTTCTTCTTTTACATGAAATGGAAGCACTGTAATGTATTTTTTTTACTAAAATCCCAAATACTACATGCATATTTTATTCTGTAAGCCTTTTGAAAAAAAAAAAAAACAATCAGTTGTCACCAAAAAAAAACACACACATTTTGATTGGAACATGCCATCACTGACCTTGATCCATTTCAAATTCGGTCTATTGCATTTCTGTGATGCACGTACATGCACTGATACCAGAATACATAACATAAAATACTGATCTGATCTGATTAGAATCTAGCTCTGTGACCCACACAACATCAACATAAACTAAAACCTGCATTGAGTTAATCACATCTTGTGAGTTCATCACATAGGAAGAGATGTTTATGTTATGTTGTGTTCACAGGTCATTACACAGCTGACTCAGAATATTATGATGATGCAGAAGTAGTTGGCGCTGTCATGCAACAGCCATTTGACAAAACAGTGCACATTAAAACAACGTTTCCTGCCTTGCTGAGCAAATAACTTGCCTGAGCAGATAAGTTGAGAATATAAACATTCCAGTCATTGCTGTTCCACTCTCCAGTTTGTGATAAGTCATACTTTAGTAATACCAGACCAGCCCAAACTCAGCCTCAGCCCAGTTTTCTATGCAAGAAAAGCACACTGTGGTCAGTGCAGCGAAGCTCTTAATTCCTGATCTATCTAGGGCCTCTAGTGGAGAGATGTGGAAGCGCATGCTGCCATCTTGCCATCACAGTGAAGATGGGTGGCTATTTATTTGTCCTTTGTCAGAAACTTGTTCCGTACTATACAGTACACCTGACACAATTACTACACAAAAGGGACTACACAAAAAACAGACAGATGGATAACAGTTTAACCCCATTGCCCACCTTCTCCCCCTAAACCAGGACTAAAGACATAAACCCCTCTACATATCACACACCTCATTCACACTGAGGAGGAGATGGGGTGAAGGGGTAGGATGGGGGGTGGTTAGAGATGATCCCTCTTAAGTGGATTGAAGAGAAACTCACCGCCTAAAGATGCCAATGAGATCACAAGTAGCCATGGAATCCCCTGGCTCAAGGCTGTGTGTGTGTGTGTGTGTGTGTGTGTGTGTGTGTGTGTGTGTGTGTGTGTGTGTGTGTGTGTGTGTGTGTGCATGTTTTTTATGTGTGTGTGTGTGTGTGTAGTGGGAATGAGATGGGGAGGTGTCCTGGTCAATTTCTGCACGTGAAGCTGATGAGTCAGACGAGATGAGATGAGACAAGAGGCTCGTTAAGACGTGGCTGTGGCATCACTGCCCCATCTGTCCACACTGGGTCAGATGACTCGACCCTGGCAGCGCACGAAAGCAGGAGAAAAGCTGCTGTGTGCAAACAATAGCGCAGGCTTTGTGGCAGCCCGTGTCACGATGGGGACTGCTTGTGCAGGGGCAGCAACTACTGGGATTTCCAACCCACGCAGAAGAGGTCACTACTGTGTGACTTGCTGCATGAGCTAACCTACTGCATATGCGCTTTGCGTGTCTTGACGAGCGCTATTTTAATGCTGGTGTTGTTGTTATACTATAGCCTACTACAGTGGCGTCTGCAGACGTCCATACCATTTGGCAACGCAACAAGAGACTGCACTTCTATTTGAATTGATCTTTGTCCATAATATTTCTAAAACACTAATGTCCACAGGGAGACCACTGTAAAACGTTAGGTAAAATTCTGCTGAATTAACTAAAATGATGCTTTAGGAGCGAGGCGGGGTGTGTATAATAAAGAAAACTGTTTGTTTGCTGGGGCCGAAATGAATCTTTTTCCCCTTACTACATGCCGTTCCTTCCAACATTGGAGAAAAACTAGCCAGTAGGTGACTAATCACTCGTCGCTATTGTTGTCCCCACCACTTTAAAACACTATATAGAAAATATTACTCCTTTGAATAGGATACAAACCTTGCTCTCTTACTACACTTTATTATACTATACAGGAGTACTATAGTACTACTGTACTTAACTAGACTTTACTATACTTTATTATGCTATACTTTACTTTACTATAGTACTGCTTTATTATACTGAGCTTTACTTTACTATGCTGTACTACTATACTATACTATACTATACTATACTACAATACAAATATACTATAACCTACTATTTCTATCAGACAGCCATCCTCAAACCTTACAGGGATGGGTGTGTGTAAAGCAAATCTTGTCAAAATTATCTGACGGTTTAATTGTGCTTAAAGTGTCTTAGGTGTCAAAATCATCTGACAGTTAAATTGTGTGTAGAGTGTGACTGCTGCGGTTGGAAAAGCAGTTAAATTATGCCTCGCATACCTACACGGTCACTTAATGTTTGATCTACACTGAAGAGTAAATTAATGGCCTTGGGCTGTGCTTTTTGCTCGGCCAAAAACTCAGCAACAGACGCTGTGTCAAAGCCAAGGCCAGACTCACCTGAGATATCACTTGGTCACTGAGACTGAGTGATCTAGTGTAATGTATCAGTAGAACAAAATGGTGGGGGAGTGAATAACCAGAAAATAACCAACTCTCCTGCACCAACATCCATGAGCAAGGCCCCTAACCATTGGGACTTCCCCTGTTCCTACCTCACTGGAAAAGAGCGTCAGCTACATGACCCTGCCCTGTATACCATCTGCCTGTGCACCTAACAAAGGTGATGTGCTATGTATGTGTGGATGGATGGATGTTTGTTTTCATTTTTTTTTTTTATTTATGTACATTGTTAATGTTAGGAGACGTTATTGTATTCAGGTTTGTACGTACGTGCAGGTAACATTGACATGTACGCCTATCTTGTGTCTTGGTAAGTCTTTCAACGGGTTGTCAAGTCTTTCTCGGGTATAAAATGTTGTGACGCATGAAAATGGAGCTGTGGAGAAAGGGAAGACGCGGTTGGAGTCAGGAAGCAACCTGCCCCTGTGATTTACAGACACACGGGGCCACTCCTCTGACTTGTACAGGCAAAGGCCAATGAACCACAGGACCGCTGGAGATGCTCACAGTGCGGGGGTAGACCACACACACACACACACACACACACACACACACCTAAAACACAATCACTCTCACCTACGGGAAAGCTCCAGCCTGGTTCAACCCACCTACACACATATGCATCATGCGCGCACTCAGTCTCACACACACACACACACACACACACACACACACACAGACACACACACACACACACACACACTCATTTTCACTACTTTGGTCAGACACATTTATTGTCACGGCGCACACAAGCAGACACACGCACACACGCACACGCACACACGTATCATACCCCAATTAAATCCACTCTGACAAACCCATGCACCCATGCCAACTTCACTCTCCTGAGGCCATCCTTTCCTTTGAGTTTAATTCCAAGACTGTCTGCGGTAGACATCCCCCCACCCCACACCTCCACCTTTCATATGTTCCTGTTGACACACTATACTACCTATAGAAAACCACCCCTGCCCACAACCCAGTTGGTACTGAAGCCTATAGCACATCCAGAGAAGACCATCCCCCGCAAGAATCCAGTTACTCTGGAAGCCCACGCACACCTGGAAAACTGTATCCTCCCCCAGAATCCAGTTACTATGGATGCCTTGGGCATATGACAAATCGCTTTCCCATGATAACACATGAAGAGGCCACTGGTGTACAGCCAGTCCTGTACAGAATGCCATTCACTGTAGCGATGATCAGTTTATAAATGCGTAATAACTGTTGAAGTTGTTAGCCAATAGGATTAAAGGTTTTTTCAGAGATTTTGGGGTATTACACAAGGTAGGCTATGGGCTATGTTCGACATGTTCAGAGAAAAAATAAGAAAATATTTCAGAATAAAAGACAGTTTGCTTTCTTTTAGCTATATCACATATTGATCAGAAACCCAAGTCCTTTTTGTCTGATGAGCAAACCAGCCAACCACATCATTTGGCTCACACTATGAATGCTGGTTGATCTAAGCCCTTGGTAGCCATCTTCTTTATCATATCAATTTACCAAGGTATATAATGAATTATCATTGTCTTGAGAAAACAAAGCTATAATTACAGCTTTATTGCTTTAAAAATATGTCAAACAGACAAATAAAATAGGAAATAGGCTTAAATGTAAACTGCTGGAATTTTAAAACTTCCTCAGAAGGCCAGGAGAGTTTACTCAGACAAGACAGTGCTGAGCACTTACTATGAGTCTGCAGCTCTAAATAGAACAGTAATTAATTCGCACATGCAATCTTTGACGGGGGGGGGGGGGGGGGGGATTTTAATGACCAATGTGGGACAGTATTGGAAGCCAATGCCATTCACTGTTACAAGAACTGTTACTGTAAGTACACAGTTGTAAACAGAACGGCCTTTAACAGATACAATCCTTTGACACACTGGACTATGAACACCTTCAATACAACACAATGTTTCTATTTAGTGGTGTACACACAACGTGATGGGTTGTCTGTCAGAGCTGCACTCAGAGCTGACAAAAGCCGGACTATTGTATGGAAGACATTTAAATGGCTCAAAATTCTGAAACCCCAGGAAGAAAACAAAATGGAGAGATTTGGTGTGAATCAATCCATAGTCATATTGTTTTAATGTCACAAAGTGCTGATGGTACAAAAAAGAACAAGAAAATTTGATGCAACATAGACCATATAATAAAATGGTAGCTACCACTAACTGAATTATGTGCAGGGAAATCACACTGAAAGGTAGTTTCTATGCCCCAATCAGTTAGTGTTAGGTACCAGCTTATTATTCAGTCTATGTTGTAGCTTATTTTCTTGCTGATTTTCCTACCAGCAGCACTTGGTGACCTTGAACAAAAGGGCAATGGATTGATTCACACCGAACTTCTCCTTTAAGTGACTGAAGGGACTGTATCATAAACCGATTTAAAGGCTTACAGGATCAGGGAAGAGAGCCACAGCTATCTAAACTAAAGTAAGTAATCGAATGAGTTTAAAAATGGGGGTTGGGCAAAGTTTTCTGATGCTCCACGGGGCAGATTACTTGCTCCTGACTGGACTTGAATGGAGAATAAAAGATTGTCATAAACTCATTACTGGGAGGCTCTCACCGAAACGCTCTCCGACTGCTAATTAAATGAAGAAAGGGTGGATTGTGTGCCCTTCAAAGCAAACATGCTGAGAATGTCATGGCTCAACAGCAAGGGGTAAGCCCCCCACCCCCCCAACCAACCAACACACACACACACTCACAACCTTGTATTGAGGTCAGCACGGTTCCACAAGATGGGGCAAACACAATGGCGGAAGACACACAGGCGATTCCACATCTCTACCCATGGCTGCCGCTGAACCCTGGGCACTGCTGCAACGGAAGGCAGCTCCCACCGACAAAGTATGGCACACAAATAACACACACACACACACACACACTGGACAGGCACAACATTACTCAACTTAGGGGGAGGCATCTCATTTCACAGATTCTCTCTCTCTCTCTCTCATTATCTCTCTCTTATTCACTCCTACATTTCCCTCACTCTTTCTGTCAGTTCTCTCTCTCACTCTCTCTTATTCTCACTCCCACAGCTTGCTCTTTCTGTCTCTTTTCTCTTTCTCTCTCTCTCTCTCTCTCTCTTTCTCTCTCTCACCTCTTCCCACAGCTTACAAAGAGGCGCTGCAGCCTTGGCTGACTGCTCTCAAATGAATAAAATAAATACAGGGCTTCATAGAAACAGACAATGCTGCTATTTTCAGCCATGTGTCTGTGGGGCTCGGCCACAAGGCTCCGTACAGTGGGAGACAAAGTGTGTGATTCATGGCGCCTTCTGCTCTGGTTGGTGCAGATAATGGCAGGAGAAGCTATCCTGCGTAGCATGTGATGCTGGGCCACATCTGGTGTGGATACTGTATGTGACGGGAATATGATGCGGAACTCTGCTTGGTACACTGAATAAAACAACAAAAAGCCATGGTCTACTGACTGTTGATTGTTGGGAAGGGTGAAGAGAGGAGTTTGACATTTATATATGTCAACATAAGCAACGCAAAGTTTTTTTTTCTGATGAGGCAAAGTTGAAAGAATGCAGGCACCTGCGTTTTAGTCCCATTCCATCACTCCGTCAGAATTCTTACCGAGCTATCTGTTAAAACCACTCTGTCATCAGCTGTGAGGATGAATAGCCGTCTGTCTGTCTGTCTGTGACACATACAAGCCTGCTTCACTTGCCTATGCCTAATCATTGTCAGATAGGCGTAACAGTTAACCCATCATTATTGTGTCTTTGTAAGATATAGTTGGCCCACAGTTTTACAAAATTTAATTTTAATTTAAAACAATTTAAAAACATATGTTCATTTAAGTCCAGTTTTAAGCCAACCACACACATTACTTTCAGTAGGCTAAAGCCTCTTAATAAAAGTGGTGTATCCTATCACTAAAGCACTTAAAGTAATATAGCAATAAGGTCTAACAGAAAGAATACCTTATATGTGACTTCAAAAAATCGATGGCAGTTTTTCGAACTGGACAGATACAAATTAGCAAGACCATGGGTTGTATACAACAAAGGCTAAAATGAAATATCTATATTTTGTAAAGCTATAATTATTTACATGTAAATACATGTACATAGGCTTTGCTTTACACAACAATGACACAGCTGTCACAACAATAGGCCAGTTATTAGGCTTACCCAGGTACTTTATGTCGAAGCCCTGCGGCGGTTTGAGCGTTCGCCTCATCCAGCCCTCCCGTAGAACCTCCAGGTGATCCTCTTTGCCTTGGATCAACAGCACGTGCTCGTCGATCCAGCCAAGGAAAAACGTCTCGGCTATGGCGTCTGATACCATTTTGTTCCAGAAGTGTTGCATGTTTTCTGACTTGAAATCCGCAAAAATCTCATAACCTGTGTGATGGTGCGGCGGGGCGTCGCTTTCAGTCACACCTGGCGACTCGTCCCCTCCAGTCCGCGACAGCACAATGGCAAGAGAATGGGGCGCGATCTGTAAAAACGGCTCCATTCTCGTGTTTTAAGGGCAGTCAAATATTCGGTGAAAGACAGCGTCGGCTCCTTTATCACAATTCTTTGTTCAGTAATAAAGACATGGTATCGGCGAGGATTAGCGTCGGTAACTAGGCTAATCATTTGACTTGACCAGTGGCTGTATGCAAGAGGCAATTAGATATATCTGATACGAACATCTTCCTTGTAACGCGTAGTGACCAGTGTTGCGGAAAATGTATTCTTTTGTCAGAGATAAACAACCAGCCTTGAAGTCACCTTTCTTCCTTAGGTAGAACTACCTCGCGTTTATTCACCCTTTGGGCACACCATCTCCGCGCACTGACAATGGCATCCTCGACAGACAGACCCAGTGTCCACAGACAACACCGCAAATGCTTTCAGTTGACGGCCTTTTGGTGTTATTCGGTCCTGTTGTGTAAATGTCTCTCAAACGAAAACACAAAACAAAGAATTCCGTCAGCTTACTTGCATAGCATGTCGGTCGAAGGTTAGCTGACCAAATTAAACCAAAGCATCGCTGCTTCGTTTCACCGTATCCGTTCTTTGCGCTGCAATGGCCTCGTACTGTCCCCAGGTCGCCCCTCCTTGTTTCTCCAGTGCGAGTGTGTGGTTTACATGTTTCACGAAGCCCGCCTCCGTGTATATCATAACACCACCTACAGGTAGGTAGCATTCATTACGGCTTCAACTGCGGGCTATGTGCTCGTAACCCAGCAACAGGTTCAGCAGAGCCGTACAGCTGTAGTTTTGTAATGGCATTTGTGTTGTGTTTTTTGTAGTTATCTTGTAGCATCTCATTGTGTCCGATTAGTCAATCTTGCATTGTTGGCAATGTCAAAATAACGCATTGTTTTTGACAGAAAAGATGTAGTAGAAGCAGCATGAAGGAAGAAAGACAATCACTTTGTCATTTAGATATTGTGGATTTTGATTTCAGATTTAAAGATAAAATCTGAGAAGGACATTTGGATTTGGATATAAATTGCTGCTGGATATAATGTAGTGGTTACACAGATTCGTTCATGCAGTATCTTTAGGAATTTGTCTGTTTATACCAACTAAGATGCTGACTCAATTATTGATTTTTTATTCGTCACGCAAAGTTACATAGAAAAGCATGCACTAAAAAGAGGGTTGTTGAACTTTTATGCTGGATGTTTATGTATAATTCTTGGTAAACACTTTTCCCCCAAAGTGACATGCTATACGGAAACACTACATCATAAACAAAATACTTGTTTAATTTTTTTAGTTTAATATAACAAATGTTTTTGGAAAAAAGTATATCTTTCATGGGCTAGTAAGTAGTTAGTAGTAGTCAGAAACATAGGTGATCTACTCCACTACACAATAAATGACTAGAACACCATAATTATAAAATAAATAGATAGACCTAAAAAAAACAAACTAGTCTACAGTGGTCTTCAAGCAGTCTATTAAGGCCATGGACTAACATGCAGCGAAAATAGTATGACTACATTCAAAAAGCCGATATCTGCACATTATCCAGGTTTAACAGCACATAGTAGCCAGAGACTAGGACAACAACGGTGACACAGGGCAATCAGGCACCATTTCACCACAGACTAGACTATTACCCTACACCATGAAGATTAGCCAGTTCATCGTCTGGTGTAAACACAAGAATCAGACATTGGATGCAGCTAGGTCAACAAAGGTGGACTCGGAGCCTACACCTGGCTCAGATTGGCCTGAATTTAATGTCCCAGCACTGAACACCACCAACGCTCCTGAAAGTGATGCAGGTGGCTCTGGAACCTATACACCTGTAGTTCAAAGGTCATCCTGTTGCCTTTGAGGCGGTATTTAGAAAGGATTCATAGATCACCAGAGAAACTTGAAACTGAAGACTGAGGAGATTCAGCATGTTTGAAATTGGTTCGGCTCGGAGTTTGTATGACCTCTTAGTTTTAATGGGAACGCCAGAGTTGGAAGGGATTGCTATTTGTGTGATGCTAGGAGTGCTATGTGTGTGATTTTCTGTATTATATTTTGTGCTTTTATCATGCCACCAGCATGTTGTTACACTACTTTGATAGTATTTGATAATATAAGGTATACAGACTGACATGTACAGTAATCAGTTTGTCAGTGATATGAATGAATGGATTCCATACTAAAGTTGAGCAGCAAGCTCAAACAAGCAGAATAATTTTATCTGTCCATTATTGCACGGCTAAGGTTGAATGTGTGTGTGTGTGTGTGTGTGTGTGTGTGTGTGTGTGTGTGTGTGTGTGTGTGTGTGTGTGTGTGTGTGTGTGTGTGTGTGCGTGTGTGTGTGCGTATGTGTGTTCAGGTTAAGTGCTATAAACAACAATAACTGTCATAAACATGTGTACAGAACTCATGCTGCATGCTGCTGTATAAGGGAAGAAAATAACTTGTAAACAGTTAGAGATGATTAGTATGCTTTGACAATGTTGTGTTAATACACTAGGACTAAAAGACTGTAAAAGAAATTGGTGTTTACGGTTGTCAAGTGCTATAGAAAAAGTATGTACTACGCAGCACAATTGTGTCCCACAGGGCATGTTCAGCCTACTGTTTTGCCATTTCCTGTGGAATTTTCAGAGAGTTTGGCAGCTAAATGATCTGATTTTGTAGGCTAGACCTCATCCATCAGCAGCCATTTTCATATACTAAGCATGTCTTTTCAAAGATCTCCACATACTGTTTGTTTGGCAGGTGGTTGTTAGCAATTCTTATAAGCAATATTGTGTGGCTGGAAGGCAAATGAATTCAGGCATAAATAGAGGTATGTGTGTTTGCATACTCATGTGCTTACTTCGTGCCTACCAATTTAGGGTTTTCACATGCCAGTCATTTGGACGGGACACCAGTATCAACTGGCCTATTGTGATTGCATTTGTGAAGGCATTTAGCCTTAGATACCTGAGACACCATTCAGGAACCCCATGAATTATACATCATGAAACAACTTGAACAGTTCCTTATTGTCTAAATCACTGCATAAAATATCTGCCAAGAGGGTTGCTTTACCTAAAGCAAACTCAAAAGCATCTTGGATTTTAACTCTATAATCAACATTAGCAATGGCAGTTTATCACTCAGTGATAAAATAAAATAAATAAAAATATATAAATAAAGCGCTAATTGCAGTATTCACAGTTCTGAAATATCTCTGTTTACACGTGAAATTACCATGTAGGAATCTGATTTCAATTCGATTTCTGAAGTTACATGGCAATTTCTAATCAGGGTAAGGTGAATAATTATTCAGTTAGTGTGGATACATGCAAACAAATAATCGGATTTCAGTCTAATTATTCACCTTACTCTGACTAGAAATGATCATGTAACTTGGGAAATCTGATTGAAATCTGCATGTTGACTTGTCAAGTAAAATGAGATATTTTAGAATTCTGAATATTCCAGTAAAACTTTCATGATTTTTTTTCTGTGCATGTAACCACACTAAGTGCATGCTGAATAACTGTCCCGACCTGCTGAAACTTCAACTGCAAAAGGCTCATATTTGTAACCCTAAGGGAGCTGGCGTAGAAGTTGAAGCAAGTGTCTATCACTGCCTGCATGTACTTCTCTCAGGGCATCAGGGGGAATAGGGCGCGCACACTGCAGCGCTCTCTGCCCACTCTGGCATCTGTCACCCAACAGCAATGGAGAACAGAGTCCAAGCCTTCTAAGCAGGCTAAGCAAAGGAAGCTTTTTTGCCCACTCCAGAGATGTCTCAGGTGTCTTTAGTCAACACCAGAGCACTCTTTGATGTACGCAAGCTGAGAGGCCAGACCGTAACTTGAGAGCATAGCCCACGACGCGCTCCTCAAAGCTGGACGCCACCCAAAGGCAATAATTTACTGTGTGAACCGATGCAGGACCCTTTACTCTCATGTCTGTCACTTTACCCAATAAGTCTGAGTTAACATGAGACACTAAAACATTTTGTAAAGATTTTTTGTTCTGAGAAGTCATTGTGACAGATATAAAGTATGACCCATGAAAAATTTGTTTTTCTTTCTGTGTAAAAATGCAAACTGTGATGAAATTTAATGAGCATTTTTTGTTGGTACCTCACCCACCTCATTCGGATCATCTGTCAGATTTATGAGACTCCCTGTCTTGTGTAGCTGTCAAATGTATATTTCATCTAGTGTTGAAATTGAAGTATGCACGGGCATAGCCTGTACGTATCAGAATGATTTGAAGCAGGTCATAAAAATGAATACCTGCCAGGCACCAGGCAAGGGGCCAATGCTGTAACTCAGGCTACAGGTAGAAAATATGTACCCCATTTTTCCTCATAAACATGTTTTGTGTAACCTTTTTAGTGTGCCTTGGGTTTTATCCCTAGGTGGAAACCGGGACAGACTATAGCAGCAAATATTGGATTTCACGTCGACAGCAAATATAGGTTTTAACACCTGGGTTTGTGCTACGCACAGCTTAATCTGTGTCTGTCTCTGCAAGTGCTTTGTTAGTATGAGTGACCAAGAGATAAAAACAGCTGACCTGCTGCTCTAGAATGCTGCTAAGGCTGTTTTCTCTCTTTAAAACAACACACCTGCAAATTATGCACACAGACACATACATGCTGTAGGGCAGGCTATATGTGCACATCCTACTTACACACACACACACACACACACACACACACACACACACACACACACACACACACACACACACACACACACACACACACACACACACACACACACACACATACACACACACACACACACACACACAGTATTACTGTATCTCCCAGAGTGTTACATGCTATATGCTGTGAATTGTAAACATACCTTCCAACCAGAGGTGTCAGTCCCGGGTTCAGAAAGTTAAAACCCTGCCACAAACTTGATCCAACCAGCTCTGAATCCGCTGACCGTAATGGGCACTCAAGACAGGTAGATCAGCTGCTCAGTGAAGTCACCTTTGTTTAAGGGAAAAACGTGGCAGGGTTTTTACTTTCTGAACCCGGGATTGACACCTCTGCTTCCAACACCCCATGCTGACCTGCTGACAGTATGACCATTACTTTTAACCCTGCGTCCAGCCCATCTGTTTCTGTCGTGACCCCTGAGGGGAGACTTGTACGACACACACTGTACGAACACCAATAAACTCACTCAGAGGTTCTGTGCGTCCTTCTCAAACATGATGTAACACCCTGGTGCTGCTAGGCTAAAGCTGAATTTGAAATGTTCTATTGAAAAGTACTACTATAGGGTGTGAGACTTAATTTTTTTACCTATAGTGCCCAAGTGAACTTTTGGGACTAAGCCTTAGTCAGTTTTCATGACAACTGTATTGGGCTTTATCACATATGGTCTCATTTAAGCACACTTAATTTAGACCTCATCTACAGTGTGCAGGAGTATTTAGTAGAATGGTTAACAGCTGATTAACATTAATCACTGCTCATTACAAGTGATACATACAGGGGTTCTCCAAAGTGTAATGACCGTAATGAAGCGTAATGAATCTAAAAAGGGAGTAGCCGTTATAGCTACCGGCTTAAGTGACGTGACCTCAGAGCTGGAAGGGACCCACAGGCATGTATAGCTGTCGGATATATATCCACCTATAAAAACTAGTAACTACTATCTATAAAATTAGTATCTATAAAAACTAGTATGCCTAAGCAAAGCCTGTGATTATCAGGTTTGTATGACAAAGGCAATAAAAACGAATGCATCAGAGCAGTCTGAAAAGGATCCAAAGCATTACTGGTACTTCAGACCACAGATAAAACACACGTGCCTGCAGTATGTCTTACATTAGGGGAGACCGGGGCTGGTAGGACCACTTTTCACACTCTGTTATATTTCTCCGTCTTACAGTGCGTTATAGCTGTCAAAGTGTGATTGACTGAAAGCTCAATATCTCATCTATAAAACAGGTATATACAATGTCAACAAAATATTTCTCGTTTTGAGTAATGTATGATATAACTGGCTTTGAGAAATTGTGCCAACCTGCCCCAGCACGGGGTTGGTTTGCTTAGGTAGGCGGGGTTGGTTGGCTCACATATAAGCTAATGTAAAATAAATACAGTTCACTCAATAAATGACTGAAAACGTGTAGCCTAATCATATGGTTACCTGAAAAGTCAACTCTAGAACCTGTGATTATATATTTTTTGGATGTACGTGCCTCTTTTCTTCTTTTATACTGGTAAACAGCCAACAGAGAAACAGACAGAATATAAATATGTTTATAACTGATTTATGGATGACAAATAATGTGAAAATAATGGTTAAAAATGATGAACAAAGGGTTAATTCAGTGTTTGCAAATACATTATACATGATTTATAGGGAGTAGTTATTATAAAGTGTTACCAAATAGGGTTGTATTTGAATTATAATTGAAAATTTATAATAATAATTACAATTATGCCTAATCCACTTTTTTAATATTCTCATTTCAAATTGTCATTTTTTTAAACACCCTGTATAAAATGCTCATTTTTATGAGTACCAATGGGCCTTTCTCATGTAAACTGTTGAGCCAACCAGCCCCAAAATTAGTGTGCCAACCAACCCCGCCCACAATGAGGTACAGATTTTTCCACAAACACTGTTAGCCTGCTACCATTAGTCATCTCAGGATCTCAAACTTTATTTTACATTAGCTGAGTCCCTTGACAATCATTTAAAACAAGTGTTTTTTTTTTTTAAATCCCTAACTGTTACCCTTCTGGGAGTTGTTAAGTGGAAGGTATAAAATCCAGGAATTGACCCCCCAAAACTAAAAAGTTTTACTCACCTAAAGGGTTAATGACCGTGAGACTTCTTACATAACTTGACTTACTCTGGTCCTAATGGGCATCATTTTAGTGTTGGAATTGTGTCTCAGCACCCTATAGTGGCTTGGAAATTAACACTGATTCAACCTGCCCCTGATCCAACCAGCCCCGGTCTCCCCTGCTTAGTCTGTCATGAGCTGTGCGTATACTGAGACTCGAAACGGACTAAGACGCTATACTGTGTGTTCTACTCAATGTACCGATATATTCAATTCACCTTAATGCCCTCTGGGCGGCGCTATTATTCAATTAGAATAAAAACAATTATGCTCTTAAGCCTCCTCATTCTGCAACCACCAGAAATGAGGAATAAGTTCAGGAATAGGTGTAGAGAGCACACCAGGATTGCTAAGTATCCCCAGGTGCATGGCTGCTGTCACTGACAGGCTAAGATTGATGAATGTGAGCTGAATCTGTGTGTTTGACTACTGCTGGAATTTGTTTTGTTTATCTTCCTACTGCTATCTAGAGTATTTTTTTTATTGTGCGAGACTGGAAGCTGTCAAACAGAATTGCCAATTTTGGGATAAATAAAGCTCTCTGAACTGAACCGAACTGATGTAACTCACCACAACTCACCGACTTACCTGGAGGCACAAAGAGGCCAGCCCCCTTTTTGGAGAGCTTCACTGCCCCCCTTTTACTCAACACAACAGTCTGCTCTCATACAGAGCCAAAGTGATCTATTTAAAATCTAGGACAAACTGCCCTCGTGAAGGAAGGTCCTCTAGTTAAGCGACATTTGAGCCATTTTACTTCAGGCATATTACCATATGAAGAAAGGCTATCCTTCATCTTTTAGGTTCTGACAGTTCATGTGAGTGAATGTAGCAGTGGATTTTTTCAAGTACAACAAAAGTAACAAATCCAGAACATGGACGTTATCATCTGTAATTTCTCTCTTTATTTGTTATAAGAATATGTGACCAATAATGACATTGGTAATTTACTGAACATCATTAAACACTGCACAACCTCATGATTGTTTCTTCAAATGGCTGACTCTTTTCAGGCCTCCAACACTAGCAACATATTTGTTTATGCAGTGGCACTATCTTTCCACTAGAGGGCACTGTAGCTGCGTCTTGAGAATAACAAAACAGCGAGCAGCTCTCTCCAACCTCTGATGAAGTATACATTTGCCTGGTGCAAGGCATAAACCACTCTCGCCCATCGACACTTTCACCCAACCCTCCTCACAAGTACAGAGGAACTCCTGAGATGATTTTCCTTCCAACACCTCACCGACAGCTTCATCACAGCATGGAGTGGAACTGCCACCTGTCTGTCACTCATAAGTCTCTAAACTACTTCTATTCCCTTAGGAGGTCAGCTGAGGTTGGCTGTTTTGCATCTTCCATGCTAGTATGAAGATGTTCTCCCTACATTTACATATTTCCAAAAGTGAAAGTAATTTGGGTATGTGCCTTTGCCTTGTAGGGAAGAAAGGTAAGGAGGTTTTTGCTAAAGAAGATCAAAAGCAGTAAGATATTTAGGAACATTAGGTCACTGTGTGTTATAATACCACATTCAGTTTCTTTAGCTGTGGCTACATTATTGATGCCTAGCTGATATATATCTGGAAACACTCCACATCTGCAAAGATCTAGAGGCAACATAATCTGGCAGCAAAGAAATTAGGTCAAACCTGTTTGCGGTCGTTACATTACATTACACTACACTTAGCTGACGCTCTTATCCAGAGCAACTTACAGATTTTTACAGGGTTTCAGTTACAGTCCCTGGAGCAGTGTGGGGGTTAGATACCTTGCTCAAGGGCATCTCAACCATGGGTGGGGTGGGATTCGAACCAGCAACCTTCCAATTGCAAGACCAACTCCCTAACCGCTAGACCACAGCTGCCCACAAGTCGTTACACACCTAAAAGACCCACTAGGCCTGTCAGAGAGGCAGTCTTGCCAGTTATTCATTTGCAAATCAGCAGTGTGATCCATGCCATTAACAGGAAGAGTTACTTTCAATGCAAACAGACCATGTGCTACTTTTTTCTTATCACTTGACTCATACTATTAGCTTACTAAGTGCAAGCCATCTACAATGCTTCCATGTTGTACTGAGCCTCACCCTTATGCCATGTGCCCGCCTGGAGCCCTTGCACCTGCTGAGTGCCGGTTCTCCTACCGTCTCCTGTGCTCACTTCTCCAGTGACAGTGCCAGGCGTAGGATCAGGTTGTGGTGACCATTGATATCTGTAGATGGCTACTATACAGATCTCTATGGTGGTGAGGGCTGGCACGCAGGAATTAAGGGCAGCTGGCAGCACAAGTTTACCACAATGCTTACGTAGTCACTGGAAAGTTCCACTGTCCTTACAGCCCACAAAGACGATGTCTGAAGGGCAACAAAAGGCCATTTGAAATGGGCCCGACCAGGTCAAAGGTCACGGATGAGAAGAGGCCCAGAGACGGATAAGGTCAAGCCAAAGATGGTAGATAAACCAAGATACTTTGTGGTAGTTCATGTCTATGGGAGCAAAGTAGGGATCAGTTCCGGGCTGCGTACAGAGGGCTGCATGCGATTGACATAAAACTGACATTTCTACGTCTCATGGCCTTGCGGTTGGTCCTCGCACGAGGGGTGGGGGATTTGTGTCCCCCCTCTCGTACGATCGTGGTTCCAGTAAGTGGCTCACCATGACAAGTCTTGGCATATCTAACATCTTTGGCCAAGCTCTGAAGGTGATGATACACAGGGCTACTCTCTGAGTATTTTGCTAGCCAGTGTTACCAGATGTTGTTTTTCAACATTCCTTCTGATATTAGGCTGAGCACTTTTATCAAGAGAACTTGATCATCAGCAGGCAACTTGTCACCAATGTTTCATTACAACAGAAGCCTACCATGTTGTTGCCTAGCAACACTGCTCAAAAATTGGCCAGTGTATCATAACTTAGACAGTGACTCGCCCATAGATATAACTACACCAGAGACATCACATACATGCAGGGGTGTAAAATCAAAGGTGTGTAAACAATGAACTTGGAGAGACAATGATCATGGTGAGATGGATGCACGGTGTGACACAAGATGTTTTAAAAAGACATGCAAAACATGTTTGAACAATCCCAGTGTATTTTAATGGCCTCTAGTGCACATGTAGATAAAATAGTGTGATTCTGGAGTATTAAAAATTATGTTTGGTACACAAATTCTACTATAGAGTGAATAAACTGTATTGATGGGTGGATAAATCTGAAATTTGAGAGGTGGGTAGACGTTTACCTGTGTTTATCCTCCACTACATCCCTGGGTAGAACCTTGAGATGACACCACCTCACTGACCCCCCAAACATCACACTCCATTAGAATTCTAGTTCACAGGGGTGCAGTGGCGCAGTGGTTAGAGCACCCGACCATGAATGGGCATTTGCCCATGGGGAACCAGGTTCGAATCATTTCCCAACCCTACCCCATCTCTCTCTCTCCCACTTACTTCCTGTCTCCAACTTCACTGTCCTGTCAAATAAAGCCAAAAAAAAAAAAGAATTCTAGTTCAGTGCCATGCCAGTTCTAGTTCTGACCTGCTCATGTCAAGCACACATCAGGAAAGAAATCCTGTGCTTCCTGATTAAGGGTGCACACAGCAGAGAAAAAAGCACAGCGAGAGGGGAAATTAAGCGCTGAATGTCAGAAAGGGGGAGTGCCAGTAATTACTGGTTGTACAGAAGACTGGGGGTGGAGGAATGTGTGTCTGTCTGTAAGTGTGTGTCTGTAAGTGCTTTGTAAGGACAAATTGTTTGACATGGCTGCTGTGTGGATATTTAGAAAATGCCTTCCCACTACGGGGTGACTAAACTAAGTACTAAACGGTTTCTCGTGGAAGTACTCCTTTAAGTCTAAAGTTGAGTGCATTCTAACAATCACACCCGTTCTTTCTTTTGTTAGACTTGTGCTTCTAAGTATGGCAGACCCAAATGAGGTACATGCTGATTTTTCATGAAAGTAGATTACATCCACATAACGAGTAATTGGTTAACTGTTTCTAACACTGAAAGTTGTTTCGACAACAAACTGTGAAGCTGACTCTATAAAGTAACTTGATCAGAGCTGCCAGCTCTCTCTCAATTTTCACAGTTACAGTATAATTAGGTATAAATTAGCTACATATCAAACAAAGATCGATTTAATTCCATTAAATTGTTATTACATTTGTTTCAGGTTATTTGTTAATTACATTGTTAACTAGTAATAGGTGTAAAATTCTTTGTAATATTTCAGGACGTTATTTGCAAGATGTCATGGCCTTGATAAAGACCTCATTAGGCTGTAGCAATGGTAAGTTTGTTGAATAAATTTATACTGCAATACACAATTATAATAACCCTTATATTGCGCTGCTAATACCTACAATATTCCATGACTGAGGTGAAAAATGACCCAAGTCAGAATTACTACGTTTTATGCGCAGTGGCTTTTTGCACGCTGCTAAGAGATTACTCCTTGTGCGGGCAGTTTACTTCCTCTCTCATACTTATGTGAGCGCAGAGAGCATATCTACGTGGCTGGGAATAATATTTCATCTGCATACACATTATTTTCGCTCGAGTAAGTTTGTGCACGGTTGTGTTGTATCTAGACTTCAACCTTTCTGACTGTTATGCAAAGACCTTGTACAGAACTTGTAGAACAATGCATAAGGGCTTGAGGGCACAACTGTTGTAATTATAATCATCATCATAATCATAATAATCATTATATGCACTAAATAATACTGCCGACAAATAGCAGAGTTCAGTAGGGCCCACACATCAAAGCTGAAAGAGGGGAATAATGGTCAGTAACACTTCTTCGATCATTAGACTGTATTTATTATCATTGATAGTCATTAAAACCATATTCCATCATTAAAAATAAGGTGATCATAGCCATGATTCTAGTGTACAAGAAAACTCGGCAACACTTTATTTTACAGTTCCTTTTTTAGTGTATCTATGCAACATGTAGTATTACGTAGTTACACTTTACATACTTACTGTAACACTAACCATAACCCTATGGTGTAAGTACATAATGTTACATAATGCTACATATTGTTACACGCTTTGTCACCCTGTACCTAACTGATATAACAGGGGCAATGAAATAAAGTGCAACCAAAAACTATCATCTGTACCTAACCCCACTGCGGGTTTTTCACACGAGAGGAACTTTAACTTAGTGCCAAACAAAACAGCAGCGCAAGACATGTCATCTCGAATGTCACAGTGCATTCACATGCACATACCAAATAAACAAAAATTAAGAAAAACATACAGCAAGATAATTTGAGTAAACATACTGTACAAAGGGTTCAAGTAGTGCTGATGGATGAAAATTGGTGATTGTTCTGAAGCAGTGAAGTCCTACTTGGGATACCCCCCTGGCCTGATCATTATCTGTCCAGTGTCAGTGAGTTACTTCATTTTCCAATTTTATTCAGAAAACTGATCATATGACTGAGCTCTTGGGATTGAAGTGTTACAAAATAGAGTGAAATGTGGAGGCTAAATAGGATGAATCTAGAAACTAGGGATGTAAATTATCGATTAATTCATTAATCATTAGTTGACTGACCTTGTCAATCGAATAACAATTAATTGATAAGCAGAGTTTTTTCCCTGAATTTCAGCATTTCAATAGAGTCTGTAAGAACATAAGCTAAACATAGTTAAAATACTGAATTAAAACTGTTTTATATTCCTTAATGAAGGATGTATTGTACCATTAGGAACACAGTCCAGACAAATGCATTTATGTTGTATAAAATACATTCTTTATAGAAATTATGGCTAGTTTAACATGAAACAAAATTGTGGACTGGCTCATTTGTTGCATTTGAAACATTCATTTATTAATAACATAAAAAGAAACAGAAGAAATTTTAAATAGAGTAGAATATTATTTAGTTTTATACTACGGCTTCCTTCAATTTCACATTGTGATGCCTTCTTTAGAACGGTTATTACATTTTCTATATACGCACACCTATGAAGTAGCCCCTGCTTTCCGACCATATCACGTTTATGTATCAATGTGCCAAGTTCGTGGTGAACTGTAAATAAACAGTAAAAATGTGAAAGCTTTAGCAAATGACGAGCAGATGGAAGAACACAGAGTTGCAACATGTTATATGCCTCTGAGATCGTCTTTTAGTGTTGTCACACTGCATTTGGACTCTCTACTAACGTGATTTTGCTAAGCAAGGCTTAACAGAACTTTGGAATAGCTTGACAACCAAAGGCATGGAACTAACGACTGGGTCATGGGCAAGGGGGTAGGAGCATAGGCGGAAGTTGAAGCACCCATGGGGAAATCCCAACCCGGAAAGGGCCCAATAGCCTTTAGCATTCCGTTGACCTCCTTTCATTTTAGCGCCACTTTGAAATCAAATAACTTTACATGAGAAGGACACTGTGTCTTGATATTGGCATTGTTCTAAACCAGAGAGGACACAGCACAACATATTTGCTTCGATCGGAAATCTGTCATGTTATTGCCTCTTAAGAAACGTTTATCTAAAATTGTGCTAAAAATGGCGTCAGAAATCATGTGCTGTCTAGTGAGTTTCACAGGAGAAAATTTACCGTACTGTTTGGATAACAAGCCGTAGCCATAGTCATGCCCCTTTACTTTGCTATTCATGTTGGGGAAACATTTACATCAGTATTTCTCAAAAAATAAGCTTAGAACTTGGTATTTGTTTTTAAACAGAATCGCTATCTTTATGGATTTTACTATTCGTTGCAAGTGAATTCAGAAAGATGGCTAAGCTAAGCTACATGCTATAGCTTGGTATATACATGCTAACTAGCTAGATTCCTTGACATGCTGGCTTGTAAGACTGCCTGGAACCAAAGTTGGTTGATGAAGAATCAAGTCCCCAAGTACAATATTAGCCTCCCACTCCAGTAAGTGATTGCAGCTATAACGGTAGAAAAATACTTATTAAGAAAATTATCGTACGCTGTCTGATTTCTGATTGAGCATCTACCACTCAATTTATCGTATTCGGGTTCGTTGGCCTACGTGACCGTACGTCACCACACGTTTGCGCAGTTGCCTGGTGACCAATTAAAATTTTCAGAATTGTGCTTCAATGGCTCCCACTGAAAACAATGCCATCACACGGTCCATCTCTTCTACTGTCTATGGTCATGGCCATAGCAATCATGGTGCATATCCTGTCAGTAATGCCCTCTGCTCTCCTATCATCACATGCTCGCCTTCCGAACAGTGCTGTGATTGTATGTTGTTCTGATGCACTCATTCCATGAAGCACAGCTGCATGCTCGCTGTTAAGGTGGTAACTCATTGAGGTAACTTGTATTTAAATGTAGCACCACACATAGTACATTTGGCCTCTTTGGCAGAATTAGTGAGCTTAAAATGCTCCTGCACCGCACTTCGTCTTGACCACTTCATGTTTTGAGCTGGGCTTCTCGCGTTAGCATTTCACGTTGCGCTCAGCGGCGCCCTCTATTAGCGATACCACTAGTGAAAATGGCAATTAACCGACGATGTAATTTATTCGACCAAATTCTTATCGACAATTAATTGATAGTCGATTAATTGTTTGCATACCTACTAGAAACTCAGCGCTGTTTCAGGGGTATTCATCAATGAAAGAAATCTGCCTAATTGTACCCTGTATGCATTTATTAGTGTCTTTCAAGAAAATTTTAACTTGTAAAGACTGTTTTTGTGTTTGCTCCCTGAGTGAACCCTGTATTTCAGTACCAAAGGTAGAATTATGGGTTTAAATTTTTCAGACATCTTTTTTTACATAAATTTGAATGCAGTGGAAATTCCTTACTTATTGTCTGGTTGCTCTTCCAATACAAAACCAATTTGCGCCAATTCAATTATACAAATCCATTAGAAAATGTGCCTCATAAAACTGTATATATGCACACATACACACACAAATGCATACACATACATATGCTCGAATGAACACACACACAAGCACATGCACATGATATATGGAAAACATCTCTTTTAGGCTACATGAGTTGACTGAATTGTTGTCTACTCAAGTTCCAATTCCACTTTGTTGCCTTGATATCCATTCTTTTCTTGTCCATTCGTCATTACTGGTTTCTTCTCCCTACAAAACCTTTAAATCCAGAGCACGTGGAGAAAAATCAATCAAATCAAATCCCAATAAAACGGCAATTCCACATTGGCCGGGTTTCCCAGTTAAGAACCTTCTTAACGAGATAAGAAGGCTCTTAAGAAGAGGTCGACTAAGAGGAAGCATTAAGTTAAGAGTGTTCAGATACCTTCTTAACGCCCTTATTACCAACATCTTAAGAACCTTCTTATCTGCCTTCATAACTGGAGCGCAATGAGCAATCGATCCCAGAATGGCCGATTGGAGCGCATAGTTACCATAGTAAAATCAAAGATTCTAGAGCACTATAGAATCTTTGGTAAAATGCTCTGAAGTTGTGGTATAACACGTGGCGTCCGACTGAACTCATCAATAAAATAACCGCTAAAAGTAAGACATTTGTCGTCGCGCGCGCACAAAAACAAATTGACACAAATAATAAATACAGAGGCACACAAAAACCAGAGAAATGCTTCTTACGGAAGCCTTAAGAAGGCTCTAAAGAAGTTCTTAATGCTAAGAACGTCTTAACTGCATCTGGGAAACCTGGCCATTATCAGTTGGTGACAAAACCTGAGCAAATATAATATCAGTTTTATTATTTTTTCTACAGCCAAAAATAGCGAATTGTCAAATTTAATGTACACATCAAATACCATGGCAAATACCATGGCATTCTGTTGTTGATATGGATGTGAAAAATGTCCACTTTGTCCACAAAAAAATACATTTACAGCAGTTGTGGTAGAGCTAAGCTACCTACCAGTGGAGGGGTTTGACTTGGCTGATGTTCTCTGGAAGTGGCTCATCTTTTGTTTCTGGTAACAGCAGGCTTACGATGCCACACACTATGGAGATGCACCCCATCAGGATGTAGGGAAGTGCCCTGTCATAGGTCCCTTAACAGTCAACGACAAAAAAGTCTTTGATTATCTTATCAGAATCAGAATCAGAATCAGCTTTATTGGCCAAGTATACTTACGTATACAAGGAATTTGACTCCGGCAGATGTTAGCTCTCTATACACATAACACAGAACGTAATACAATACAATAAATACAATAGACTAAACAAGTATGTGTACTTGTATTGCACAGTAGGGAAAACAATATACAATATACATACAGGCACCCAATATGGGCAATAATGTACAAGTAGGCACATGGTGTCACAGTGGGTTAAACAACCGGTATGACAATATACCAATAAGGCATAAAGTTTTGGGGGGGGCACAAAAAGAGTCTTGAGTTGCTGGGCAGGGGACACCTAGGCAAGTCTTTACTTGTGTCATGTGCAAGAGAAGCGCTGGGGGGGGGATACAAGGGCATAACAGTAAGCATATACACATATGTGCATGTATGTATGTATGCATGTGTAGTTCAGCTGTTCAGTAGGGTGATGGCAGTGGGGAAGAAGCTGTTTTTGTGTCTGGTAGTTTTGGTGCGCAGGGATCTGTAGCATCTACCAGAGGGAAGGAGGTCGAAGAGGGTGTGTGCAGGGTGAGAGGGGTCTTTTGATTATGTTCTCTGCCCGCTTCCTGGTCCTCCCAATGTACAAGTCCTGGAGGGAGGGCAGGGGGGCACCGATGATTTTTTCAGCAGTCCGAATTGTGCGCTGTTGTCTGTGTTTGTCATGTTGTGTGGCTGCTGCTGTACTGTGATGGACGAGCAGAGGATGGATTCTACTACAGCTGTGTAGAAGGTCACCAACAGTTCTTGTGGTAGGCCATGCTTCCGCAGCTGGCATAGGAAGTACATCCTCTGCTGAGCCTTTTTGAGGCTTATTATGAAATTTGTGCACCTTTATGCACCCATGATTTCAATTACACAGGATATGTTGTTTCGAATGCAAGATGCCAGTGAACTTTACAAGGCAGGGGCGTCGTCTTCTCTGAGTAAAGCGCACACATACCTGAAAGACTTGGTTCTCAGGTGTTCTTGAGGAGGCTGGGCAGATATATCACTGGGGTTGTCAAGTGGGCTCCTACTTTCATCAATATTTCGCTGACTATGCCCCGCAGTGGAACCTGGCGCCCCAGAACTACCCCACTCTGCATGTATCCAGCCCCCTCATTTGGTAGACCTGATATGGTCTTTCCCCTTGAGCCATACCCATTGGCTGCTCCACTCTGCCTCTTTTTAAACGTTTGTTTATTAATGTTGTTGTTGTTTTTATTATTATTATTATTATTATTATTATTATTCCCTTTTCAACACCAAGTTTGCTTCATAGCGTAGCCAGTGACTCCGTAATAATGCATACAGAACATAGCAATGACAGTCTAAGAAAACAAGGGTTACAAGCAAACAATTTTGTAATGTTTGTTCTCAAGGTACATACATGTATACTCACCCATATAGGCTATGTAAGCAGAGACTGTGCTGCCTGCTCTGGAGGCCATAGTGGTGATCCCCAGGCCCATATTGCGCACCACGGTGGGAAGCAGCTCTGTGCCGTACAGGTACACAAAAACGAACGCCCCGGTTATGGTGATCTTTCCCAACATTGCCAGGGTGACACTCAAAGCACCCAGCTCTGTGTGAGGCAAGAGGAAGAGGAAGTCAGACTGACAGGACAGAGGACAGTATGGGTCATGTCATGTCTCTGAGGAGTGGAACAACCTTTATGCTTGAAGTGACCTACATGAATAGCTTGCCAAGCCAGACAACCTACTCATAGTTTGCTTTGTACTCTACTGAACTCTGACATGTTTCATTCACTCTTTATCCCACCTGTACGCTAGCCACCAACAACACAAAACAAACAAAAAACGACTCAGTAATTTTGACCTATGACCTGGAAGGGCCTGGATAGATTGGAGGGGATTTACCAGTTTTTTACAGAGGGTAAAAGAGAAAACACACACACAAACATGTCCTACAAACCTGCAGGAACAAGCTTGATGAGCAGAAGCATAATCCCACAAAAGAGCACACTGGATGACAGCGTGAGACGTCGTGACGCGTAGCGTCCAGCAAACCACATTATCGTGTACCCAGCAAACTCAGTGCCAGCAGCAAAGAGGCAGTTGAGGTAAGGGTCCCCATCCATATTGGGGGTGTTCAGTGACAGTCCGTAGTACGTCAGAGACACTACTGTCCTTGAGAAACAGATGGTGAATGATGGTGGATAACAATTTACTGCTCAGTTATAACTTGTACAATGTAAATTGTGTGCATGGTGGTATGGAATGGAATATCTAGCAACATGTATAGGACTGGCAAAGACAGACAATGTTCACACGGTTTGTTATCGTAATTAGAAGACATACAAAATGTAATTTATCAAGTTATACAAGACGTTTTACTCACCAAATAAAAACATTCAGTATTGTGATATTCCTTATATTTGTTGTTCCAAAGAGATCTAGCCATGTATATTTTTTCTCATCTTTTACATCATCCTCCTGAGAAAAAAATCCAGCACAGATACAGTAATTATTGTACAGTAATTCTTGATTATTGTTCATTATGATGAGTAAGTGAAAATATTTGATCACCATCAGCTTTGCAGTGTCGTCTCGCTTGAAGATGACGTCAGGAGGAGAGATGCCGTTCATCTTGGCTGCTGCTCGAATGATGGCCTCTGCCTCTTCCACCCGACCCTGAGAAAGCAGCCAGCGAGGAGACTCTGGAATATACCTGAGAGAGAGAGAAAGAGAGAGAGAGAGAGAGAGAGAGAGAATACAACCTGTAACTCATTTGAGCAAGCAAGATTTTTACCAGTATTTGCTGTGATACTGCAGGACACATACCCCATACAGGGTGGAGCCCGCTAATTAGGTAAATTAAACTAACCCCCTACTTCAGTCAGAGCTGTTGCAGTTGGAGACATTTTGAGTGCTTACTCACCACCACAATGGTATGTACAGAAATCCTGGTACAGACAAGGCCACAAGAAGCATCCTCCAGTCCCGTATGAAGAATGCAAAAAGAGGGAGAAGCGCATAGCCCAGGGCGTAGGTGAAGCTAATTCCCAGAGTAGCAAAGGTGACACGGCACGATTTATTCAGAAGCTCACAACCTGATCAACAAAAAAGAAAAACCATCAGAACTCAAGAGGGAACAGACGCCTAGTAGTATCTTCATCTGAAACAAACTTTCAAAATCTGTGTAACAAGTTTTGATGCCCTTATGGGTATACAGTATTTGCTCTCTCACTTAGACTCTGACGATGCACAAGAAGACTGCAACCTTTTAGGCAAAAATGTAAAAAGCACATGCTGTTAAGATGTAAAGAATGGAAGGCAGGACCAAAGCAGACTCATTTTGATTGACAACAGACAGGACAGGGCGATGGTCGGCTCAGGCGGGGCAGAAGCAGGCTCGGAGTCAGAAAGGGCAAAAGCAAGCTCGGGCAGGGCAAAGGCAAGCTCAGGCAGGGCATAGAGGGGTGATTGGGCTAGCACACACGCTAACACATTTGGGGATGGACTCAGACATGGGGACAGCACATACAAGGGCATGCTCAATACAAACAGAGGCATGTTTAGACACAGGAAGGCTCAGACACCCCAGCAGTCAACAGAAGTTTGTCTTCAAGGAAAAACTCACATTTAGGCACAGACCAGACCAGACTGGAAACAGGCTTGTGTCAGGGCAACTGGGCTGCGTGCTTCAGGGCGTTGACTAACTGCAGGCTCTGCAGCATCGGGTGACTGGACTGGACTGGACTGGACTGCAGGGAAGCAGGGATGGCTGGCCTTAGGAGAACACTGAGGACTGACCACAGCACTACATCAGAGAGTGTTGAGGAGCTGCAATTTGCACTATAATGCACTGAGCTGTAATTTGCACTATAATATGCACTTCATGCTCTTTTTTTCCACTCCTATGCTGTTTTTAAGTATCTATTTCCAATCCTATGCATGTCTCGTCTTTTCTTTTTTAAGTTGTACCATGCTGTCTGTCTGTGGTGTACGATGTGCCCATGGCGTTATGTTGCCTTGGTCCACAAAAGAACTGGTGGGACTGCAATAAATTGACTTGACCTCACTTGACTTGAGTTCCAAACAATGGAAACGGGTTTGTCTGGCTGACTTGTTGGCTCCGGGTGGGTAAGCTGTCAGGCAAGCAGGCTGTGCTGGAGATCTTAAAAGGGAGGAGGAGGCTGGTGGACTCAGACAAGCGGACTGGACTGGTGAGCTCAGGAACCGGCTGGCATCTGATGGCACCAAGTCTGACACTACAGAGCAGGAGAGGGGGTAGTTAGTCGGTGGCTGGCATTCCTGCTCAGCCAGTACCTGAACAGCCCACTGCATTTTCTCAAGTCCCACCAACCTCTGAGCCGAAGCAGACACACCAGGAATGTTCATAAGCCACAGCTTAGTCGACAGAGTCTGCTTAACAATACAGACCGTCATCAGTATAGCTTGTACAGGAGATAATAGACCTGGGGTGGTCCTCAATATGTTTCCTTTGTCCTCCATGCTTGTGTCCTGGAGCTCATCTCAAGTTTCATTTGTGTTATTGCTCTAAGGAGGAGAGAGACATGAGGACGGAGGAGAGAGGAAAAAGGCTCGCGAAATGCAAATGCAGCGTCACAGGCAGTATGGCCACACCCAGGCTAATAGCACACAGTGCTCACAACAAAACCATTGGGCAACCACGACAACAGCACTCAGGGAGCAGCATGTGGCAGTTGGTGGATTTGAACGTGCAACCCCCTGGTCGCAGGTCCGTTATCGTAACTGGTGGATTTGAACCTGCGATCCTCCAGTCACAGGTCCATTACCTCAACTGACAGGCCACCACTGCCCCCCTTTTCCCAAAGAAATCAAGCAGGGTAATTAAGCAATGAATGAGGACCAACAGGCGAAACAGAAAAACAAGAAAAAAGGCATATGAACCAGCACGCAGACATATTGATGGACAGCAACAAGCAAACAGGTTGACAGACAAGCAGAAGCAGGCTAAAAGCGGTCAGGCAGCAATAAGCGTAAACTGACAAAGGACTCATAACAGATTGCACTTAAAATACATTTTTTTATGGCAAGTGGTCTGCTAGCAGGTGCATTTAACCTGCACTGTTAACCTATGGCTAGTGCAAGAACATAAACACAGTCGAACATGGTTTGTTTTTTCATCACTGAGTAGTTCGGTATTATAATTGTAGCTGTTCTGAGATAAAATGCAATCCAGAAATGGCAGTTCACTCACCAAGAATAAAAGCTGCACAATAATTTGCTATTTGTCCCATTCCAACAATAAAGTAGAACACACAGAACATTTCCCAACTGTTGGAGGCAGCTTGAATTAAACTAAAGACAGTTTGGACTGCCATTGTGGCAAAAAATACAAATTTTCTTCCATATCTATAGAAAAGAAAGAAGGATAGAGATTAGAAGGGGCCTATAGCCCAGTGTACATGTCAGACCAAAAATACATGTAGAAATGCATATGAATACTAAAATACATATAAAATGATGTCGTAAATGTAAAACGATGTATGATGACATAATAATAATGACTCTACTTTTACATTAAAGTCTCAGCTCAACTTTGTCAAAAAATCTTACCTGTCTGATATAATTCCAGACAGAAATGATCCTACCAAGACCCCAAGGAAGAACACAGTGACTGTAAAAGGAGTTTTCCAATCATGGTCACACACCAGATCCCACTGTGGGACAACAGTAGTTAGTGTTACATTACACAGATGAATTATAAAGGCACTGTACAAAGCTAACTCACTAACTAAACTCATAACCCACAGCACTGCACTTGTCATGTAGTGACATCTACACTCTGATATAGATTATATAGATTATGTAGCATTGCTGATGATGGGTTCTGGAATTTGTGTGGACCAACCATGTGACTTAGCCAACCAATATAAAGGACAATTGAAACAATAGTATGGAAATAATAATAAACAAACCCTAGAACCTTGTTCTCTACACATCTGTTTGCTATTATGTCCTCCTTTTGTAAGTCGCTTTGGATAAAAGCGTCTGCTAAGTGTAATGTAATGTAATGTAAAAAGTGCTAAGGACTAGTGCTAAGTGTTATTCCAACCAACATTATGTCAGAATAAGGTTTGTAGTCAAGAAGGCTTAAATCTTTTCTCCCAAATGTACTCTTCCCTGATGCACAAGTGTCTTGTGTTTTTTCTTAAAAATACAATCACACTTACAATAGATTGAACATTCATCATTCATCCAGAGCATGTTGAATATGGATAAACAAAGTAATTTATCACTTTTTATGGCACAACATAGCCGTGGCTCACAAATCTGATCTGTCTTGGTGTCAAAATTGCAGTCTCATTTGAAGCAGCTAATGAGTTGGTCCCTAAGCCTTTTTTGAGCGACAGATTTTCCCCAGAGACAACAGAAATTACAGAGGGTGGTCTGTAATTACAGAGGGTGCTCTGTAATATAATGTAGTGCTGTACACTCCATGGACCATGACAAAAGTGTAGTGCTATGTACAGACCAAGGCTCGTTTTGGCCAGCAACATAAAAGGAGACCAAGTGAGTATACAGTTTTTAAAAAATTAATATGTATTAAAGTAAATGAAGAAAAATATTCAGTTTAAATGTTGCAGCATACTATACTGGGTAAGCGCAATATTAAGATAGGGGTAATAGCTACCATATGTGTGAAGAAGTGAAGTGCAATATTATAACATGTCATACCTTTAGGGAGATCTTTAGAGCTATGTGCAATAAATACATTAGATACATTTGTGTTGTGTGTGCTAATCACTATGATCACATTACGGGTGCTCAGCCCCCACTCTGACAGTGAGGAGTATCTGGCAGTTGTCTCTGTGTCAGAAGGGCTGGTTGTAGGTGTCAACCCAAAAGACCTCTGCAGTTACACTCACATGGTAAAGAAAACACTGAGAAGAAGCTACTGTTGTTAAACCATCTGCAGCCTGACTATTCAGTAACTATTCCCACTGAGAATAACATGGAAACTTGTTTGTGTGTGTGCGCTCTGAAGAGGATCTATCTGCCCCCATGTATATATGATATGCCATTCTAGTCAGCGGGTGTTTCCTGTTGCGTGCTGTGGCTTTTGTGCTTCTTCTTGTTCGTGTTCCGCATTTAATCTGTGGCCGGCACATTGCCTATTTCTGGTAAACAATGAACCATGATGTTCTCTTCTTTATTGGATCAGAGTGTTTTGTCAGTACGTCTTCTTTCCTTGCTAACTACGCATCAAGTATTACAACAGTATTATTAATGAAGAGTACTTTAAATGTCACCTTAGAACTAACTGTTAAGTCCTCAGACTCAGAAACATTTCCAGTTAGTGTGGATAATTAAAATGAAGATGAATCTGACTGAGCTACCTGCAGAAAAATACTGCAAACTCAAAAAATAGATTTAATCTTAAGTTAGTTCTCTCGTAACACACTTGCAGACTTACCTCAGTGACAATAGTGGACACATATCTCTCCTCGCTGAACAGCCAGCCATCCAGACATCCCTCTGTGTCGTTCCTATAGGCAGCATCAGAGTCTTCCTGTTCAGAGTAGCGTCTGCAGCGACTCAGGATGGTCTCCCCTTTCAGCTCCTCAGTCGGGATGGACAGATTGTAGCCCAGTCCTCCATAGCTGCTGTTCAGGAATGGAACTCTGCAGTGGTGAGGGGGAATGTCTGCAAGGAATACCATTGACATTCCCACATATCCATTGGGAATGCTGCTGAGACTCAGAAGAATAAAAATCAGTTTTTGATAAGGCCCCCAGTCTCCTAAGAATGCAGTCTCTTCATCAAAGTCTTTCATTCTTACTGCAGACAGAACATGTGCCAGAGACAACGACTGTTTGTCTGCAACTTGTCAGAACTGGTTCAAGCATTTACCTATAGCCGTTCACTGGCACCCGAAATACAGGAAGTACGAGGGAGGAGTTTCATACAGCATTGTCTGTGAGTGCATGTGTGTATAGTGAATGTGGATGTAAGTGAGATAGATAGGAATTGAGAGTGTAGGAGAGAGAGAGAAAGACATAAAAACACAAGCAATGTTTTGTCATCAGAATGTCATGAAGACCACACTTGTGAGGTTTAATCAAAATAACAAGATACTTTAATAAGACACATAAGACTGTGTGCTCGACAGAAAGATTATCTGAGCAACTTCACTGGAAATTCACCAACAATACTGATATCTGTCTCTGTTCATTGAGACAAAGATAAAAAAGCTGATGGGACATTGTCTTCAAGCAATAATCTCAGTTGAGTCCATTTGAGATGGGTACAAATTGTCATTTAAACTGATAAAACATAGACGTTCAATGTTAAATACTTAGCAGAAGATTATATTCAAGTTCAGTTTTAGCCAGTAGGCCATGTATGGAGAGGCTGTGCTGCCAATACAGGCAGCCATTGAGGTGACCCCCAGTCCCATATTCCGCACTACAGTGGGGAACAGCTCCATGGTGTAGAAGACAAGGACAGAGACAGAGAGACAGACAGAAAGGTTCGAAAGAGAGGAGGACAATTAAGTAATGGCTGCATAAAGAGACAAAGGAATGTTCCCCTGTTATAGTGACTGCGTAAATGCTGCTTTGAATTTTTCTTCGTAGTATCATGTTCTAGGGCAGTGTTCCTCAATTATTTTCTCTTACGCCCCCCCTAGGAGGAATAAAACATTTCGCCGCCCCCCCCACTCTCCAACACAACTAGATAATAGTATAATTTGTCTAAAAAACTTTTATAAGTACACCCCTGCATAACATTTTATCTTTATTGACAAAAAAGAAAACAAAAAGTAAAGAAATATAGATCACCTTATGACAAAGAATAACTTTATTAACATTGTTTTTTAATCTGTACTGTGATCGATGTTGCAATTACACTTTATTCTAGTACGGCAAAAAATGTTCCCCAGGGTCACACACGCCCCCCCTGGCATGGCACTGCGCCCCCCCAGGGAAAGCTAACACCACTAGGGAAAGCTAACACCACTAGCCACAGCTCGTAAGACAATAGACAGGTGAAAAAGACATAGAATACACAAGCATTGTGGGTAATGCATACAATCAAGATCAATCAATGCAGTGTACGTATGCGCAAACCATGTCTGACGTAGCTTGATCTAGGTTTGCAACCCAGGTACTGCCTAGCATAGCCCATGTAGTGCCTGTCTGCATATGTGCCTATCTGCAGAATGCTGAAGAATGTGGCACCAAGACAGTCTGTGTGTGTGTGTGTGTGTGTGTGTGTGTGTGTGTGTGTGTGTGTGTGTGTGTGTGTGTGTGTGTGTGTGTGTTTGTTTAAGTGACACCTTCTGTCTCATGGGCAGTTTGTACTTTAGGGGCAGTCACAAATCTGCACCGGAGTGCTGCTCCAGCTTCAGAACACATGAAACTTATTCTGTGCTGGTAGTCAATATTCATTTTTAGGGCACAATGCTGTATAATACTGCTAGTCTTTAGGCATAGACATAAAAGCTCTATGTTTTCCTCTTTGTCACATACACAAACACACACACAACACACATACATACATTCACACATGGGGCAGCTGTGGCCTAGTGGTTAGGGAGTTGGTCTTGCAATTGGAAGGTTGCCGGTTCAAATCCCACCCTACCCATGGTTGAGATGCCCATGAGCGAGGCATCTAACCCCACACTGATCCAGGGACTGTAACTGAAACCCTGTAAATATCTGTAAGTCGCTCTGGATAAGAGCGTCAGCTAAGTGTAATGTAATAATAATAATAATAAAATTCACACAATAACACGCTCACTTTATGTGTGTGTCTGTCACTTTCTGTCTGTCTTACACAGACACACACACACACAAACTTTGTTTCTGCACTCTGCGTAAACAACTCTTCACATACCTCTATAAAATGTTCTCCCCCAGGATTGTAGTCTGTCACCGTGTGTATTATTTGCTATGCTTTTCAGGGCAGTGCAGAGATCGCAACACGCCTAAACTATATAATAAGTGTTACGCCCCGCTGTTGGATGGCCCTACTGGGGCGCACAACAAACCTACCATTGATCCAAGTGATACACAAAAAACACCTTTAAAATGCATCCCAAGCAGTGGGATTTATTACATTAACAAGACTAAAACACCAACACAAAGTCCAAATCATCATAAGACACACAATCCCAGGCTGAGAGGTAACAACCAACAGTCCCATGCCAAAAGCCTCTCCTTTGGCAGCAGGAACCAGGTGGTTTAAGCAGTCTTTGATAGCTTGGCCAGGTGCTCCTAATCAGCCCAATCCCCATGACCATCTGAGCAGGTAGCAAGTATGGGAGAGACAAAGGGACAAACAGCACAGGAGACACAAAGCACATACAGCCGTAACAATAAGCCACAGCGACTTTGTCCAAATTAGCAGGTGTAGTATTACTTGGTTCCTCGTCACGGTCACACCCCCTCTTTAGGTGTTTTCAGACTGACAGAGAACTGTGACGGTGCCGGTTTCTGCACTTAATCTCAAACCGCCCAATGTATTCACACCGAAAATCAGTGTTCAGGAACTGAAAATGGTGATAGAATTGTTAAAGAAAACTTCTTCTAAGCAAACCATGGCAATGTTTGTTTTTTATTTTTTTGTTTTTTTGGTGGCAAAGCAACGGCCTGTCGAATGATATATACAGTCAATAACATTGATTTACCAACGTCTGTTAATTACTGAGCTAAATCCAACTAAAGCTAAAGTTCTTTGGCTAAATCCAACATTCCAAATTCCATGAGCGTGACCTGCTCGCTTCGGTCGCTTCTGATCTGTTCGTACAATTACTGGCAGCCTGAAGCAAACGATGCATTACTTTAAGATTATACAAAAGGGCCATTATGAGCCACTGTGGTGAAATTGTGAATTCTCCTTGAGAAATCACTGAAAACAAGCAATGCTTTGTTATCAGAATGTCATGAAGACCTTTATTGTGAGGTTTAATGAAAATAAGAAGATTTTAATAAGGCACATAAGACTGTGTGCTCGACAGAAAGATTATCTGAGCAACTTCACTGGAAATTCACCAACAATACTGATATCTTTCTCTGTTCATTGAGACAAAGATAAAAAACCTGATGGAACATTGTCTTCAAGCAATAATCTCAGTCCAGTCCACTTGAGATGGGTACAAACTATCACTTAAACCTGTAAAACATATGTTTAATGTTAAATACTTAGCAGAAGATTATGTCCCAATTCTCTGATTTAGCATTTAGTCAGATGTCAGATCTACTACATTACTTATACGTGCATTTGCCTCTTGGCTGTTCTTATCTGATGGCCTCTTTTTCTGGAAAATCCTGTCAAACAAGGAGGGAAATTGCTGTAAAATGATGCAAGTGAAAACAGTCAGCAAATAAACATGTTGGTCAGGGACCTACCATCTGAGGGACTTAACTTGGCTGAGGAATTCTGGGAGTTCCTCATCTTTAGTCTCTGGTAGCAACAGGCTTAACACACCAGATACTATGGAGATGCTACCCATCAGAATATAAGGAGCTGTTTTATGATATGTCCCTTGAAAAAAAAATCAGTAAGAGAAAAATAAATATTTGTAATAACTAATAACGAAACACAAATATCCATTAATAAATAATTATTCATATCTTAAATAAAATAATTAAAACAACAACATAGATCACATAACGCATACGAACTGGAAAATAGTCACTAAATGAAAAGTGTCACTAAATAGTCATTTTGTGAATTACACACATTGACCTACCCACATAGGCTATGTATGGAGAGGCCGTGCTGCCTATACGGGCAGCCATCGAGGTGACCCCCAGTCCCATGTTCCGCACTACAGTGGGGAACAGCTCCATGGTGTAGAAGTAAACAAACGCATAGGCCCCAGTTACAACTAGCTTCCCTATCATCGCCAGGGTGACGATCAAAGCATTCAGCTCTGAGGTAGAGAAAAAAAACAGTAGTTTAAGGCAAGTGTCACGACAGCAATAATATTGTAATAACAATATTGACAAAGAAGTAGTTACATTTGTGTAGGGGAACACTCATAATGTACAGTGTATGCATATCGTTTACTAGATGTGGTGAATGTGTATAGATATGGTTAAGGGCATAATGAAGTGATTTTAAAAGAGACAAACTAAGAGCATGTCAATCAAGACCAAAGGAAACATTTCAGGTGTTGGAATCATGGAATCACGATTAAAAAATGTTTTACAAACCATCTGGAACAAACGTGATGAGCAACAAGACAGCCCCGCCGACAAGAAGAGTGAACGGCAATGTGAAACGTCGAGGAGCATAGCGTGTGGTAAACCAGATGAAAATATAGGCAGCAAACTCAGTACTGGCAGCAAAGAGACAGTTGAGATAAGGATCTCCATCCAAATTGGGGGTGTTGAAGGACAGACCATAATAACTCATTGTTAATGAGATCCTGTAGACAGAGCAATAACAAGATCATTAATGTTGTTTATTATACAGCAGAATGCTGACGAATGTCCCATTGACTTTGAATGGGCCACTCCAACATTCAGAGGTCAAATATCCGCTCCGCATCAGGGTCTTGCATCACTGTGTCGGGGCTTATTTCATGCAAATGACTGACTCACAGAACATTATCCCTTACATAACATATCCCTGGTGTTGCTGGTCTTCATAATGTCATGGACTTCAAAAGAAAAAAATGCAATTTCTGCAGAAAATGCAATGCAATTTGAAGGTAACCAACACCAACTACTTGTAAGAAATAGCTTGCAAAAATCTTAGATAGTGTGTCGTACTGTATCAATTTTGTAATCCAAGGTACTAGCATTTAAAATATGCCCCATCATTATGGCCCACCCTATATATTTATGTGCAAGGACACTCAGTTGGTATAGCTGGTAACTCACCAAATGATTATGTTTAAAATTGTGATGTTCCTTGTGTTTTCAGTTTTTATGAGGTCCAACCAGGTGTACCTCATTTGATCAACTGTGACATTCTCAGTTGTCTGAAAACAAAACCAAGAAGATGGTGCAGTTGATGGTGCAGTTAAATATCTTGAGAATAATTAAAAAAAACATACACACAAAATCTCCATTAGATAACAGTTTTCCTACTGTAAGAAAAAGGTTCGTGTGTCTCTTGGTTGATGCAGCAATCATATTTTATTCCAGTAATGAGCAGTGACAACCCCATACTATAAATGATTGGTGTTTTCACACCTCAGGTATCTGACCGTTCTTGTTACCATAACAGGATTACCATTCAGGAAGCCATATTCGTAGTGGTATCACAGGCAGGGCAACTATAATTTTTTACACTACCGCCTTATCTAGTTAAGAGGGATCAGATGTATAGTGTTACTGGCTTCTCGTGGGTCACCTTAGTGTCTGCGCTGTGCTCCAGCTGGAAGATGTCCTCTGGGGGAGTGATGGCGTTCTTCTTGGCAGCAGCTCGAATGATGGCCTCTGCCTCCTGCAGCCGGCCCTGAGTGATGAGCCAGCGGGGGGACTCTGGGATGTACCTGAGGGAAGCAAAACCATCCATAGCTGTTTTTGGTCATTGGTCATCCGTCCTCCTCCTTCTCCTCCTTCTTCTCCTTCTCCTCATCAGGTGTTCTTGGTATTGTCACACCAACCAGCTCAAGCCAAATGACACAGAGGAAGGCCACATGCAGAAATCAGAGGTTGAAATATATAAACTGAAAGAACAACAGAAAGAAAGGGTGTAGTGGAAAGGAAATATGTGGTGCTAGTCAATTGCGTGCAAACTAAATGCAAAACCAAACGCTGGTAGAATGGGAGCACACCCCCAACATGGATAGGACTGCTTGTATGCTAGCGCCCATTAGGCTATCAATCAGCCAATCAGAACCCTGCACAGCACACCATGCACCTGCAGGAAAAAGACACGCACACAGGAACATGCAGACAATGGTGCTGGCCAAGAGATTGAGCAAGGTCTTAACACTAACAACATAGGTATCAAGTATTAAAAAGACAGTTTTTTCCAATGCATTAGGATCCACTGTGATGTTGGATTTTGACATCTACTGCATTGTGTGGGCAGTCCTTTGGAAATTAAGAGTGTGAGCCCATATGTGTTATGTAGCCTACATGACCTACACTTTAGTTTGAATCATACAGATGTGTTTATTTTACATGTCGTTTCTGTTCTGTTTTAAGAATTAGCCTGGACACCTCTTCTGTGTTCCTCCACGTTTACCATGGCTCTTGTCTGTTTCTGAGTGCATGGTGTACGGCTGTGTCTTTACAGATGAATGTATGTTTACTGTCCCTGTATCTATTACATGGCCCTGCCATATTGTTCACTTATTCACTATTTAGTACTACAGTATATACGTATTGTGGCGGTTACATGTTGGATTTGCCCTTTGTATTCTCCGCATAAGTTAGATGTTCGAAAGCACTGAGTAGGGTGGTCTGTATCTTGCTGACTCGCTGGGTTGCCTGTAAGCTATAGGACAAGTGACCAGCGCCCCCCAGTGCTGCTGTCACATATCTACAAATATCATTGCCAATTTTTGATACAGTATGTTGCATAAATATCATTTGTTTTTAGGGTTTGTTAGGGGTTTTTTTGGTAGCACTTTTGAATTACTTCCTATGAATCATTTATGCATGCATTTGTTAACCCTTAGTTAACACTTTTGATCATTTGTTAGCTATTATTCTGACATTTCTAAACATATACTTCCATCTGTCTGTTTTTCTGTGGGTTGTCTGTCTGCATTTCCATCCGTTGGTCTTTATGCTATCTGCTGTCTATCTCTATGCCTACCATCTTTATGTCTGTCTATCATCCTCTCTGTCTGCTTTAACACTTGTAGATGTGTTAATAATATTAATAGACAAATGTACAGTCTGTTTGTACTATGGCAGCACTCTTTCAGTAAATGTACTTCATGTGGAGTCTGTGACTGTATTTATGTGTGTATTCTGTAACCCCCCCACCTCCGCTCCTTTCCTTCTTTTGTGTCATGGGTGTGTTTATGAATGTGTGTGTATACACCTACCACCAGAGGGGAATGTAAAGAAACCCCAGCAGTGACAGTGCTAACTGTAGTGTCCTCCAATCACGAATGAAGTATGCAAAGAGTGGCAGAATGGTGTAGCCAATAGCAAAGCACGAACAGACTCCCAGGATCCCAAAGCTCATACGAGCTGATTTGCTGAGTAGCTCGGAGCCTAACAGTGGGAGAAATTCAGTTCATCTCAATTTAGTGTGATGACAAACAAATTCCACACAGCCATGAAAGCTCATAGACATCACACATAAAGGTATTTTTGAGAAGAAAATATGATGAACCTGATATCAAAATTTTAGAACTCACCAAGCACAAAGGCTGCACAGTAATTGGAAACGTATGCCATTCCTGCCGCAAAGTAAAGCACACAGAACATCTCGTAGCTGTTGGAGATGGACTGTAGGACACTAAACAGAGTCTGTAGCACCATGGTGATAAGGAAGGTAGGCTTCCTGCCATACCTGAGGAGGAGGGAAAAGCTTTAGATCAAATAAACAGTAGCACTTTTTATGTCCATATAAGGCAATATCCTTTATTTCATACCTGTCGGAGGTAATGCCTGAACAAAAAGATCCTGCCAGCACTCCCAAGAAGAACACAGTTAATGTAAAGGGAGCCTTCCAGGCATCATCACACACCAGGTTCCACTGTGGAATGGGGTAAAAGATCATTGCCAAATATAACTTAAAACATAAAATATGACAACTACTAGAAGAAGATACAATTAAATAAACAAATATGTAAATAGAGCAGCAGAAGTTCCAGTTCCACATTCTCAGTTTTATGTGGATAATTAAAATGAAGGTGTATTTGACTGAACTATCTGCAGACTGCAAAAAATAAATGTAATCTTAAGTTTACTGTCTGGTAACACACTTGCAGATTTACCTCAGTGACAATAGTGGACACATATCTCTCCTTGCTGAACACCCAGCCATCCAGACATCCCTCTGTGTCGTTCCTATAGGCAGCATCAGAGTCTTCCTGTTCAGAGTAGCGTCTGCAGCGACTCAGGATGGTCTCCCCTTTCAGCTCCTCAGTCGGGATGGACAGATTGTAGCCCAGTCCTCCATAGCTGCTGTTCAGGAATGGAACTTTGCAGTGGTGAGGGGGAATGTCTGCTAGGAAAACCATTGACATTCCCACATATCCATTGGGAATAATACTGAGACTGAGAAGAGCATAGATACGTTTTTGGAAAGGTCCCCATTCACCAAGGAAAGCAACAATTTCTTCATAGTCCCTCATCATATAATTTTAGGACAAATAACTGCAAAAAATAAAACAATCCACTGTTGGAAAAAACTACTACTGCTAAATAAAACTACTGGTGGTCTCTGAGAACAAGAAACACAATTTCCTGAAATTAAACATTTGTCCATTTCATAGCTCAGCTGTTGTAGTTGTGTAGTGTTGTAGTAGCACACAGCTACTGTGTATTAATAGCCACTTTGGCACAGGCTATAAATACAGACCACGTGGACAAAGTGGTTAAAGGGCCACACATGTTTTTCTCACTTTCTACCCATCTTCCCCATTTTGCACTGGTGTGTTTACAAGTTACAGTACACAAAACATCTCAGCAGCACCTACTAAAGTTACATCAAAAACATAAATCTGTTATATTTGTTAATAAGTTATATTTGCAAAGCCCCCTAATGAAAGAGCTGACAAAGCATTGTCACATGTTTAGTAAAAAATTATAAAAGCACTATTTTAGAAGTAAAATTGGGTGGGTGCATTTATTGTGGGATTTCACAGAAACATTAGGGAGGTGTTCATAGAAAAACATTTCCTGAGAGAGCATGCTTTTCTTGTTTTTTCCAGCAGAGGATGCACTAGGGCCCAACTGCCACAGGTGCCACTGAGGTCCCCTGGAACAAGGTATTGTCCCCACACACTCCTCCCTGAGCGCTGCCATCATCGCTGCCCTCTGTTCACGTGTGTGATGAGGTCAAACGCAGGTTGCAATTTCATTGTGTGCACTGTGTGCTGTGGTGTACTGTAATCACACTTACAAATAAGAGTCGCTTTCATTGTCACACTGTCACAATCACAGCCTTTCCACCCACTTTGTGCATGAAGTAATCTCTTTGTGCTTCCACTGTCCCCTCTCTGCAGTGTGAGATACAATGTCTACAGTACATACACAACCTTAACCCCACCCCGTCAGGCTATGTATGGGTCCACATTTGTAAACACAAGACATAGAGAACACAGAAGGTCGTGGACATCAAGAGGTTGCAGGAGCAGAATGCCATCGACATGGAGATCATTGTCAACGCCAAGGTGAGGGAAGAGTGCGTCCACTGACGCCGTGCCACCCGAACAGCCCCATAATCACAACTGCTGTAATAATAACTGCAGTTACTATTATAATAATAACTGCTGTTATTAAGAATAACCACTGTAACAATGTGTCTCTTCACGATACATCACTTAGGTGTGTGCTGCTTTTAGGGCCTTTGTCTGCTGTGTCTGCTGTGCCACTTGAGACATTTGAGCAATTTAATTACTGCAGTAGTGCTCACACACCTTCAAACATATGCTATGAAGAGGTGATGGTGGTAATGACTGAAACACATCAGCACACAAACGCACGCATGTTAATCACACACTATCACGCATCTCTCTAATTCACGTTTTTTACACCAGACACTCCCAGTTCTCCTCAGATGAACCTTGTCTGGATGGTATCTTTAAGATTTATTACAGTCAAAGTCAGTTTTTTTGTTAAAAAACCGTATCTACAGGTCATACACAAGATTTGAAATTGCAGTGCTCCCTAGGCCCACATTGTTACATTAAACATATTATAAACATAGCAATATAAACATACTGTAGCAGTATAAGGTTAGCAAACATAATATAAAAATAGCAAAAAGTATAAAAACTGATCTAATACGAATAAGTCAACACAAGATGGGTAGAATTTTTTTTTTTCCAGCAGATTTAAAGTGCAGATGAGGGTCTAGTGTCATCTAGCTCCGGGGGGGGGGGGGTGCGGTGACAGCTTGAGCATCCTGACAGCTTGGTATACGAAGCCGTCTGTCAGTCTGCTGGTCCTGGCCGGGAGGGTCTTCAGTCTCCCTCCTGATGACTTGGGAAAAAAAAAAAAAGTTTTTCTTTCCTCCTCCTCCCCGTGACCTTCCCTGCTTTGCTCTCTTAGTCTTGTCTATTGTCTACTGACTCCACTCCGAGAGACTCTCTCTGCCCTGCTCTCCGAACTAAAAAATCATGGATTTGATCAACCTGTCTCTGAACGCAATTGACACCATCTTCTCGCGGAGAAGCTTGGGTTCGGGGGAACCTGACTGTCCTGCCGGAACGTATGCAGCTGGAATATGATGGACGCGTGGGAGAGGTGGCGGGTCATGTGCCTGGCGGCTCTTTCCGTGGAGGATGTTGAAGACATCTACCTATTCGGAACCATGGTTACAGGTTTTTTGCTGATGGGATTGGGCATTGGCCTGGTTTACCGAGTAACAAAGAAGACGGGAACAGCTGTCCATAGCCCCACAATGCTGCCCGGCTTGATTGATGCGGTGGGCAGAGCTGTCAGCACTCAGACTGTGGCTATGAGCCGCAACATGGATAACATCATGGAGAAGCTTCCGGCTTTGCAAAGGCAAATGGATCGTTTCGTGGAACAGAATGGACAAAGAGAGTAGCCGTGCAAATTGGAATGCGGCTGCTCGCTCTAAAGCCTAAACAACCCCCAATCTTATCTGCTTTCGACTCCCTCAACTGGAATAACAACTCCCCCGGCAGATCACGGCAGCAGGACGCTCTTGCATTCCTCCCCGCCTCCTTCCGCCAGCCTGGCAAGCGGGTCTGTGTGACCAGCGCTGTTATGGCTGCTGGACCGGATGGCTGCTTGCCTACGCTGGATTACCCCAAAGACTTCCTTACCTTGTCTTGCATGTTGTTAAATGTTTGATTATGTGCTCTGTTGCTGAGGTGTTTTTTTCCTGTCCCACATCATGCTCCCTCAAGAGCATGGTCTGGGGTTGTTTTTTTTCTCTCCTCCCCTCTCCTCATGTGATGCTGTATATCTTACACCCCTGTCTTCCCATCCTGTCTACCCCCCTGTCATTTATGTATGTGGATGGGTTGATGGCTAATTTCGCTGGCCTAAAAACCAGTGACAATAAAGGGTTACTTGACTTGACTTGATGGCAGCAGACTGAGGAAGCTGTTGGATGGGTGAGTGAGATTACCTGCAATGCAGGGGGCTTTGTGGGTCAGGCTGTTGCAGTAGATGTCCTGGAGGGAGGGGAGAGAGACACACCCACCACCCACTCAGCTGCTCTCACTACCTGGTGTAGCTTTTTACAGCAGGACACAGTGCAGGTGCCATACCACAAAGCGATGCAGCTGGTCAGGATGCTCTCTATGGTGCCTCTGTAGAAGGTGCTAATGATGGGCACTGGGGCTCTGGTTCTCCTCAGCTTGCGGAGGAAGTACAGTCATATTGGGCTTTGCTGGCCAGTGATGCAGTGTTCTTTAACCAGGAGAGGTCCCCAGAAATGTGCACACCCAGGAATTTGGTGCTGCTTACTCTCTCCACAGCAGCACTGCTGATGGTTAGAGTGGCGTGCTGGGTGTGCCCTCTCCTGGAAGTCTATGACGTCCTGAATTCTAAGAATTTTAGATTCTTAGGACTCAACCTTTGTAATACTTACCCGTTACTGAACAAATTGGTGTGTCTGGCCACCCACACACCTAATCTCTGCAGGTCTGTGAGAATACATTTCTTCCTAATTACCTTGACGTCTTTGTGGGAAAACCCGAATTTCTGCTTAACATTCCACTTAGTGACATTTTGGACGAGTTAAGTGTTCACGTGAAGTGTAATTACTATAGGTGCAGTTTCATACCCCAGCCTTGAGCATGCGAGTTGGAGAAACTCCCCAAAGTGCCTTCTGGTAAAGTGTAATTAAACAGACTAGGAAAGGCCTGCATACCGTGGAGGGGTACCACAGGTGCCACTATATCCCTGGCCAGGGTTAGGGTGAGAGTTTTAGAGTTACCCTTACCCTAAACCTAGGGTTAACCTCAATAGGGGTTATTCATGTGAACATGATGTACGAGAACATGATGTACGAGAAACACCTTACAATACACTGTAAGACACAAACATATATGCATCTGTCGATGCATGCAAGACAAAGTCAGTACTGCAAACATAAAATATAGCCTGGGCTTGCTCATACTGCCTGTGACATTACAGTGCACTGAATTTTAGGTTCAAGTCAGTCTGGCTAACCTGCCTATTCTCGGCTGTTCCTTTGCCCAAGAAATTGGGCACCAATGAAAAAGGAGGGCTACGCATATGTCATCGGAATCAGTGTTCTGATTGGTTGTAACTCTGTCCAGTAGTACACAGAGGCATTTGAAAGACACTCGTTGATCCTGCCTCTGAGAACTTCCTGTCTATGGAAGATTTGCCAGATCAAGCTCTGTCTACAATCTTGGTGCGACAGCTAGGCTAGGCAAAATACAGTCAGTACAATACATGGAAGAGGAACAGCAATAAAGGATTTGGAACAACGCAGCATACAGTAAGCAAATGTGGAACATTTGTGGCACCTTTTCACATCACACACATTTCTCAGTGTCCAAACTGTCTGTGGTGTTGTCTTGCAAAGGGTGGGGTGCTTGTGAACCGATATAAAGCCTTCACACCATGTTAAGGCCTTGGTCTCTAAAACTCTTTACACTCTTTACACAACGAACTATTTACACCTGCCCCAGCAACTCCTGCATATCTCCCAGCCAGTCCTTATGTGAAAAGTGAAATTAAGTTATCACAGCCTTGTAAAGCCCTAGTGTTAAGGGTCAAAGGGTGGGATGTGGTGTTTTTATGGTGTCTGTGGACCATACTTTAACGGCACTGGACTTCGTTTTCACAGTCTTCAGTTTGTGTTAGTACTCCGGAACGAGGATAAACATTGCATGATTTGCAATGCCAGGCTTAGGATCAGGTTGTAGTGACCAAAGATATCTGCAGATGGTTACTATACACTACATGGCCGAGTTCAAGATGCAGGAAATGTAGCAACATGGTTAATTCAACAAAAACGTAGGTGCGCTGAACACCCTGTTGTATGACGCAAGTCGTGGACCTATGGCAGCTGAGAGGGCGATTCTTTGTGCCGTTCTGGCAGAGGAAATCACGGAAGATGACCGTGCAAAGTTGTCGCCGATTGGATACGTGGTTGGTTGAACACGCCTACCAAACCGGAGCAAACAATCCCGAAAGCATGTTGCAGAATGTTGCACTACGTTGCGGCCAAACAATTTGTTCAATCAGGAAACCATAGCAAACTGGGGCATCGGTTGAACTCGCCCTAGATCTCTATGGGGGTGTCCTCTTGGATATAGGAAGGGCAGCTGGCAGGACAAGTCTACCGCCATGCTTATGTAGTTACTGGACACTTGTCTTAGGCAGAGCATGAAGATCACAGCTTTCTGGAAAGTTCCACTGTCACTGCCAATACAGCCCACAGAGGTGGTGGCTAAAGGGCAACGACAGGCCATTTGAAATGGGCCTGAGTAGGTCAAAGGTCACGGATGAGAGGAGGCCAAGAGATGGCTGACGCCAAGCTCTGAAGGTGATAAATACACAGGTCTACTCTCTGAGCAATTTTGCTAGCCAGTGTTGCCAGATGTTGTTTTTCAACATTCCTTCTGATATTAGGCTGTACACTTTTATCAAGAGAACTTGATCATCATCAGCAGGCAACTTGTCACCAATGTTTAATTACAACGGAAGCCCACCATGTTGTTGCCTAGCAACGCTGCTCCAAAAGTTGGCCAGTGTATCATAACCTTGACGGCGACTCTCTGCCCACAAACATAACTAGACCAGAGGCATCACACACATGGGTAGAACCTTGAGAGGTCACCACCTCACTGGTTCCCCAAACATCACAATCTACCACTCTATTAGAAATCTCGTTCAGTGCCATGCCAATTCTAGTTCTCACCTGCTCATGTCAAGCTCACATCAGGAAAGAAATCCTGTGCTTCCTGATTAAGGGTGCACACAGCAGAGAAAAAAGCACAGCGAGAGGGAAAATTAAGCGCTGAATGTCAGAAAGGGGGAGTGCCAGGAATTACTGGTTGGACAGAAGACTGGGGGTGGAGGAATGTGTGTGTGTCTGTAAGTGTGTGTCTGTATGTGTGTGTCTGTAAGTGCTTTGTAAGGCCAAATTGTTTGACATGGCTGCTGTGTGGGTATTTAGAACATGCCTGCACACTACCTCTTCAATTTCCCTGAAAAAAAGTTTTCATGTAATTTTGTCCTATGTCTGTAGTCTAATTTATATATCCCCCGGTAACAAAAAAGTCTTTTTCTCTTTTTGAGACATCTGATATTGTACATGTAGCAGACTGACTCATTACAAGTGTGCTAAATTAGTATCAGTTTCAGTTTTTTGCCTCATATTTTCTAAAACTATAATATCTTTATGGAAGTAAACTTTGATACACACAGACACAAGAAAACATTTTTGGGAAGAAATTGTTTGATCTGGTGTATTTTTTGGAAGAAATATGTGGCATTACTGACTGTTAGGCAAACACATTGTCCTGTCCTGACTGTTATGCAAACACATCGTAAACTTACGAATGTATATGGATTTTAGGGCAAATTGTTATAATTTTCATTGTATGTACTAAATAATACTGTCAACGAACAGTGGAGTTCAGTAGCGCCCACTCACCAAAGCTGAAAGAGGCGAATAATGCCCTGTAATACTTCTTTGAACATTAGACTCTATTTTTATCATTTATTGATGTTCATTAAAACCATATTCCATCATTACAAAGACGATTAGATGATTACAATTCTAAATGACTCCAGTGTACAAGAAAACTTTATTTTACAGTTCCTTTTTTAGTGTATCTACATGAAACAACACGTAATATTATGTACTTACTCTGTACTTAACTAACACTAACCCTAACCCTATGGTACAGTGTAAGTACATATTGTTACATACTTTGTCACACTGTACCTAATTGATGTGACAGCGATAGTAAAATAAAGTGTAAAACTTGTCATCATCTGTACCTAACCCCACTCCAGCATTTTCACTTTAACTTAGTGCAAAACAAAACAAACGCGCAAGACATGTAATCTGAATTATCAAAGTGCATTCACATAGAAATACCAAAAACAAAAATGAAGCCAATAATAAGGCCAGATGGTTTAAGCAAACATAGTATACAAAGAGTTCAAGTAGTGCTGATGAATGGAATGATGTTCCATGTGCTATCTGTTCATGGACAGGTTTTATTTGCTATTTTGGAAATCCAGAAAGCAGGTTTAGTCTTTTACCTATGTATCTCAGAGCAAGTGGTAAACTTCCTACAAGGAGACTCCTGTGGCTTTGCTAGGGGAATGAAGCCATAAGACCCTTCTAGTAGGAGGTTTTCGACTCAGTACCTTGTCTGGGTAAGTCACTAAACCTCCTAATTGGAATCCCCCCGGCCCTGATCATTATCTGTCCCGTGTCAGTGAGAAAGTTCATTTCCCAAACAAATTTATTTAGAAAACTGATCATAAGGCTGAGCTCCTGGGACTGGTGTTACAAAATGGAGGCTAAATAGGATAAATCTAGAGCTGTTTTGGGAGTATTCATTCATGAAAGAAATCTGTGTAATTCTATCCTGCATGCATTGCCAGTGGGGTCGGCCATTGTTGGTGTCTTTCAAGAACATTTTAACATGCAGAGGCTTTGTGTTTCACCCATCTTGTGTAGCCTTGCTTACTCAGCAAATGCTCTATGGCACACATATGCAGTGGCAAAGGTATGATTGTGGTCACATTTTCAGACAACATTTTCACATAAATTTGAGTACAGTGGAAATTCCTTGTTATTGCCTGGATGCTCTTCCAGTACAAAGCCATTATAATTATGTGCCAATTCCAATACAAACCCATTATAATATGTCCCTCAAACTGTAACTGTAGGTATGCACACATACATACACACGGTATATGAGGAAAAAAAACCTCTTTCACATGAGTTGACTGAGTTGTTGTCTACTCAAGTTCAAACTCAGCTCTGTTGCCTTGATGTCCATTCTTTTCTTGTCCGTTCATCATGGCCGGTTTCTTCTTCCCGCAAAACCTTTAAATCCAGATGATGTGGAGAAAAAAAAAACATAACAAATCCCAGATGTACTAAAACGGCAATTCCACATTATCGATGTAACAAAACCTGAGCAAATGTAATATCGGTTTTATGATAGTTCTATGACCAAAAACACTGAATTCTCAAATTTCATATACACATCATGCAAATACCATGGCATTCTGTTGTTGATATGGATGTGAAAAAAGTCCAAACTAAATTTACAGCAGTTGTGGTAGAGCTAAGCTACCTACCAGTGGAGGGGTTTGACTTGGCTGATGTTCTCTGGAAGTGGCTCATCTTTTGTTTCTGGTAACAGCAGGCTTACGATGCCACACACTATGGAGATGCACCCCATCAGGATGTAGGGAAGAGTCCTGTCATAGGTCCCTTAACAGTCAACGACAAAAAAATCTTTAAAAAAATATATATCTTATTATAAATTCTTTATGTACCGATGATTTCAAGTACACAGGATATGATGTTTGGCATCCAAGATGCCTGTGGACTATGCAAGGGAGTAGGAGCATAGGCGAAAGTTAAAGCACCCATGGGGAAATCTCAACCCGGAAAGGGCCCAATAGCCTTTAGCATTCCATTGACTGCCATTCATTTTAACGTCACTTTAAAATGAAATAACTTTACATGAGAAGCACTCTGTACCTTGATATTGGCATTGTTGTAAACCGGAGAGGACATAGCGAAACATATTTGCTTCGATCGGAAATCTGTCATGTTATTGCCTTGTAAGGAACGTTTATCTGAAATTATGCTAAAAATGATGTCACAAACCATGCGGCGGTTCGTGAGTTTCTGTCGCACAGGAGAAAAATTACCAGACTGTTTGGATAACAAGCTGTAGCCACAGTCATGTCTGTTTACTTTTCTATTCATGTTGGGGAAACATTTACATCAGTATTTCTCAAAAAATAAGCTTAGAAATTGGTATTTGTTTGTAAGCAGAATTGCTATCTTTATGGATTTTACTATTCGATGCAAGTGAATTGATAGAGATGGCTAAGCTAAGCTACACGCTATAGCTTGGTATGTACATGCTAACTAGCTAGCTCCCTTGACATGCTGGCTTGCAAGACTGCTGGACCAGAGTTAGTTGACAAAGAAAAAAATCCCCATGTACAATATTAGCCTCCCACTCCAGTAAGTGATTGCAGCTATAATGGTACAAAAATACTTATTAAGAAAAATATCGTCCGCTGTCTGATTTGTGATTCAGCATCTACCACCAAATTTATTGTATTTGGGTTTGTTGGCTGACGTGACTGTACGTCACCCACGCTTGCGCAGTTGCCTGGTGAACAATTAAAATTCTCAAAATCTTGCTTCAACGGCTCCCATTGAAAACGATGCCATCCCACGGTCCATTCTCTTTCTACTGTCTGTGGGACTATGCAAGACTATGCACTTGAGGGACATACATGTATACTCACCCATATAGGCTATGTAAGCAGAAAGTGTGCTGCCCACTCTGGAGGCCATAATGGTGATCCCCAGGCCCATATTGCGCACCACGGTGGGAAGCAGCTCCGCGCCGTACAGGTACACAAAAAGGAACGCCCCGGTCATGGTGATCTTTCCCAACATTGCCAGGGTGACACTCAAAGCACCCAGCTCTGTGTGAGGCAAGAGGAAGAGGAAGTCAGATTGACAGGACGGTTGCTTGAAGTGACCTACATGAATAGCTTGTCAGGCAAGACAACCTACTCATAGTTTGCTTTGTACTCTACTGAACTCTGACATGTTTCATTCACTCTTTATCCCACCTGTACGCTAGCCACCAACAACACAAAACAAACAAAAACGACTCAGTAATTTTGACCTATGACCTGGAAGGGCCTGGATAAATTGGAGGGGATTTACCAGTTTTTTACAGAGGGTAAAAGAGATAACACACACACAAACGTCCTACAAACCTGCAGGAACAAGCTTGATGAGCAGAAGCACAATCCCACAAGAGAGCACAGTGAAACACAGGGTGAGACGTCGTGACGCGTAGCGTCCAGCAAACCATATTATCGTGCACCCAGCAAACTCAGTGCCAGCAGCAAAGAGGCAGTTGAGGTAGGGGTCCCCATCCATATTGGGGGTGTTCAGTGACAGTCCAAAGTACGTCAGAGAAATTATTGTCCTTTAGAAACAGATTCACATTTTGAATGACAGTGACATTTTACTGCTCGATTGTAACTTGTACAAATGAAATGATTGTACAAGAAATTATTGTGTGCATTGTAGTATGCAAAAGAATGGAATGTCTAGCAACACTTATAGGACTGGCAAAGACACGATGTTTAAATGGTTTGTGTTATCGTAATTACAAGGTATACAAAATATAAGTTATCAAGTTAAGACTTTTTACTCACCAAATAAAAACATTCAGTATTGTGATATTCCTTATATTTGTTGTTCTAAAAAGATCTAGCCATGTATGTTTTTTCTCATCATGTACGTCACCCTCCTCCTCAGAAAGAAATCCAGCATAGGTAAAGTAATTACAAACCAACCGGTTACCAGTCCATATATTTTAAAAACATTCTTAATTATTGCCCATTATGATGAACAAGTGAAAAATATTTGATCACCATCAGCTTTGCAGTGTCGTCTCGCTTGAAGATGACGTCAGGAGGAGAGATGCCATTCATCTTGGCTGCTGCTCGAATGATGGCCTCTGCCTCTTCCACCTGACCCTGAGAAAGCAGCCAGCGAGGAGACTCTGGAATATACCTGAGAGAGAGAAAGAGAGGGAGAGAGTGAGAGAGAGGGTACAACCTGTAACTCGTTTGAGCAAGCAGGATTTTACCAGTATTTGCTATAGGTCACATACTCCATACAGTGTGGAACCAGTTAGTGAAGTAAATTAAACTAATCCCCTACTTCAGTCAGAGCTGTTGCAGTTGGAGACATTTGGAGTGCTTACTCACCACCACAATGGTATGTACAGAAATCCTGGAACAGACAAGGCCACAAGAAGCATCCTCCAACCCCGTATAAAGAAGGCAAAAAGAGGGAGAAGCGCATAGCCCAGGGCGTAGGCGAAGCTAATTCCCAGAGTAGCAAAGGTGACACGGCACGATTTATTCAGAAGCTCACAACCTGATCAACAAAGAAGAAAAACCATTGCAACTCAAGAGGGAACAGATGCCTAGTAGTATCTTCATCTGAAACTAATCCAAATTAAAACAAACTTCCAAAACCTGTACAATACGTTTTGATGCATTAGAAATACAGCATTTGCCCTCTCACTTAGACTCTAATGATACACAAGAAGACTGCAACCTTTTAGGCAAGATCCAAAAATCTTAAAAGCACATGTTTTAAAATGTTAAGAATGGAAGGCAGGACGCAAAAGCACACTCATTTTGATTGACAACGGACAGGACAGGACAGTGGTGGGCTCAGACAGGGCAGAAGCAGGCTCGGAGTCAGAAGGGGCAAAAGCAAGCTCGGGCAGGGCAAAGACAAGCTCAGGCAGGACATACAGCGATGATTGGGCACACACACGCTAAGACATTTGGGGATGGACTCAGACAGGGGCAGTAGATACAAGGGCATGCTCACTACACATGGGCATGTTCAGAGACAGGAGAAGGCTCAGACACCCGGGCAGTCAACAGACGTTTGTGTTCGGGGAAACACACTCAGGCTCAGATTGGAACAGAGGAGGATGCTCTTGCTGTAGGAAACGGGCCTGCAGGCTGTGCGTCAGGGTGACTGGGCTGGACTGCAGGTTCTGGGAAGCAGGGAGGACTGGCCTCAGGGGAACATCGATGCCTCCCAGAACTTTACATCTATTTGGAGGGTAGCGTGACAGCCAGGTGAGTTCCAAACAATGGAAACGAGTTTGCCTGGCTGACTTGTTGGCTCCGGGTGGGTAAGCTGTCAGGCAAGCAGGCTGGGCTAGAGATCTTGAAAGGGAGGAGGAGGCTGGTGGGCTCAGACAAGCGGACTGGACTGGTGAGCTCAGGCAACGGTTGAATCCTTTAAAGACACCCACACATGATGACGCATGTTTAACATGGTGCTTGTGTTATTAGGGTTGTCTCAGTTTTCGTCTGTGATTGTCTTTAACTCCTCCATCCTCCAGTAGTTGCTTCCTTGTCTCCTTAATGTGAGGAAGAGCTGGGAAAGTATGGAATGGTGGATGAATTCAGGAATGGGATTCAGTGTCGCTCCTCCTGCGATATCTTAGTGGGTGCTGGGTCCATTGTTGGTCAGTATGATAGAAATGAAAGGCAGGACCTAAACTAATGTTGGAGGGACACCAGGGTTATTCAAGGCACAATTCTGACCGAAACTCAAAGCAGAGCTATTGTCTATGAACTACTGAGCACGCAAACAGAGAAGCAGGCTAACAGTAAAGTGACTTTGAAAAATGAGTCCCATTTGTCATTGTGATTACACAGCACACAGTGCTCCCAATGAAGTTCAACTTCTGCATTTAACCCATCACACATCATGTGAGCAGGGGGCAACCATGACCACGGCGTCCAGGGAGCAGTGTGTGGGGACGTGTACCATGCTTAGAGTACCTCAGTGTGTGTGTGTGTGTGTGTGTGTGTGTGTGTGTGTGTGTGTGGGGACGTGCACCATGCTTAGAGTACCTCAGTGACACTTCTGGCAGTTGGTAGATTCAAACATGCGACCCCCTAGTCACAGGTCTGCCAGGCCACCACTGCCCCCTTTTTGCACAGATATCAAGCAGGATAACTAACAATGAATGAGAACCAACAGGCAAAACAGAAAAACAAGAAAAAGGGCAGACAAACTGGCAGGCAGACACAGTAATGGACAAGACGTGCTAGCAGGTGAACAGGGCAACAAGCACGCAACAAGCAAACATGCAGGCTAAAAGCGGTCAGACAGGCAGCAACAAGCGTGAACTGAAGAAGGACTCATAGACTGCACTGAAATTTTTTTATTTTTTTTTAACAAGTGGCCTGCTAGCAGGTGCATTTAACCTGCACTGTTAACCTATGGCTAGTGCAAGAACATAAACACAGTCGAACATGGTTTGTTTTTTTCATCACTGAGTAGTTCGGTATTATAATTGTAGCTGTTCTGAGATAAAATGCAATCCAGAAATGGCAGTTCACTCACCAAGAATAAAAGCTCCACAATAATTTGCTATTTGTCCCATTCCAACAATAAAGTAGAACACACAAAACATTTCCCAACTGTTGGAGGCAGCTTGAATTAAACTAAAGACAGTTTGGACTGCCATTGTGGCAAAAAATATAATTTTTCTTCCATATCTATAGAGAGGAAAGAAGAAGAATAGAGATTAGAATGGGGTGTATAGCCCAGAACACATATAGAAATGCATATTAATGCATATTAAAATACATATAAAATTATGTTGTAAATATTAAACAATGTATGATAACATAATAATAATGGTTCTACTCTTAGATTTGACCCTTAAGTCGAGACTCAACTTTGTCAAAAAAAAAAAAGTTTTTTCTTTTACCTGTCTGATATAATTCCAGACAGAAATGATCCTACCAAGACCCCAAGGAAGAACACAGTGACTGTAAAAGGAGTTTTCCAATCATGGTCACACACCAGATCCCACTGTGGGACAACAGTAGTTAGTGTTAAATTACACAGAAGAATTATAAAGGCACTGTACAAAGCTAACTAGATAAATGACTAACTAAACTAGTAACATACAGCACTGCACTGATCAAAGTAACAAAGTAACATCTACTCTGATATAGCTTATATAGATTATGTAGCATTACTGATGAGGGGTTCTGGAAATTTTGCAGACCAACAGGACCATGTGACTAAGCAAACAAAACCAATATATAGGACGGTTGAAACAATAGTATGGAAATAAAGTGCTAAGGACCAGTGCTAAGTGTTATCCCAACTAACACTATGTCAGAATAAGGTTTGTAGTCAAGAAGGCTTAACAACAATGGTACGATTGACTCTGGGAATAATAGTATGGAAATAATAATAATAATAATAATAATAATAATAATAATAATAATAATAATAATATGAAAGCTTAAATCTCTTCTCCCAAAACATACTCTTCCTAAATGCTCAAGTATCTTGTGTTTTCTCTTAAAAATACAAGCACACTTACAATACTTTTTTTTACTGCATTTATATTGCGCATTCCTATTCCTAAGTGCTTTACACTGAATGTCTTGCATTCACACATTCACTCCGGTTGCGAAGTCTGCCAGGCAGGGCACCAATTAGCACACTGGGAGCAGTATGGGGCTCAGTGTCTTGCTCAAGTACACTTCGACCTAGCCAGGAGAAGGTGGAATCGAACCAGCAACCCTTCGGTTCAATAGACTAAACATTTGTCATTCATCCAGACATGAGCATTGTGCTCCGTATGCTAATCACTGTGATTTGGGATGAACCCGTGCTTGTTAACACCATTAATCAGGGGTCATATACACTGACATGTATATATGGGTGTTTTTTTCTTTTTATAGAGTATTAAAGGGTGCATGCCCGAAACATCATGATGTGCATGCGGTTTAGGTTTCATGACCATTTAAACTTTAAGAGCCATGGCCCTTTTCTGCTTACCATTGATCGCTGCATTTATTTTTAATGGATTTGGGAGGATCATAACTTAATTTCTATACAAGATATAGGCCTGGCAATTGGCACTCTTGTCAATTCGCACGTTATGCGTACGCATACATATACATGATTACATATACATTCATTCACTCCCCACAGTCTCAATTACATCAAAGTTAATGTGAATAATTAAATGAAAATGAGTTTGACTTAGCTACCTGCAGAAAAATACTGCAAACTGAAAAAAATACATTTAATTTTAAGTTAGCTCTCTTAAGTTAAAACACCTGCAGACTTACCTCAGTGACGATAGTGGACACATATCTCTCCTTGCTGAACACCCAGCCATCCAGACATCCCTCTGTGTCATTCCTATAGGCAGCATCAGAGTCTTCCTGTTCAGAGTAGCGTCTGCAGCGACTCAGGATGGTCTCCCCTTTCAGCTCCTCAGTCGGGATGGACAGATTGTAGCCCAGTCCTCCATAGCTGTTGTTCAGGAATGTGACCCTGCAGTGGTGGGGAGGAATGTCTGCTAGGAAAACCATTGACATTCCCACATATCCATTAGGAATGCTGCTGAGACTCAGAAGAATAAAAATCAGTTTTTGATAAGGCCCCCAGTCTCCTAAGAATGCAGTCTCTTCATCAAAGTCTTTCATTCTTACTGCAGACAGAACATATGCCAGAGACGACCACTGTTTATCTGCAACTCGTCAGAACTGGTTCAAGCTTTTACCTAAAGCCAATCACTGTTACCTGAAATACAGAAATGTTGAGAGGGAGGAGTTTTGTACAGCATTGTTTGTGAATGCATGAATGTATAAGGAATGTGGATGTGAGTGAGAGTGTGTGTGTGTGTGTGTGTGTGTGTGTGTGTGTGTGTGCGTGCGTGCAAGACACACAGTCTAAGTCCATGTGTGAGAGAGAGAAAGAGAGGGAGAGAGAGAGAGAGAGAGAGAGAGAGAGAGTGTGTGTGTGTGTGTGTTTAAGTGATACCTCATCTCTCTGGGGCTAAAGTTTGTACTTTAGGGCCAGTCACACATCTGTAGCTGAGTGTTGCTCCAGCTTCACGACACAAATGACTACGTCTATGCTGGTAGTCAACATTTATTTTTTGGGCACAATTCTGTATAATACTGCTAGTATTTATACATAGACAAAAAACTCTCTCTCTCTTTCTCTCTCTCTCACACACACATAGACACATCACACACTAAAACACTCACTCCCACACACAATGTTACTTTGTGTATGTGTGCCACGTTCTGTCTCTTTCTCTCTCTCTCACACACACACACACACACACACACAAACAAACTTTGTCTCTGCACTCTGTGTCTTAACACAACTCTTATATACACATACCTCTAATAAATGTTCTCTCCCAGGACTTTAGTCTGTCAGCATGTGTATTATTATGACCATGGCTAGCAAAGGTAGCGTTAGCGGTCATATTGTTTGTTTGTGGCTTTGTGGCCATTTAGCCCTAGCAGGCTAGTAGCGAAGAGAGGCTTTTGGCGCCTGGTGGGCCACCAGCGTTCTGCCAGTGTCTGTAAAGAGGGGAAGACTGCCAAGTTTTTGCTTAATAACTCAATGACCATTTCACTCAACAAAATCAAATCTTTGATATATGTCCGTGTTATGGAGGAATATCAACCCAACCCATACAAAGTCCCTTGTAGCATAGCACCACCTAGTGAAATGGGTAAATGCAAAAAGGGGGGTTTTGAATTGCCAATATCTTGGACCGAGAAGGCGGGAATTGTACAAAATATGTCATGCCCGATCAGAACAATAACCTCCAAAAGCACAGCTAGTATCGTAAAGTTCGGACGATAGGGGTTGCTGTAATTGTACAAAATTGAATTTTTCCTTTTATCTGGAGAGCGCTACAGTTTAATTTGATCAAACTTGACATGACAAGTTTTGTGACATTTTCTCACAGGAGCCGCTGCTTCTCATCAAAGCTAGAAATCCAAAAACTATTTTCGCTGAATAACTCAACAAAATCAACTCAACTTGAAGTGAGAAATTGAACCTGCTTGATGGGGAAAATATCAGCATAGAATGCCATAGCACTAGCACCTGTACCGCTACGCAGTACATCTAGTTTACTATTGACATAAAGGCAGGCCACATGCAGAAATCAAAGTTTGAAAGCAAATGTGGAGTGCTAGTCAATTCTGTGCAAACTAAACGCAAAACCAAACGCTGGTAGAATAGTATGGAGATAGATTTGTCTCATAAAGATTTGTATAAATAAAAAAAGATATATATATATATATAAATACATTTATAAATATTCAAACACAAAATACAAATACAAAAACGCGACATACAAATAAATGATAGAATGTATATAAATACACAGGCTTTTTAAATATTTTTTCGAGATTTGTAAATATATTTTCGAGATTTACCAAACTAGCAGCTGCCGACGAGCTGCACGACACCTTTGCTCAAGACTGCCATCTGCTGGATGTCCAGTCAAGGGTATTTGTATTCAAATCCGGTGACATTTATTTGTGAAACCGTGGTGTGCGGTAGGAATGTCTCACAATTACGTAATAGACACAAAAGCAAAAAATGGATCCACAAATGCAGACTCCACATACATATCAACTACATTTGTTTTCAAATCTCGAAAATATATTTACAAATCTCGAAAAAATATAAAAAAGGCCTTTGTATTTATATACATTCTATCATTTATTTGTATGTCGCGTTTTTGTATTTGTATTTTGTGTTTGAATATTTATAAATGTATTTATATTTATGTATATCTTTTTTTATTTATACAAATCTTTATGAGACAAATCTATCTCCATAGTATGGGAGCACACCCCCAACGTGGATAGGACTGCTTCTATCCTAGCGCCCATTAGGCAATCAATCAGCCAATCAGAACCCTGCACACCATGCACCTGCAGGAAAGAGACACACAAGCACACAGGAACATGCAGACAATGGTGCTGGCCTAATGGATCTATTGTGATATTGAACATTTTAACATTTGCTGCATTGTGTGGGCTATACTTTGGCAATGAAGGGTTTGAAACCATCTAGTGCTTTTATGTAGCCACACAACCTGCACTTTAGTTTGAATGATACAGATGTGTTTATTTTACATGTCGTTTCTGTTCTGTTTTAAGAATTAGCCTGGACACCTCTTCTGTGTTCCTCCACATTTACCATGGCTCTCGTCTGTTTCTGAGTGCATGGTGTACGGCTGTGTCTTTACAGATGAATGTATGTTTACTGTCCCTGTATCTATTACATGGCCCTGCCATATTGTTCACTTATTCACTATTTGGTACTACAGTATATACGTATTGTGGCGGTTACATGTTGGATTTGCCCTTTGTATTCTCCGCATAAGTTAGATGTTCGAAAGCACTGAGTAGGGTGGTCTGTATCTTGCTGACTCGCTGGTTTACCTGTGGGCTAGGACAAGTGACCAGCGCCCCCCAGTGCTGCTGTCACATATCTACAAATATCATTGCCAATTTTTGATACAGTATGTTGCATAAATATCATTTGTTTTTAGGGTTTGTTAGGGGTTTTTTTTGGTAGCACTTTTGAATTACTTCCTATGAATCATTTATGCATGCATTTGTTAACCCTTAGTTAACACTTTTGATCATTTGTTAGCTATTATTCTGACATTTCTAAACATATACTTCCATCTGTCTGTTTTTCTGTGGGTTGTCTGTCTGCATTTCCATCCGTTGGTCTTTATGCTATCTGCTGTCTATCTCTATGCCTACCATCTTTATGTCTGTCTATCATCCTCGCTGTCTGCTTTAACACTTGTAGATGTGTTAATAATAGTTATGGACAAATGTACAGTCTGTTTGTACTATGGCAGCACTCTTTCAGTAAATGTACTTCATGTGGAGTCTGTGACTGTATTTATGTGTGTATTCTGTAACCCCCCCCACCTCCGCTCCTTTCCTTCTTTTGTGTCATGGGTGTGTTTATGAATGTGTGTGTATACACCTACCGCCAGAGGGGAATGTAAAGAAACCCCAGCAGTGACAGTGCTAACTGTAGTGTCCTCCAATCACGAATGAAGTATGCAAAGAGTGGCAGAATGGTGTAGCCAATAGCAAAGCACGAACAGACTCCCAGGATCCCAAAGCTCATACGAGCTGATTTGCTGAGTAGCTCGGAGCCTAACAGTGGGAGAAATTCAGTTCATCTCAATTTAGTGTGATGACAAACAAATTCCACACAGCCATGAAAGCTCATAGACATCACACATAAAGGTATTTTTGAGAAGAAAATATGATGAAACTGATATCAAAATTTTAGAACTCACCAAGCACAAAGGCTGCACAGTAATTGGAAACGTATGCCATTCCTGCCGCAAAGTAAAGCACACAGAACATCTCGTAGCTGTTGGAGGTGGACTGTAGGACACTAAACAGAGTCTGTAGCACCATGGTGATAAGGAAGGTAGGCTTCCTGCCATACCTGAGGAGGAGGGAAAAGCTTTAGATCAAATAAAGTAGCACTTTTTATGTCCATATAAGGCAATCTCCTTTATTTCATACCTGTCGGAGGTAATGCCTGAACAAAAAGATCCTGCCAGCACTCCCAAGAAGAACACAGTTAATGTAAAGGGAGCCTTCCAGGCATCATCACACACCAGGTTCCACTGTGGAATGGGGTAGAAGACCATTGCCAAATATAACTTAAAACATAAAATATGACAACTACTAGAAGAAGATACAACAATTAAATAAACAAATATGTAAATAGAGCAGCAGAAGTTCCAGTTCCACATTCTCAGTTTTATGTGGATAATTAAAATGAAGGTGTATTTGACTGAACTATCTGCAGACTGCAAAAAATAAATGTAATCTTAAGTTTACTGTCTGGTAACACACTTGCAGATTTACCTCAGTGACAATAGTGGACACATATCTCTCCTTGCTGAACAGCCAGCCATCCAGACATCCCTCTGTGTCGTTCCTATAGGCAGCATCAGAGTCTTCCTGTTCAGAGTAGCGTCTGCAGCGACTCAGGATGGTCTCCCCTTTCAGCTCCTCAGTCGGGATGGACAGATTGTAGCCCAGTCCTCCATAGCTGCTGTTCAGGAATGGAACTCGGCAGTGGTGAGGGGGAATGTCTGCTAGGAAAACCATTGACATTCCCACATATCCATTGGGAATAATACTGAGACTGAGAAGAGCATAGATAAGTTTTTGGAAAGGTCCCCATTCACCAAGGAAAGCAACAATTTCTTCATAGTCCCTCATCATATAATTTTAGGATAAATAACTGCAAAAAATAAAACAATCCACTGTTGGAAAAAAACTACTACTGCTAAATAAAACTACTGGTGGTCTCTGAGAACAAGAAACACAATTTCCTGAAATTAAACATTTGTCCATTTCATAGCTCAGCTGTTGTAGTTGTGTAGTGTTGTAGTAGCACACAGCTACTGTGTATTAATAGCCACTTTGGCACAGGCTATAAATACAGACCACGTGGACAAAGTGGTTAAAGGGCCACACATGTTTTTCTCACTTTCTACCCATCTTCCCCATTTTGCACTGGTGTGTTTACAAGTTACAGTACACAAAACATCTCAGCAGCACCTACTAAAGTTACATCAAAAACATAAATCTGTTATATTTGTTAATAAGTTATATTTGCATAGCCCCCTAATGAAAGAGCTGACAAAGCATTGTCACATGTTTAGTAAAAAATTATAAAAGCACTATTTTAGAAGTAAAATTGGGTGGGTGCATTTATTGTGGGATTTCACAGAAACATTAGGGAGGTGTTCATAGAAAAACATTTCCTGAGAGAGCATGCTTTTCTTGTTTTTTTCCAGCAGAGGATGCACTAGGGCCCAACTGCCACAGGTGCCACTGAGGTCCCCTGGAACAAGGTATTGTCCCAACACACTCCTCCCTGAGCGCTGCCATCATCGCTGCCCTCTGTTCACGTGTGTGATGAGGTCAAACGCAGGTTGCAATTTCATTGTGTGCACTGTGTGCTGTGGTGTACTGTAATCACACTTACAAATAAGAGTCGCTTTCATTGTCACACTGTCACAATCACAGCCTTTCCACCCACTTTGTGCATGAAGTAATCTCTTTGTGCTTCCACTGTCCCCTCTCTGCAGTGTGAGATACAATGTCTACAGTACATACACAACCTTAACCCCACCCCGTCAGGCTATGTATGGGTCCACATTTGTAAACACAAGACATAGAGAACACAGAAGGTCGTGGACATCAAGAGGTTGCAGGAGCAGAATGCCATCGACATGGAGATCATTGTCAACGCCAAGGTGAGGGAAGAGTGCGTCCACTGACGCCGTGCCACCCGAACAGCCCCATAATCACAACTGCTGTAATAATAACTGCAGTTACTATTATAATAATAACTGCTGTTATTAAGAATAACCACTGTAACAATGTGTCTCTTCACGATACATCATTTAGGTGTGTGCTGCTTTTAGGGCCTTTGTCTGCTGTGTCTGCTGTGCCACTTGAGACATTTGAGCAATTTAATTACTGCAGTAGTGCTCACACACCTTCAAACATATGCTATGAAGAGGTGATGGTGGTAATGACTGAAACACATCAGCACACAAACGCACGCATGTTAATCACACACTATCACGCATCTCTCTAATTCACGTTTTTTACACCAGACACTCCCAGTTCTCCTCAGATGAACCTTGTCTGGATGGTATCTTTAAGATTTATTACAGTCAAAGTCAGTTTTTTTGTTAAAAAACCGTATCTACAGGTCATACACAAGATTTGAAATTGCAGTGCTCCCTAGGCCCACATTGTTACATTAAACATATTATAAACATAGCAATATAAACATACTGTAGCAGTATAAGGTTAGCAAACATAATATAAACATAGCAAAAAGTATAAAAACTGATCTAATACGAAGTCAACACAAGATGGGTAGAATTTTTTTTTTTCCAGCAGATTTAAAGTGCAGATGAGGGTCTAGTGTCATCTAGCTCCGGGGGGGGGGGGGGGGGTTGCGGTGACAGCTTGAGCATCCTGACAGCTTGGTGTACGAAGCCGTCTGTCAGTCTGCTGGTCCTGGCCGGGAGGGTCTTCAGTCTCCCTCCTGATGACTTGGGGAAAAAAAAAAAAGTTTTTCTTTCCTCCTCCTCCCCGTGACCTTCCCTGCTTTGCTCTCTTAGTCTTGTCTATTGTCTACTGACTCCACTCCGAGAGACTCTCTCTGCCCTGCTCTCCGAACTAAAAAATCATGGATTTGATCAACCTGTCTCTGAACGCAATTGACACCATCTTCTCGCGGAGAAGCTTGGGTTCGGGGGAACCTGACTGTCCTGCCGGAACGTATGCAGCTGGAATATGATGGACGCGTGGGAGAGGTGGCGGGTCATGTGCCTGGCGGCTCTTTCCGTGGAGGATGTTGAAGACATCTACCTATTCGGAACCATGGTTACAGGTTTTTTGCTGATGGGATTGGGCATTGGCCTGGTTTACCGAGTAACAAAGAAGACGGGAACAGCTGTCCATAGCCCCACAATGCTGCCCGGCTTGATTGATGCGGTGGGCAGAGCTGTCAGCACTCAGACTGTGGCTATGAGCCGCAACATGGATAACATCATGGAGAAGCTTCCGGCTTTGCAAAGGCAAATGGATCGTTTCGTGGAACAGAATGGACAAAGAGAGTAGCCGTGCAAATTGGAATGCGGCTGCTCGCTCTAAAGCCTAAACAACCCCCAATCTTATCTGCTTTCGACTCCCTCAACTGGAATAACAACTCCCCCGGCAGATCACGGCAGCAGGACGCTCTTGCATTCCTCCCCCCCTCCTTCCGCCAGCCTGGCAAGCGGGTCTGTGTGACCAGCGCTGTTATGGCTGCTGGACCGGATGGCTGCTTGCCTACGCTGGATTACCCCAAAGACTTCCTTACCTTGTCTTGCATGTTGTTAAATGTTTGATTATGTGCTCTGTTGCTGAGGTGTTTTTTTCCTGTCCCACATCATGCTCCCTCAAGAGCATGGTCTGGGGTTGTTTTTTTTCTCTCCTCCCCTCTCCTCATGTGATGCTGTATATCTTACACCCCTGTCTTCCCATCCTGTCTACCCCCCTGTCATTTATGTATGTGGATGGGTTGATGGCTAATTTCGCTGGCCTAAAAAACAGTGACAATAAAGGGTTACTTGACTTGACTTGATGGCAGCAGACTGAGGAAGCTGTTGGATGGGTGAGTGAGATTACCTGCAATGCAGGGGGCTTTGTGGGTCAGGCTGTTGCAGTAGATGTCCTGGAGGGAGGGGAGAGAGACACACCCACCACCCACTCAGCTGCTCTCACTACCTGGTGTAGCTTTTTACAGCAGGACACAGTGCAGGTGCCATACCACAAAGCGATGCAGCTGGTCAGGATGCTCTCTATGGTGCCTCTGTAGAAGGTGCTAATGATGGGCACTGGGGCTCTGGTTCTCCTCAGCTTGCGGAGGAAGTACAGTCATATTGGGCTTTGCTGGCCAGTGATGCAGTGTTCTTTAACCAGGAGAGGTCCCCAGAAATGTGCACACCCAGGAATTTGGTGCTGCTTACTCTCTCCACAGCAGCACTGCTGATGGTTAGAGTGGCGTGCTGGGTGTGCCCTCTCCTGGAAGTCTATGACGTCCTGAATTCTAAGAATTTTAGATTCTTAGGACTCAACCTTTGTAATACTTACCCGTTACTGAACAAATTGGTGTGTCTGGCCACCCACACACCTAATCTCTGCAGGTCTGTGAGAATACATTTCTTCCTAATTACCTTGACGTCTTTGTGGGAAAACCCGAATTTCTGCTTAACATTCCACTTAGTGACATTTTGGACGAGTTAAGTGTTCACGTGAAGTGTAATTACTATAGGTGCAGTTTCATACCCCAGCCTTGAGCATGCGAGTTGGAGAAACTCCCCAAAGTGCCTTCTGGTAAAGTGTAATTAAACAGACTAGGAAAGGCCTGCATACCGTGGAGGGGTACCACAGGTGCCACTATATCCCTGGCCAGGGTTAGGGTGAGAGTTTTAGAGTTACCCTTACCCTAAACCTAGGGTTAACCTCAATAGGGGTTATTCATGTGAACATGATGTACGAGAACATGATGTACGAGAAACACCTTACAATACACTGTAAGACACAAACATATATGCATCTGTCGATGCATGCAAGACAAAGTCAGTACTGCAAACATAAAATATAGCCTGGGCTTGCTCATACTGCCTGTGACATTACAGTGCACTGAATTTTAGGTTCAAGTCAGTCTGGCTAACCTGCCTATTCTCGGCTGTTCCTTTGCCCAAGAAATTGGGCACCAATGAAAAAGGAGGGCTACGCATATGTCATCGGAATCAGTGTTCTGATTGGTTGTAACTCTGTCCAGTAGTACACAGAGGCATTTGAAAGACACCCGTTGATCCTGCCTCTGAGAACTTCCTGTCTATGGAAGATTTGCCAGATACAGCTCTGTCTACAATCTTGGTGCGACAGCTAGGCTAGGCAAAATACAGTCAGTACAATACATGGAAGAGGAACAGCAATAAAGGATTTGGAACAACGCAGCATACAGTAAGCAAATGTGGAACATTTGTGGCACCTTTTCACATCACACACATTTCTCAGTGTCCAAACTGTCTGTGGTGTTGTCTTGCAAAGGGTGGGGTGCATGTGAACCGATATAAAGCCTCCACACCATGTTAAGGCCTTAGTCTCTAAAACTCTTTACACTCTTTACACAACGAACTATTTACACCTGCCCCAGCAACTCCTGCATATCTCCCAGCCAGTCCTTATGTGAAAAGTGAAATTAAGTTATCACAGCCTTGTAAAGCCCTAGTGTTAAGGGTCAAAGGGTGGGATGTGGTGTTTTAATGGTGTCTGTGGACCATACTTTAACGGCACTGGACTTTGGTTTCACAGTCTTCAGTTTGTGTTAGTACTCCGGAACGAGGATAAACATTGCATGATTTGCAATGCCAGGCTTAGGATGAGGTTGTGGTGACCACAGATATCTGCAGATGGTTACTATACACTACATGGCCGAGTTCAAGATGCAGGAAATGTAGCAACATGGTTAATTCAGCAAAAACGTAGGTGCGCTGAACACCCTGTTGTATGACGCAAGTCGTGGACCTATGGCAGCTGAGAGGGCGATTCTTTGTGCCGTTCTGGCAGAGGAAATCACGGAAGATGACCGTGCAAAGTTGTCGCCGATTGGATACGTGGTTGGTTGAACACGCCTACCAAACCGGAGCAAACAATCCCGAAAGCATGTTGCAGAATGTTGCACTACGTTGCGGCCAAACAATTTGTTCAATCAGGAAACCATAGCAAACTGGGGCATCGGTTGAACTCGCCCTAGATCTCTATGGGGGTGTCCTCTTGGATATAGGAAGGGCAGCTGGCAGGACAAGTCTACCGCCATGCTTATGTAGTTACTGGACACTTGTCTTAGGCAGAGCATGAAGATCACAGCTTTCTGGAAAGTTCCACTGTCACTGCCAATACAGCCCACAGAGGTGGTGGCTAAAGGGCAACGACAGGCCATTTGAAATGGGCCTGAGTAGGTCAAAGGTCACGGCTGAGAGGAGGGCAAGAGATGGCTGACGCCAAGCTCTGAAGGTGATAAATACACAGGTCTACTCTCTGAGCAATTTTGCTAGCCAGTGTTGCCAGATGTTGTTTTTCAACATTCCTTCTGATATTAGGCTGTACACTTTTATCAAGAGAACTTGATCATCATCAGCAGGCAACTTGTCACCAATGTTTAATTACAACGGAAGCCCACCATGTTGTTGCCTAGAAACGCTGCTCCAAAAGTTGGCCAGTGTATCATAACCTTGACGGTGACTCTCTGCCCACAAACATAACTAGACCAGAGGCATCACACACATGGGTTTAGAACCTTGAGAGGTCACCACCTCACTGGTTCCCCAAACATCACAATCTACCACTCTATTAGAAATCTCGTTCAGTGCCATGCCAATTCTAGTTCTGACCTGCTCATGTCAAGCTCACATCAGGAAAGAAATCCTGTGCTTCCTGATTAAGGGTGCACACAGCAGAGAAAAAAGCACAGCGAGAGGGGAAATTAAGCGCCAAATGTCCGAAAGGGGGAGTGCCAGTAATTACTGGTTAGAGAAGACTGGGAGTGGAGGAATGTGTGTGTGTCTGTAAGTGTGTGTCTGTATGTGTGTGTCTGTAAGTGCTTTGTAAGGACAAATTGTTTGACATGGCTGCTGTGTGGGTATTTAGAACATGCCTGCACACTACCTCTTCAATTTCCCTGAAAAAAAGTTTTCATGTAATTTTGTCCTATGTCTGTAGTCTAATTTATATATCCCCCGGTAACAAAAAAGTCTTTTTCTCTTTTTGAGACATCTGATATTGTACATGTAGCAGACTGACTCATTACAAGTGTGCTAAATTAGTATCAGTTTCAGTTTTTTGCCTCATATTTTCTAAAACTATAATATCTTTATGGAAGTAAACTTTGATACACACAGACACAAGAAAACATTTTTGGGAAGAAATTGTTTGATCTGGTGTATTTTTTGGAAGAAATATGTGGCATTACTGACTGTTAGGCAAACACATTGTCCTGTCCTGACTGTTATGCAAACACATCGTAAACTTACGAATGTATATGGATTTTAGGGCAAATTGTTATAATTTTCATTGTATGTACTAAATAATACTGTCAACGAACAGTGGAGTTCAGTAGCGCCCACTCACCAAAGCTGAAAGAGGCGAATAATGCCCTGTAATACTTCTTTGAACATTAGACTCTATTTTTATCATTTATTGATGTTCATTAAAACCATATTCCATCATTACAAAGACGATTAGATGATTACAATTCTAAATGACTCCAGTGTACAAGAAAACTTTATTTTACAGTTCCTTTTTTAGTGTATCTACATGAAACAACACGTAATATTATGTACTTACTCTGTACTTAACTAACACTAACCCTAACCCTATGGTACAGTGTAAGTACATATTGTTACATACTTTGTCACACTGTACCTAATTGATGTGACAGCGATAGTAAAATAAAGTGTAAAACTTGTCATCATCTGTACCTAACCCCACTCCAGCATTTTCACTTTAACTTAGTGCAAAACAAAACAAACGCGCAAGACATGTAATCTGAATTATCAAAGTGCATTCACATACAAATACCAAAAACAAAAATGAAGCCAATAATAAGGCCAGATGGTTTAAGCAAACATAGTATACAAAGAGTTCAAGTAGTGCTGATGAATGGAATGATGTTCCATGTGCTATCTGTTCATGGACAGGTTTTATTTGCTATTTTGGAAATCCAGAAAGCAGGTTTAGTCTTTTACCTATGTATCTCAGAGCAAGTGGTAAACTTCCTACAAGGAGACTCCTGTGGCTTTGCTAGGGGAATGAAGCCATAAGACCCTTCTAGTAGGAGGTTTTCGACTCAGTACCTTGTCTGGGTAAGTCACTAAACCTCCTAATTGGAATCCCCCCGGCCCTGATCATTATCTGTCCCGTGTCAGTGAGAAAGTTCATTTCCCAAACAAATTTATTTAGAAAACTGATCATAAGGCTGAGCTCCTGGGACTGGTGTTACAAAATGGAGGCTAAATAGGATAAATCTAGAGCTGTTTTGGGAGTATTCATTCATGAAAGAAATCTGTGTAATTCTATCCTGCATGCATTGCCAGTGGGGTGGGCCATTGTTGGTGTCTTTAAAGAGAATTTTAACATGCAGAGGCTTTGTGTTTCACCCATCTTGTGTAGCCTTGCTTACTCAGCAAATCCTCTATGGCACACATATGCAGTGGCAAAGGTATGATTGTGGTGTCACATTTTCAGACAACATTTTCACATAAATTTGAGTACAGTGGAAATTCCTTGTTATTGCCTGGATGCTCTTCCAGTACAAAGCCATTATAATTATGTGCCAATTCCAATACAAACCCATTATAATATGTCCCTCAAACTGTAACTGTAGGTATGCACACATAGATACACACGGTATATGAGAAAAAAAACCTCTTTCACATGAGTTGACTGAGTTGTTGTCTACTCAAGTTCAAACTCAGCTCTGTTGCCTTGATGTCCATTCTTTTCTTGTCCGTTCATCATGGCCGGTTTCTTCTTCCCGCAAAACCTTTAAATCCAGATGATGTGGAGAAAAAACATAACAAATCCCAGATGTACTAAAACGGCAATTCCACATTATCGATGTAACAAAACCTGAGCAAATGTAATATCGGTTTTATGATAGTTCTATGACCAAAAACACTGAATTCTCAAATTTCATATACACATCATGCAAATACCATGGCATTCTGTTGTTGATATGGATGTGAAAAAAGTCCAAACTAAATTTACAGCAGTTGTGGTAGAGCTAAGCTACCTACCAGTGGAGGGGTTTGACTTGGCTGATGTTCTCTGGAAGTGGCTCATCTTTTGTTTCTGGTAACAGCAGGCTTACGATGCCACACACTATGGAGATGCACCCCATCAGGATGTAGGGAAGAGTCCTGTCATAGGTCCCTTAACAGTCAACGACAAAAAAATCTTTAAAAAAATATATATTGTGATGTCACGAGAGGCTGCGTCCTCGACGGGCGCTACATAGCCCGGAGGTGGCTCCATCCCAAACCAGGCATGGCCCCATCTGCTGGCCGCGGCCAGGAACCTCACGCACCCGATTAACCACCCTGACACCTGAGAGCACTCGTCAGCCTTGATGAGCACACCTGAGCCTGATAAAAGGCCAAGGGCTAAAGACAGTTTTGGGGGAGCTGTGGCAGAGGAGGAAGAGAGTGCTGGCTCGCGCGCTGTTGGTAGAGAGAAGAAGTTTTGGCGATTGGACTACAATTGGATTTCGTTCATTAAAGGAAGTACTGGTGTGAGTTTTTCGTTTACGTTTTCTGGAACTTTTTGTTGGGAAATACGGCTTGGCCTATTGCTTGCGTGAACTGCCTTTTTCGTTGAGTGTTTTGACTGAAGAGAGTTTTTGTTGGACTTTACTGCTACCTGAGTTTTCCCCTTTTTGAGAGTTGCCTGAGTTCGCTATTAAAAAATCCGTTTTTAGTTTGATTCCTGTGTCCCTGCACTGTTTGTCACGACCCGCCCCAACTGCACAACCTCTCACGACATCACAATATCTTATTATAAATTCTTTATGTACCGATGATTTCAAGTACACAGGATATGATGTTTGGCATCCAAGATGCCTGTGGACTATGCAAGGGAGTAGGAGCATAGGCGAAAGTTAAAGCACCCATGGGGAAATCTCAACCCGGAAAGGGCCTAATAGTCTTTCACTAGTTCACGTTCCGAAATTTGAGTAAACGAGCGATTATTAAGATAAAGAGAATTTGGGGCGCTTCTCTTGATCCGGGGGCTCTCCGCGGAAGAGCCGCCTGCTGCGGCAGGACGGATCAAAAAGTGCATCCGCCGTTCCTGCGAGCGACTGCGCGGCAGAAGACTGGCAGGACGTGCGAGCACCCGAGAAGCATTCGGGATCGATCTGAGGCGGCGATGAGGATGAGCATGCACAAATACAGTTGGCGAGCGTCTCTTGATCCGGGCTCTACGCGGTAGAGCCGCCTGCTGCGGCAGGACGGATCACGAGGTGCATCCACGAGGCCCCAGCGGAACGACTGCGCGGCAGAAGTCCGATGGGGCGCGCGAGCACCCGCGATGCATATGTACAAATACAGTTGGCGAGCGTCTCTTGATCCAGGCTCTACGCGGTAGAGCCGCCTTGCTGCGGCAGGGCGGATCACAAGGTGCACCCACGAGGCCCCGGCGGAACGACTGCGCGGCAGAAGTCCGATGGGACGGCGCGAGCACCCGAGAGGCATGATCGATCTCGAATAAGATTTAGAAAGTATCTCATGAGATATTTTAAATTGATGGCGAGTGAGGCATTTAAATGATATGCAAGTAGAGCGCATTTGGGCAAGGTCGCAGGCCAGGGTCCTAATGTGCTAACAAGTCTTCGCATGACCCTACGCAGGCAGGTGTCATGAGAAAAACCGAGCAAGCACCCCCACGGTAGGGTGACCAGATTTCCAGAGTCTAAAACCGGGACACTATGTGTGACGTCATGCGCGTGCACATTCTCTTAGGCATTGTCGTGTAGTAGTCTAGTCTGCTATCGAAGAAAACCGTTAAAACACGGCCGTTGTATACTGCAAGATACATTGTAACATTGACTGCCAAGATTTCGCAGAGCGCACCTACCATTGTCACTCACACACACACACACACACACATTGACTCTGAATTACTGGAAACTTCATTAGGCTTTAATTTAACAGTTTTGTATATGCTATCACTGTAATTTGGGCAGCTTGATGTGGTGTTGGGTGAAAACTGGGACATTTTTGCGTCCCGACTGGCTTTTGTCGGGACTCGGGACACGTGACTAAAAATCGGGACTGTCCCGGTCAAACCGGGACGTCTGGTCACCCTACCCCACGGGGATCGTGGTTACGGTAAGGAAGGAGCGCGCTTCAAATCCTTCACTCAATGGGTGCAATGGTCGCCGGACCAACATATTTGCTTCGATCGGAAATCTGTCATGTTATTGCCTTGTAAGGAACGTTTATCTGAAATTATGCTAAAAATGATGTCACAAACCATGCGACGGTTAGTGAGTTTCTGTCGCACAGGAGAAAAATTACCAGACTGTTTGGATAACAAGCTGTAGCCACAGTCATGTCTGTTTACTTTTCTATTCATGTTGGGGAAACATTTACATCAGTATTTCTCAAAAAATAAGCTTAGAAATTGGTATTTGTTTGTAAGCAGAATTGCTATCTTTATGGATTTTACTATTCGATGCAAGTGAATTGATAGAGATGGCTAAGCTAAGCTACACGCTATAGCTTGGTATGTACATGCTAACTAGCTAGCTCCCTTGACATGCTGGCTTGCAAGACTGCTGGACCAGAGTTAGTTGACAAAGAAAAAAATCCCCATGTACAATATTAGCCTCCCACTCCAGTAAGTGATTGCAGCTATAATGGTACAAAAATACTTATTAAGAAAAATATCGTCCGCTGTCTGATTTGTGATTCAGCATCTACCACCAAATTTATTGTATTTGGGTTTGTTGGCTGACGTGACTGTACGTCACCCACGCTTGCGCAGTTGCCTGGTGACCAATTAAAATTCTCAAAATCTTGCTTCAACGGCTCCCATTGAAAACGATGCCATCCCACGGTCCATTCTCTTTCTACTGTCTGTGGGACTATGCAAGACTATGCACTTGAGGGACATACATGTATACTCACCCATATAGGCTATGTAAGCAGAAAGTGTGCTGCCCACTCGGGAGGCCATAATGGTGATCCCCAGGCCCATATTGCGCACCACGGTAGGAAGCAGCTCCGCGCCGTACAGGTACACAAAAAGGAATGCCGCGGTCATGGTGATCTTTCCCAACATTGCCAGGGTGACACTCAAAGCACCCAGCTCTGTGTGAGGCAAGAGGAAGAGGAAGTCAGACTGACAGGACGGAGGACAGTATGGGTCATGTCATGTCTCTGAGGAGTGGAACAACCTTTATGCTTGAAGTGACCTACATGAATAGCTTGCCAAGCCAGACAACCTACCCATAGTTTGCTTTGTACTCTACTGAACTCTGACATGTTTCATTCACTCTTTATCCCACCTGTACGCTAGCCACCAACAACACAAAACAAACAAAAAACGACTCAGTAATTTTGACCTATGACCTGGAAGGGCCTGGATAGATTGGAGGGGATTTACCAGTTTTTTACAGAGGGTAAAAGAGAAAACACACACACAAACATGTCCTACAAACCTGCAGGAACAAGCTTGATGAGCAGAAGCACAATCCCACAAGAGAGCACAGTGAAACACAGGGTGAGACGTCGTGACGCGTAGCGTCCAGCAAACCATATTATCGTGCACCCAGCAAACTCAGTGCCAGCAGCAAAGAGGCAGTTGAGGTAGGGGTCCCCATCCATATTGGGGGTGTTCAGTGACAGTCCAAAGTACGTCAGAGAAATTATTGTCCTTTAGAAACAGATTCACATTTTGAATGACAGTGACATTTTACTGCTCGATTGTAACTTGTACAAATTAAATGATTGTACAAGAAATTATTGTGTGCATTGTAGTATGCAATGGAATGGAATGTCTAGCAACACATATAGGACTGGCAAAGACACGATGTTTAAATGGTTTGTGTTATCGTAATTACAAGGTATACAAAATATAAGTTATCAAGTTAAGAGTTTTTACTCACCAAATAAAAACATTCAGTATTGTGATATTCCTTATATTTGTTGTTCTAAAAAGATCTAGCCATGTATGTTTTTTCTCATCATGTACGTCACCCTCCTCCTCAGAAAGAAATCCAACATAGGTTAAGTAATTACAAACCAACCGGTTACCAGTCCATATATTTTAAAAACATTCTTAATTATTGTCCATTATGATGAACAAGTAAAAAATATTTGATCACCATCAGCTTTGCAGTGTCGTCTCGCTTGAAGATGACGTCAGGAGGAGAGATGCCGTTCATCTTGGCTGCTGCTCGAATGATGACCTCTGCCTCTTCCACCCGACCCTGAGAAAGCAGCCAGCGAGGAGACTCTGGTACATACCTGAGAGAAAGAGAGAGAGAGAGAGAGAGAGAGAGAGAGAGAGAAAGAGAGAGAGAGAGAGAGAGTACAACCTGTAACTCGTTTGAGCAAGCAGGATTTTTACCAGTATTTGCTGTGATACTGCAGGTCACATACCTGTACCCCATACAGGGTGGAACCAGTTAATTAAGTAAATTAAAGGTGTACTTCCACGAGAAACCGTTTAGTACTTGCTCTTTTGAAATGATAGGTCACCCCGAGTTGCATATGCATGCTGCGTATCAAAATGTTTTTCTACCCCCATTTTCTATATCAGTCAAAAGAAGACAATAGGCTGGAAAAACGACCCAATGCGAAAAGGGCCTTCGGCGTGACGCAGACGTGAAAATACATATAAGAGAAACTGACCGAATGGGCTGTTCGGATGTTAGCCTGTGACTCGCATAAGATTAGCAGGCTAGTTAAATGACTGAACTGCATTTAGCCAGGCACTTGCACTTTTTTGTCATTCAAATGTTACCATTCTGAAACGTTCATTGACAAACGGTCAGGAAGCAACTGTACTTGTGCCATCTCTCTTTCCTCTTCGGATTCAGGATCAAACACATAAGGCTGTATCTCCGAAGACATTCTGTGTGCAGTTTTAGCGCTGTCAAGTTGACTTTTCCCCACTCTGCTATCAAGTTGACTGTGGGGCAAAGGAAACTGCAGGGAGCGTCTCACGCCTCTGGTGAAATCGTGTCGTTCTCCCGGCCCCACCCCCTCCACCAAACTAAAACAGCCTGAAACAGAAGCACTAGAACATTTTCATCAAAACCAGCGCACAGGGCAATTATCAATACTAGAGAACACCGCAAAACTAATTAAAACATGATGGAAGTACACCTTTAAGTAAATTAATCCCCTACTTCAGTCAGAGCTGTTGCAGTTGGAGACATTTTGAGTGCTTACTCACCACCACAATGGTATGTACAGAAATCCTGGTACAGACAAGGCCACAAGAAGCATCCTCCAGTCCCGTATGAAGAAGGCAAAAAGAGGGAGAAGCGCATAGCCCAGGGCGTAGGTGAAGCAAATTCCCACAGTAGCAAAGGTGACACGGCACGATTTATTCAGAAGCTCACAACCTGATCAACAAAGAAGAAAAACCATTACAACTCAAGAGGGAACAGATGCCTAGTAGTATCTTCATCTGAAACTAATCCAAATTAAAACAAACTTCCAAAACCTGTACAATACGTTTTGATGCATTAGCAATACAGCATTTGCCCTCTCACTTTGACTCTAATGATACACAAGAAGACTGCAACCTTTTAGGCAAGATCCAAAAATCTTAAAAGCACATGTTATTAAAATGTTAAGAATGGAAGGCAGGACGCAAAAGCACACTCATTTTGATTGACAACAGACAGGACAGGGCAGTGGTGGGCTCAGACAGGGCAGAAGCAGGCTCGGAGTCAGAAGGGGCAAAAGCAAGCTCGGGCACGGGCAGGGCAAAGACAAGCTCAGGCAGGACATACAGCGATGATTGGGCACACACACGCTAAGACATTTGGGGATGGACTCAGACAGGGGCAGTAGATACAAGGGCATGCTCACTACACATGGGCATGTTCAGAGACAGGAGAAGGCTCAGACACCCAGGCAGTCAACAGAAGTTTGTCTTCAAGAAAAAAACTCACACTCAGGCACAGACCAGACCAGACTGGAAACAGGCTTGTGTCAGGGCAACTGGGCTGCGTGCTTCAGGGCGTTGACTAACTGCAGGCTCTGCAGCATCGGGTGACTGGACTGGACTGCAGGGAAGCAGGGATGGCTGGCCTTAGGAGAACACTGAGGACTGACCACAGGACTACATCAGAGAGTGTTGAGGAGCTGCAATTTGCACTATAACGCACTTAGCTGCAATTTGCACTATAATATGCACTTCATGCTCTTTTTTCCACTCCTATGCTGTTTTTAAGTATCTATTTCCAATCCTACACATGTCTCGTCTTTTCTTTTTTAAGTTGTACCATGCTGTCTGTCTGTGGTGTACGATGTGCCCATTGTGTTATGTTGCCTTGGTCTACATTTTACAAAGAACACAAAGTACTTGTGCATGTAGGAAGAGCACCTTAGGGAGAAACTATAGCTATTACACCTACCCCTACACTATCTATAATCTAGTAAATAGTTCAGGCTGTTAGTCCCTACTCCCAGGTGTAACACGCACAACTGGCCGCTGACTACAGCTATTCACGCAACCTCATGTGAGCTGTACTGGACAGAGCAGCTGAGGGGATGGCCAACTGGAGCCGTACAGACAGATCAATCCTTTAGTGTGTGTCCACAATTTAGCTACCTGCTACCCAAATTTCCAATATGTACTTCCACAATTCACTTACAACCACAGTTTACTGCCAAAATTTACTACCTACAGTTCATTACCAACTGTTTGCACGACTTCCAAAGTTTTACTTACAAAATTGACTACAACCACAATTTACTTCCAAAATGACCTGCTTACTTACTAATTAGGACTTGTTATCGAGTATTTGCACTTTACCACCATTTTACCACAAATACTATCACTTTGCAGTCACTAACGCATATGCCATAACACAAACGACCCTGCCACTGCTAGTTCTAAAGAGGATTCTACCCACTGACTTAACATTAAATGTATACACCTCTTGAATCTAATGGTGACTAATGCTCAGTTATAGTAATACAGTAATAATCACATCTTGATCCTTTTATGGGTGACTGTTATATAATAATAATAAACTGGCTGTTGCCACTTACCAGTAGGAGAGAACCTCAGAGAACTGACCCGTATCTCTGGCTTAAAGTGGCGAGAGCTCATGATTCTACCCACTGAATTAACATTAAATGTATACACCTCTTGAATCTAATGGTGTCTAATGCTCAGCTATCCCGTGTTCCATACACCGCAAAACCCCGGGAAACTTGGGACTGTATCCCAATACACCGCACGATCCCAGAGAGCCTGATTCTAAGCTACCCATGTGTGTAATGGCTGCCATTTATAAGCCTCTTCTTCTGTGTTTCTATTGACCCACTAAACGCACTACTGCCATCTGCTGGTCTGGGGTGCCCATCCTGGGCCCATCTGCACAAACAGCCCTAGGTTGCACTAATCTCCACCACCTTACTAATGTCCTGTGCTGAACAAGTACCCACGCTAACCACTCCCAGCCTCCACTGCTACATTAATAAAATAATAATAATAATACTAATACTAATAATGACGTAATGACGCAATGCCCCGTCATGCGGGCTCTTGCGTGATGCATTAATGTAGTGTCACTATACACTATAATGACGTAATGACGCAATGCCCCGTCATGCGGGCTCTTGCGTGATGCAATAATCCCTTCACCGCCCCACTCAAACATGGCAACCCTACTGCTTACCCCAGGCAGAGACCGCCCTTCTCATCCTGATCCAATTACTAGTCCTAGCTGCTTCCTCTGACATCTCCCTAACAGTTTTACGTAGATTCTTACCACCAACCCCAAGCTCCCCTAGCAGTAAAATGACTGACCTCCCTACAAACCCTCTACCACCCACTTCTACTGGAAATACTCTTGCCCTCCATCCTTTCTGCTCTGCTTCCAATCTCAACTCTTCATACTTAAGCTTTTTCCTTTCATATGCGTCCTCTAGGGAGCTTTCCCATGGGACAGTGAGTTCAATAAAATACACTACCTGTTGGCTGGTCGACCAAAAGACTATGTCTGGCCTCAAGTTAGTGGTAACTATTTCTTGCGGGACCACCAACTTTCCACCCACATCTACAAGCATCTGCCAATCCTTTGCTTCCTGTGTAGTACTCCTTGGCTTTGCGGCTCTCTTACTTTTCTCACCCTCCCGCACAAACTGGATACCTTTTTTATGACTACCTTCTGCATTTACCTGCTGCCTCCTACTCTCAATTCCTGCTGCTAAGCATTTTAATACTTTGTTGTGACGCCACGTATAGCGACCCTGTGCCAAGCTAACTTTACAGCCAGATAGTATATGTCTCAATGTGGCTACACCTGAACAGAGTGTGCATGACGGATCCCCATCTGTCCATATTCTCAGGTTATCTGGCGATGGGAGCACGTCGTACGTCGCTCCCAATAAAAACTTCAGCCTGTTAGACTCCATACTCCACAAATCCCTCCAAGTAACCTGTTTTCTCTCTACTCCCTCCCAATTCAACCACTGGCCCTGCTTTGCTAGTGACACAGCTTTTACCTGTCTACTAGCTTCTTCTTGCCTGCGTATCTGCTCCACAACCAATCTCCTTTTCTCCTTCTGATCTGCCTTTCTCCACATTGGCTTCCCTGATGTACGCCCCAAGCCTCCCCGCCCAATCTGGACATTCCCCACTATCTCTCCATGCCTAAGGGCTGCCTCTGCCTCCTGCACTGCTACCTTTGGTTTCCACTTTCTCCCTTTGCTCGGGTTAGGAGCCAGACCACTGACTATCCCGTCCTTGCTCCCTGTTAACAACAGCTCTGTCCTAACCTTAGCATGCTTAAATTCCTTTACCAGACTATTTATTGGCAGCTGCAGTATGCCCTTCCCATACAGAGCTACACTGCTTAGGCACCGTGGAACCCCTAACCACTTTTTAACGTATGAATTAACCACCCTTTCTAGCTTCTCTACTTTTGATAATGGTACTTCATACACTGACATGGGCCACATTACTCTAGGGAACAGTCCAAATTGCATGCACCACAATTTCAGCTTTCCTGGTAGCCCTGACCTGTCAATTTTTTCCAATCCCTCCACCACGTCTTTTCTAAGCTGCTCTACCTGCTCTCGATCACTCAGGTCTGCATTATACCACCTCCCCAGGCTTTTCACTGGTCTCACCCTGATGGATGGGATTTCCTCACCTTCCACCGTGAACTTCTGCTCTACCACTTTTCCCTTGGTGACTGAGATACTCCTTGACTTACTAGGCTTTATCTTCATCCTCGCCCACCTGAGATTTGTATTTATCCTTTCCAACAACCTTTTTGTACATGGCACCGTTGTTGTTAACAGAGTCATGTCATCCATGAAAGCTCTAATTGGCGGGAGACGCAGTCGCTCCCGACCAGGGGCGTCGCCAGACATATTTTACTGGGGCACATGCCCCAGTATTGGTCTGTAGTGCCCCAGTATAAATTTCACCAGTAAAAAAAAAAACTTTGACTCACTTTAGACTTTTAGGTCTACATGACATAATCTACAGAATGCGCACACAGCTACTCAATATGGCAACTCATTGCGACTTTATTCACTCCATACACAATGCACAGGTGGCTACTTTATACGGTAATTTATTCACGCGACTTTGGCTGTGACTTAACGTCTAACAACGGTGTCTGAGCGCTATTTCTTTCCACCTGTCACAGGTCAGTACCGGTTAAATTGCCCAATGTTCTTTGTTTTCACCCCTGTGTTGCCATTTCCATGTGGATTTAAATGCTACCACTTTACTTTTTACGTTTAATGTATGAGGCAGCTGTCATGCAAGCTAGTTCTGGCCGTAAATTGAAGTAGCCCAACTGGCATATGCCTATTGTCGGTGTTGATTTATGTAAGGGTTACTGGAGATTGCTATTTTACATCTACGATGTTTGATGAGCATATCAACATAATCTGATATGATTGTTTAGTTTGAAGCACTATTTATTTATTTTTTTATGATAAATAAGTGCTAAAAATGTTTTTGCTTTGAGTGCTCGCATTAATTGTCTGTGCCCCAGTACAGTAATAGGACTAGTGACGCCCCTGCTCCCGACGCCTTTCCCCTCCCACCACCCACTTAGAAGCTCTTATTACCATTTCCATTGCCATTGTAAAAGGAAGTGGTGAGATCATACACCCCGCCATAATGCCTACTTCTAGCTTCTGCCAGTCTGATACAAACTCCCCTGTACCTATACACAATCTAATATCTTTAAAGTATTCCTTCATTAATTTCACAATCTCAACTGGCACTCTAAAGTATTCACAATCACTCCAAATCAGACTATGCGGCACCGAGCCAAAGGCATTAGCTAGGTCCAAAAAAACTACATGAAGCTCTCTACCCTCTTGCTATGCTGTCTGAATTTGGTGCCAAATTACACTAGTGTGCTCAATGCATCCAGCAAAACCTGGGATTCCTGCCTTCTGCACTGTTGTGTCAATTAACCCATTCTTTTCCAAATACTGCACAAGTCTCTTAGCCACTATACTGAAGAAGATTTTCCCCTCAACATTAAGCAAAGAGATCATTCTAAACTGGTCTATTCTAACAGACTCCTTTTCTTTTGGAATCAACACACCCCCTGCCCTGCACCATGCTGTTGGAATGCTCTGCTTATGCCACACAACCTTAAACAACTTCCACAGAAACCTAAGAACCCCTGGGGCATTCTTATATACCCGATATGGCACCCCATTAGGCCCTGGAGCTGATGAAGCCTTAGCTTTTCTCACCACAGCCTCTACCTCTTTTCACCTAGGTGGCACAACATCCATCTGACTTTCTATCTCCCCCAAAGGTGGCATGTCAGGCGGAAAACCTAATCCTCCCTCCCTCCCTGGATCTGAATGAGTTTTCCTCAAGTACTCCTCTACTTCCTCTTTTGAGGTTCTCAATATCCCTCCCTTTTCCTGGTTAAACAACCCTTTCACAAATTTAAAGGGGTCCTTATAAAACAGTGTTCTTACCCGCTCCTTCTCTTTTCTCTTCCTTCTAAGATTCTCAGCTCTCCTAAGAGTTGCTAACCTACATCGTAACTCTTCCTGCAGGGCATCTATACCTTCTTTCTCCTCAATTGTGGCCCTTTTCCAATGTTTTCTTAGCTGCCTCCTTCTTAACACCAATTCACGAATGTCTTTCTGTCGTCTCGACTGACAATGTTGTGCTGGCTCCCTTTTCCTTCTATCACTACTTCCAAACCTATCTAAACCATAACTATAGATCACTTCCCCCATCCTTTCCAACTTTGCCGTGGCAGTCCCTTTCAATCCTTCCAACACCATTGCCAAGTCTCTGTCTACGGACTCCCAAGTCATCTTATCTTTCGCCTGTGGCCAACTAACCCTAGCTTTCTGCTCCCAGGCTTTCTCCCGTGTTGACTGGCTAGGCTCTCCTCTTCCCTCAGTCCCTCTGACCTCCTCCCTCTCTTCCAAGACTGGGTTTCTGATATCCTGCGAACTGTGGTTTTCTACCTGCCGCTGGACTTCAGCCGACTTACTCCGCAGACTTCTTAGAAAATACTGCTCAATGCGGTCCCCCTGTCCTACTTTTCCTCCACACCCCTTCTTTCCCTGATGGATTTTAAGGCCTCTCACTGTTGTAATCTTCTGCCAGCCACAGGAACAAACCTGTACTTTCTTGTCCAATTGTTACCTAATTACTCTTTCACTACTTTCTTCTTCCCTTTCAATTCTACCAGATACCCCCACCTCCCCATCCTCCCTTAAGTCGACCTTCTCAAAAGTATTTGCCCTCTGGGACTGCAATAAATTGACTTGACCTCACTTGACTTGAGTTCCAAAACAAGCGAAACGGGTTTGGCTCTGGGTGGGTAAGCTGTCAGGCTGGGCTAGAGATCTTAAAAAGGAGGACGAGGCTGGTGGGATGTCATGTCCTCTGGATCCTTCAAAGACACCCACACATGATGACGCATGTTTAACATGGTGCTTGTATTATTAGGGTTGTCTCAGTTTTCATGTCTAATTGTCCTTAATTCCTTCGTCCTCCAATAGTTCCTTCCTTGTTTCCTTCACAGGAGGAAAGGCTAGGATGGATGAATTCAGAAATGGGATTCAGTCCTGGTCTCGCTCCTCCTGCAATATCTTAATTGTTAGTCAGTACTTACTGACACAAATGAAAGGCAGGACCTAAATGCAGTAATGTTGGAGGAACACCAGGGTTAATCACCAAAAGGCACAATTCTGACAGAAACTCAAACCAGAGCTACTGTCTATGAACTAATGAGCACACAAATGGACAAGCAGGCCAACAATAAAGTGAGTGTGAAACACGATTCCCATTTGTCATTGTGATTACACAGAACACAGTGCTCACAACAAAACCATTGGGCAACCATGACAACAGCACTCAGGGAGCAGCACGTGGCGCTTCTGGCAGTTGGTGGATTTCAACGTGCAACCCCCTGGTCGCAGGTCCGTTATCTTAACTGGTGGATTTGAACCTGCGATCCTCCGGTCACAGGTCCATTACCTCAACTGACAGGCCACCACTGCCCCCCTTTTCCCAAAGAAATCCAGCAGGGTAATTAAGCAATGAATGAGGACCAACAGGCGAAAGAGGAAAAACAAGACAAAAGGCATATGAACCAGCGGTCAGGCAGCAATAAGCGTGAACTGACAGATTGCACTTAAAATACAATTTTTATGGCAAGTGGCCTGCTAGGAGGGGCATTTAAAGTGCATTGCCAACCTATGGCTAGTGCAAGAACATAAACACAGTTGAACATGGTTTGTTTTTTCATCACTGAGTAGTTCGGTATTATAATTGTAGCTGTTCTGAGATAAAATGCAATCCAGAAATGGCAGTTCACTCACCAAGAATAAAAGCTGCACAATAATTTGCTATTTGTCCCATTCCAACAATAAAGTAGAACACACAGAACATTTCCCAACTGTTAGAGGCAGCTTGAATTAAACTAAAGACAGTTTGGACTGCCATTGTGGCAAAAAATACAAATTTTCTTCCATATCTATAGAGAAGAAAGAAGGATAGAGATTAGAAGGGGCCTATAGCCCAGTGTACATGTCAGACCAAAAATACATGTAGAAATGCATATGAATACTAAAATACATATAAAATTATGTCGTAAATGTAAAACGATGTATGATGACATAATAATAATGACTCTACTTTTACCCTAAAGTCTCAGCTCAACTTTGTCAAAAAATCTTACCTGTCTGATATAATTCCAGACAGAAATGATCCTACCAAGACCCCAAGGAAGAACACAGTGACTGTAAAAGGAGCTTTCCATGCATTGTCACACACCAGATCCCACTGTGGGACAACAGTAGTTAGTGTTAAATTACACAGATGAATTATAAAGGCACTGTACAAAGCTAACTGGGTAACTCACTAACTAAACTCATAACCCACAGCACTGCACTGGTCATGTAGTGACATCTACACTCTGATATAGATTATATAGATTATGTAGCATTGCTGATGATGGGTTCTGGAATTTGTGTGGACCAACCATGTGACTTAGCCAACCAATATATAGGACGATTGAAACAATAGTATGGAAATAATAATAAACAAACCCTAGAACCTTGTTCTCTACACATCTGTTTGCTATTATGTCCTCCTTTTGTAAGTCGCTTTGGATAAAAGCATTTGCTAAGTGTAATGTAATGTAATGTAAAAAGTGCTAAGGACTAGTGCTAAGTGTTATCCCAACCAACATTATGTCAGAATAAGGTTTGTAGTCAAGAAGGCTTAAATCTTTTCTCCCAAATGTACTCTTCCCTGATGCACAAGTGTCTTGTGTTTTTTCTTAAAAATACAATCACACTTACAATAGATTGAACATTCATCATTCATCCAGAGCATGTTGAATATGGATAAACAAAGTAATTTATCACTTTTTATGGGACAACATAGCCGTGGCTCACAAATCTGATCTGTCTTGGTGTCAAAATTGCAGTCTCTTTTAAAGCAGCTAATGGGTTGGTCCCTAAGCCTTTTTTGAGCGACAGATTTTCCCCAGAGACAACAGAAATTACAGAGGGTGCTCTGTAATTACAGAGGGTGCTCTGTAATATAATGTAGTGCTGTACACTCCATGGACCATGACAAAAGTGTAGCGCTATGTACAGACCAAGGCTCGTTTTGGCCAGCAACATAAAAGGAGACCAAGTGTGTATACAGTTTTAAATTTTTTAATATGTACTAAAGTAAATGAAGAAAAATATTCAGTTTAAATGTTGCGGCATACTATACTGGGGAAGTGCAATATTAAGATAGGGGTAATAGCTACCATATGTATGAAGAAGTGAAGTGCAATATTATAACATGTCATACCTTTAGGGAGATCTTTAGAGCTATGTGCAATAAATACATTAGATACATTTGTGTTGTGTGTGCTAATCACTATGATCACATTACGGGTGCTCAGCCGCCCTCTGACAGTGAGGAGTATCTGGCAGTTGTCTCTGTGTCAGAAGGGCTGGTTGTAGGTGTCAACCCAAAAGACCTCTGCAGTTACACTCACATGGCAAAGAAAACACTGAGAAGAAGCTACCATCTGCATCCTGACTATTCAGTAACTATTCCCACTGAGAATAACATGGAAACTTGTTTGTGTGTGTGCGCGTGTATGTGTGTGCGCTCTGAAGAGGATCTATCTGCCCATTGTAGTCAGCAGCTGTTTCCTGTTGCGTGCTGTGGCTGTTGTGCTTGTTGTGCTCACGTGCTTCTTCTTGTTCGTGTTCCGCATTTAATCTGTGGTCGGCGCATTGCCTATTTCCAGTAAACAATGAACCATGATGTTCTTACGGTAGCTGCACCTCAGCTCTTGTTTATTGGATCAGAGTGTTTTGTCCGTACGTCTTCTTTTCTTGCTAACTACGCATCAAGTATTACACCAGTATTAATAATGAAGAGTTCTTTAAATGTCACCTTAGAACTAACTGTTAAGTCCTCAGACTCAGAAACATTTCCAGTTAGTGTGGATAATTTAAATGAAGATGAATTTGACTGAGCTACCTGCAGAAAAATACTGCAAACTGAAAAAATAGATTTAATCTTAAGTTAGTTCTCTGGTAACACACTTGCAGACTTACCTCAGTCACAATAGTGGACACATATCTCTCCTTGCTGAACACCCAGCCATCCAGACATCTCTCTGTGTCGTTCCTATAGGCAGCATCAGAGTCTTCCTGTTCAGAGTAGCGTCTGCAGCGACTCAGGATGGTCTCCCCTTTCAGCTCCTCAGTCGGGATGGACAGATTGTAGCCCAGTCCTCCATAGCTGCTGTTCAGGAATGGAACTCTGCAGTGGTGGGGGGGAATATCTGCAAGGAATACCATCGACATTCCCACATATCCATTAGGAATGCTGCTGAGACTCAGAAGAATAAAAATCAGTTTTTGATAAGACCCCCAGTCTCCTAAGAATGCAGTCTCTTCATCAAAGTCTTTCATTCTTACTGCAGACAGAACATATGCCAGAGACAACCACTGTTTGTCTGCAAGTTGTCAGAACTGGTTTAGGCACTTACCTATAACCATTCACTGGCACCCGAAATACAGGAAGTACAAGGGAGGAGTTTCATACAGCATTGTCTGTGAGTGCATGTGTGTATAGTGAATGTGGATGTAAGTGAGACAGATAAGAATTGAGAGTGTAGGAGAGAGAGAGAAAGACAGAAAAACACAAGCAATGTTTTGTCATCAGAATGTCATGAAGACCACACTTGTGATGTTTAATCAAAATAAGATACTTTAATAAGTGTCACGACCCTGTCTCATTCAGGAGCACTTAGCTCCGCCCTGTTCCCTGTCTCCTTATTATGTGTTTGATTAGCAGGTGATTGGGATGCGGGTGCGGAGAGTCTGCTTAACAAGGGGCCTGGGCTTTTAAAAAGAGCAGCCGGCCAGGAGTGGGGGGCTTCCTCCTTCCAGGCATTTTGGGGTGTTTGGTTTGTCATTTGCACACAGTCCATAGCACACTACACATTTATTTTACACATTGCTGACTTTTGTCTGTTACCTAAATAAATTTCTATATCAAAACGTACTACTACGTGTGGTCTCCCTTTATGTTGCACTTGTTCTGAGCCAGCAGGTGTAACATAAGGCACATAAGACTGTGTGCTCGACAGAAAGATTATCTGAGCAACTTCACTGGAAATTCACCAACGATACTGATATCCGTCTCTGTTCATTGAGACAAAGATAAAAAAAGCTGATGGAACATTGTCTTCAAGCAATAATCTCAGTTGACTCCATTTGAGATGGGTACAAATTATCACTTTTGTCAAAGGTGTGTCACGCACCCCCTTGTGTAATGCGTGAATGCGTATGCGTGATGGTGCCGGTGTGTGTGGCCTGCCGTCCGCTGCTGTCAGCTCTGGCGTCTCTGTCTGTGTTTGTCCTGTTTCTGTTCTATGTGACTAACGAAGTAAACTGCTTGCTGGTCTATGATCGACAATCACTACTTAGTATCCACGCAGAGTACGAAAATCTGTCGCTTTGGGGGCAGGGTAGACATAACCTGCCTCCCCCTCCACTTCTAATGGACTTACCTGCGTGCATACTCCGCGGCCCTGCTCCTCAACTGTCCTGGAGGCGCAAACGTCAGGGTAAATGCAGCGGTCGATTGGTAAAGCGGAAGCTCCATCCGTCATGGACTCCTGGGCCAAGTCATTGCATCAAACCACGGGGCTGCCTTCCCGATCGCAGCCGATCTGAGTCTTGGCGCTCCCGGGATCCTGCTTACACCTGGCTGAGGCCTGTCAGTGCTTCCCCCGAGGCCGCCTGCTACACCCAACGCCTTCGCTAACCTCGTCTTCGCAGAAGAGGGGTGAACCACTGTCATCTCCGGCCGGTAGGTCGGGCACCACAGAAAGAGTGCGAACTAAGTACCATCAGATTTGCCCTGGTGAATGCGCGTTCGGGGGAAACAACACTTTCATCCTGAACAACTTTTTCACAACACACCAATTGGTGTGTTTATCAGTGCCATTCACATTATTTTTTAATCAAACACACGAAACATTAAAAATATATAAATAATAAAAATAAAAATAATAAATATAAATAATAAATAAATACCACCACCATTATTGAACAAAGACTTGTGCAATGACTGCAGACTGAACATTGAACTAAACTTAAATATGAGCTGACCATAGAGCAGGATCATATGGAGGGGGCACACATGTCTCTTGCTGATTACTGACTCGTCACTGTCGCGGTGGTTGTGTGTGGAGTTGCACCTGTACCTGAACTGGACGTTGATGGTTGTTGCTGGTCAGGGCTGGGAACTGTTGCAGAGTCTACACTGGTTGATGGTTGATGTCCAGGGATTGAACTGCTGGTCGATGGTGGATCTAAATTGGTTGAACTGCTGGTGGATGGTTCATTCTCCTCCTCCTAACCTCGAGGTCCTCCTTGCACATATTAAGCATTGACCCTGCATTCAGAATTAAAAGACAAAATATTCAGGGATTCTACTGAAATACAGTTTTTAACCACAGTACAAACATTGCATATATAAATTAGGTTTATGTAGGCCTACGTGTAAACCACTGGTACATTTCAAAATTCAAAACTATTTTAAATTTATAGAGGTGTCATGGGACAATATAAAACTTCTGTACACAATTTGATATGAATACGAATGGGGGAAAATCTACATAACTGTAAGATTGATTCTTTTCATATTACAGTTTCACCAACAGATGTCGCCCTTGGCCTATAAACAGACGAGAGCCTGTTCATGTTTGACCATAACAGGTCACGCCTTGAAAATGTTACCAAACAGTTACATTAGACGTTTCTACAGGGCAGAATCTTTGTTTACATTGGCTAACAAAAATAGTTTGTGAATGACTGTAATAGGCCTAATAACAAAAACTAATAGAGCATGCGTCATGAGACAAAGACGAAGACGAAATGTAAAACAGGGTAACAAAATGAACGCTAGAAAATTAAGCTTAATCAGAAATAGCATAGCTAGCTAGCAACATCAGGAATGGAAGCGCTACTCTTACCCGAACGTTAACTGAAAACAGTCACGTGACCATGATGAATCGCTTTCAATATTCCATAATTTATGTTTATATCATTGACTGTATATACCATTGACTGTATACAGTCAATGGTATATACAGTCAATGGTTTATATCCACAACGTAAACTAGCTAGATAGCAATCGTTTACAACTTTAATCATAACACAGTCGGAACCTTTAACTGTGTTAACTGATTCACTTGTTATTAGCACAGTCTGAACATGGCTAGTAGCCTAGGAGCTAACATTACAAAGTTTGTTGACGGTAAGTTTATTGCCTGGCTGCTGGCAAGGGCTACAAAATAAACTCTTTTTATTTATTTATTTTTTAAACCTTACCCGAGCTTCATCTCGCTTTCTCTTCTTTTTTCTTTTTTCTGTTTCCGACCCTTGATGCCTTTTCGGGGGCATGTCTAAACAGGTGTCTACCAAACTTAAATTGAGACTGAGCCATAATCAAACAGACCAGACAGGCCTGATTTTTTGGTGGTGCCCCCCAAGCACTTGGTGCCCTACGCACTGTGCGTAATGTGCGTGTGCGGAGCTACGGCACTGCCCACCCTAAAACAATTATGCGCAAGGACACTCAGTTGGTAGGCTATAGCTGGTAACTCACCAAATGATTATGTTTAAAATTGTGATGTTCCTTGTGTTTTCAGTTTTTATGAGGTCCAACCAGGTGTACCTTTTTTTGATCAACTGTGACATTCTCAGTTGTCTGAAAACAAAACCAAGAAGATGGTGCAGTTGATGGTGCAGTTAAATATCTTGAGAATAATAAAAAAAAAACATACACACAAAATCTCCATTAGATAACAGTTATCCTACCGCCTTATCTAGTTAAGAGGGATCAGATTTATAATGTTACTGGCTTCTCGTGGGTCACCTTAGTGTCTGCGCTGTGCTCCAGCTGGAAGATGTCCTCTGGGGGAGTGATGGCGTTCTTCTTGGCAGCAGCTCGAATAATGGCCTCTGCCTCCTGCAGCCGGCTCTGAGTGATGAGCCAGTGGGGAGACTCTGGGATGTACCTGAGGGTAGCAAAACCATCCATAGCTGTTTTTTGTCATTGGTCATCGTCGTCGTCGTCGTCGTCGTCGTCCTCCTCCTCCTCCTCCTCCTCCTCCTCCTCCTCCTCATCATCATCATCAGGTGTTCTTGGTATTGTCGCACCAACCAGCTCAGAGGAAGGCCAGGTGCAGAAGTCAATGGTAGAAATATATAAACTGGAAGAATAACAGAAAGAAAGGGAGTAAGTGAAAAAAAATATATGTGATGCTAGTCAATTGCGTGCAAACTAAAGGCAAAACCAAACGCTGGTAGAATGGGAGCACACCCCCAACATGGATAGGGCTGCTTGAATCCTAGCGCCCATTAGGCAATCAATCAGCCAATCAGAACCCTGCACACCATGCACCTGCAGGAAAGAGACACACAAGCACACAGGAACATGCCGACAATGGTGCTGGCCAAGAGATTGAGCAAGGTCTTAACAGTAACAACATAGGTGTCAACTATCAAAAATATTGTTTTTTCCAATGCATTAGGATCCATTGTGATTTTGGATTTTGATATCTACTGCATTGTGTGGACAGTCCTTTGGAAATGAAGAGTGTGAACCCATATGTGTTATGTAGCCTACATGACCTACACTTTAATTTAAATCATACAGATGTGTTTAGGCTATTTTATGTCATTGCTGTTCTTAATTAGACTGGACAGCTGTTCTGTGTTCCTCCACATTTACCATGGCTCTTGTCTGTTTCTGAGTGTATGGTGTACGGCTGTGTCTTTACAGATGAATGTATGTTTACTGTCCCTGTATCTATTACATGGCTCTGTCCAAATTGTTAACTTATTCATTATTTAGTACTATATATGTAGTGGGTCAGTTACATTTTGGATTTGCCCTTTGTATTCTTAGCATAAGTTGACAGCACTGAGTAGGGTGGTCTGTATCTTGCTGACTCGCTGGGTTGCCTGTAAGCTATAGGACAAGTGACCAGCGCCCCCCAGTGCTGCTGTCACATATCTACAAGTAGCATTACCAATTTTTGCCAATTACAGTATGTTGCATACACGATTAGTTTATACGGTTTGTTTTTGTAGAGTTTTTTTTGGTAGCATATATTCATGCATTTGTTAACCCTTAGTTAACACTTTGAACATTTCTTAGCTATTATTATGACATTTATTTACAGCAGTAAATTATTTTAAACATCCATCTGTTTTTCAGTGGGTTGTCTGCATTTCCATCCGTTGGTCTTTATGCTATCTGCTGTCTATCTCTATGCCTACCATCTTTATGTCTGTCTATCATCCTGGCTGTCTGCTTTAACACTTGTAGATGTGTTAATAATAGTTATGGACAAATGTACAGTCTGTTTGTACTATGGCAGCACTCTTTCAGTAAATGTACTTCATGTGGAGACTGTGACTGTATTTGTGTGTGTATTCTGTAACCTCCACCCCCTTTCCTTCTTGTGTATAAGTGGGTGTGTTTATGAATGTGTGTGTATACACTTACCACCAGAGGATGCACTAGGACCCAACTGCCACAGGTGCCACTGAGGTCCCCTGAAACAAGGTACTGTCCCAACACACTCCTCCCTGAGCGCTGCCATCATAGCTGCCCTCTGTTCACGTGTGTGATGAGGTCAAACGCAGGTTGCAATTTCATTGTGTGCACTGTGTGCTGTGGTGTACTGTAATCACACTTACAAATAGGAGTCACTTTCATTGTCACACTGTCACAATCACAGCCTTTCCACCCACTTTGTGCATGAAGTAATCTCTTTGTGCTTCCACTGTCCCCTCTCTGCAGTGTGAGATACAATGTCTACAGTATATACACAATCTTAACCCCACCCCATCAGGCTATGTATGGGTCCACATTTGTAAACACAAGACATAGAGAACACAGAAGGTCGTGGACATCAAGAGGTTGCAGGAGCAGAATGCCATCGACATGGAGATCATTGTCAACGCCAAGGTAAGGGTGTGTCCACTGACGCCGTGCCACCCGAACAGCCCCATAATCACAACTGCTGTAATAATAACTGCAGTTACTATTATAATAATAACTGCTGTTAAGAATAACCACTGTAACAATGTGTCTCTTCACGATACATCATTTAGGTGTGTGCTGCTTTTAGGGCCTTTGTCTGCTGTGTCTGCTGTGCCACTTGAGACATTTGAGCAATTTAATTACTGCAGTAGTGCTCACACACCTTCAAACATATGCTATGAAGAGGTGATGGTAATGACTGAAACACATCAGCACACAAACGCACGCATGTTAATCACACACTATCACGCATCTCTCTAATTCACGTTTTTTACACCAGACACTTCCAGTTCTCCTCAGATGAACCTTGTCTGGAAGGTATCTTTAAGATTTATTACAGTCAAAGTCAGCTTTTTTGTTAAAAAACCGTATCTACAGGTCATACACAAGATTTGAAATTGCAGTGCTCCCTAGGCCCACATTTGTTACATTAAACATATTATAAACATAGCAATATAAACATACTGTAGCAATATAAGGTTAGCATACATAATATAAACATAGCAAAAAGTATAAAAACTGATCTAATACGAATAAGTCAACACAAGATGGGTAGAATTTTTTTTTCAGCAGATTTAAAGTGCAGATGAAGGTCTAGTGTCATCTAGCTCCGGGGGGGGGGGGGGGGGGGGGGTGCGGTGACAGCTTGGGCATCCTGACAGCTTGGTGTACGAAGCCGTCTGTCAGTCTGCTGGTCCTGGCCGGGAGGGTCTTCAGTCTCCCTCCTGATGACTTGTAAAAAAAAAAAAAAAAAGTTTTTCTTTCCTCCTCCTCCCCGTGACCTTCCCTGCTTTGCTCTCTTATAGTCCGGTCGATGCAGATTTTCATGCGAATCGATCACTTTGCGATAAAAGCGTCAAATTTGGTATGATGACTCCCAAAGGTGTTCTGATCAAATTTGGGACCGTAGGCGCTCAAGATCTGGGCCCTGGGGGCCATGGCGGCCATTTTCCAAAATGGCCGTCATGGAAATGGGAAAATGGATTAAAAGCACCCAGAAACATCATATATTTGGATCAATTTTGGTAGGAAGGTTCCCAAAAGGGATCTGGTTAGATCTACAACCATAGGCGTTAAATATGGCGGCCATTTTCCAAAATGGCCACCAAATATTTATTTTGTATGGTAAAATTATGGATGAAAATAGATGAAACAGCCAGAAACACAACATATTTGTATCAAATTTGGTAGGAAGGTTCACAAAGGGCATCCAATTATATTAGGAACCATAGTTTTTCAATCAAATATGGATTCCATAATGGGAAAATGTATGCCAGAAACATAGCATGCAATAACATATTACTATCAAATTTGGTAAGTATGTTCCGAAACTGGGACTCATGAGATTTAAAGGTGTATGCTACTATTTGGGGCTAGATATGGTTAAAATTGTTGCTCTGGGTTTATAAAGGTGGTAGAGGGTCTTATTTTTCATGTTAGGCGTTGTGTTGTTTTAAACTGTCTTGGGGGAGTATGTAGCTCAGCTAGCAAGAGCCAATGGATTACACATAGCAAGACCCACTACAAATTATTTGGGAAACATAGATTGTCAGTAATTGTAAATCTTGCATGATCTCTGAAATGTTCTCTGTGCTTAACCAAGTCGTGAGCTAGTTTTCATGCAGTAATTCATTCAGCGAATATTGTGCTAACGAGCTAACATGCTATGATGCGGTTTGTCAACAGTCGCTGCAGTCAATTGGAATGCCAGACACCTTACCACCAAATTTGGTACAAATATGTGATGTTTCTGGGTGCTTTTAATCCATTTCCCCATTTCCATGGCGGCCATTTTGGAAAATGGCCGCCATGGCCCCCAAGGGCCAGATCTTGAGCGCCTACGGTTCCAAATCTGATCAGACCTCATTTGAGAGTCTTCATACCAATTTTCATGCTTTTATCGCAAAGTGATCGATTTTCGCAGCTATCCACCGGACTATTAGTCTTGTCTATTGTCTACTAACTCCACTCCGAGAGACTTTCTCTGCCCTGCTCTCCGAACTAAAAAATCATGGATTTGATCAACTGGTCTCTGAACGCAATTGACACCATCTTCTCACGGAGAAGCTTGGGTTCAGGGGAACCTGACTGTCCTGCCGGAACGTATGCAGCTGGAATATGATCATGGACGCGTGGAAGAGGTGGCGGGTCATGTGCCTGGCGGCTCTTTCCGTGGAGGACGTTGAAGACATCTACCTATTCGGAACCATGGTTACAGGTTTTTTGCTGATTGGGCATTGGCCTGGTTTACCGAGTAACAAAGAAGACGGGAACAGCTGTCCATAGCCCCACAATGCTGCCCGGCTTGATTGATGCGGTGGGCAGAGCTGTCAGCACTCAGACTGTGGCTATGAACCGCAACATGGATAACATTTGCAAAGCTTGCGGCTTTGCAAAGGCAAATGGATCGTTTCGTGGACCAGAATGGACAAAGAGAGTAGCCGTGCAAATTGGAATGCGGCTGCTCGCCCTAAAGCCTAAACAACCCCCAATCTTATCTGCTTTCGACTCCCTCAACTGGAATAACAACTCCCCCGGCAGATCACGGCAGCGGGACGCTCTTGCATCCCCCCCCCCCTCCTTCCGCCAGCCTGGCAAGCGGGTCTCTGTGACCAGCGCTGTTATGGCTGCTGGACCGGATGGCTGCTTGCCTACGCTGGATTACCCCAAAGACTTCCTTACCTTGTCTTGCATGTTGTTAAATGTTTAATTATGTGCTCTGTTGCTGAGGTGTTTTTTCCTGTCCCACATCATGCTCCCTCAAGAGCATGGTCTGGGGGTTGTTTTTTTTCTCTCCTCCCCTCTCCTCATGTGATGCTGTATATCTTACACCCCTGTCTTCCCATCCTGTCTACCCCCTGTCATTTATGTATGTGGATGGGTTGATGGCTAATTTCGCTGGCCTAAAAACCAGTGACAATAAGGGGTTACTTGACTTGACTTGACTTGACTTGACTTGACGGCAGCAGACTGAGAAAGCTGTTGGATGGGTGAGTGGGATTACCTGAAATGCAGAGGGCTTTGTGGGTCAGGCTGTTGCAGTAGATGTCCTGGAGGGAGGGGAGACACCCACCACCCACTCAGCTGCTCTCACTACCTGGTGTAGCTTTTTACAGCAGGACACAGTGCAAGTGCCATACCAGAAAGCGATGCAGCTGGTCAGGATGCTCTCTATGGTGCCTCTGTAGAAGGTGCTCATGATGGGCACTGGGGCTCTGGTTCTCCTTAGCTTGCGGAGGAAGTACAGTCATATTGGGCTTTGCTGACCAGTGATGCAGTGTTCTTTAACCAGGAGAGGTCCCCAGAAATGTGCACACCCAGAAATTTGGTGCTGCTTACTCTCTCCACAGCAGCACTGCTGATGGTTAGAGGGGCGTGCTGGGTGTGCCCTCTCCTGGAAGTCTATGACGTCCTGAATTCTAAGAATTTTAGATTCTTAGGACCCAACCTTTGTAATACTTACCCGTTACTGAACAAATTGGTGTGTCTGGCCACCCACACACCTAATCTCTGCAGGTGTGTGAGAATACATTTCCTCCTAATTACCTTGACGTCTTTGTGGGAAAACCTGAATTTCTGCTTAACATTCCACTTAGTGACATTTTGGACGAGTTAAGTGTTCACGTGAAGTGTAATTACTATAGGTGCAGTTTCATACCCCAGCCTTGAGCATGCGAGTTGGAGAAACTCCCCAAAGTGCCTTCTGGTAAAGTGTAATTAAACAGACTAGGAAAGGCCTGCATACCGTGGAGGGGTACCACAGGTGCCACTATATCCCTGGCCAGGGTTAGGGTGAGAGTTTTAGAGTTACCCTTACCCTAAACTTAGGGTTAACCTCATTAGGGGTTATTTCAAATGAACATGATGTACGAGAAACACCTTACAATACACTGTAAGACACAAACATATATGCATCTGTCGATGCATGCAAGACAAAGTCAGTACTGCAAACATAAAATATAGCCTGGGCTTGCCCATACTGCCTGTGACATTACAGTGCACTGAATTTTGGGCTAACCTGCCTATTCTCGGCTGTTCCTTTGCCCAAGAAATTGGGCACCAATGAAAAAGGAGGGCTACGCATATGTCATCGGAATCAGTGTTCTGATTGGTTGTAACTCTGGCCAGTAGTACACAGAGGCATTTGAAAGACACCCGTTGATCCTGCCTCTGAGAACTTCCTGTCTATGGAAGATTTGCCAGATAAAGCTCTGTCTACAATCTTGGTGCGACAGCTAGGCTAGGCAAAATACAGTCAGTACAATACATGGAAGAGGAACAGCAATAAAGGATTTGGAACAACACAGCATAGAGTAAGCAAATGTGGAACATTTGTGGCACCTTTTCACATCACACACATTTCTCAGTGTCCAAACTGTCTGTGGTGTTGTCTTGCAAAGGGTGGGATGCATGTGAACCGATATAAAGCCTTCACACCATGTTAAGGCCTTAGTCTCTAAAACTCTTTACACTTTTTACACAACAAACTATTTACACCTGCCCCAGCAACTCCTGCATATCTCCCAGCCAGTCCTTATGTGAAAAGTGAAATTAAGTTATCACAGCCTTGTAAAGCCCTAGTGTTCAAAGGGTGGGATGTGGTGTTTTAATGGTGTCTGTGGACCATACTTTAACGGCACTGGACTTTGGTTTCACAGTCTTCAGTTTGTGTCAGTACTCCCGAACGAGGATAAACATTGCATGATTTGCAATGCCAGGCTTAGGATCAGGTTGTGGTGACCACAGATATCTGCAGATGGTTACTATACACTACATGGCCGAGTTCAAAATGCAGGAAATGTAGCAACATGGTTAATTCAACAAAAACGTAGGTGCGCTGAACACCCTGTTGTATGACGCAAGTCGTGGACCTATGGCAGCTGAGAGGGCGATTCTTTGTGCCGTTCTGGCAGAGGAAATCACGGAAGATGACCGTGCAAAGTTGTCGCCGATTGGATACGTGGTTGAACTTGCCTACCAAACGGGAGCAAACAATCCCGAAAGCATGTTGCAGAATGTTGCACTACGTTGCGGCCAAACAATTTATTCAATCAGGAAACCATAGCAAACTGGTGCATCGGTTGAACTCGCCCTAGATCTCTATGGGGGTGTCCTCTTGGATATAGGAAGGGCAGCTGGCAGGACAAGTCTACCGCCATGCTTATGTAGTTACTGGACACTTGTCTTAGGCAGAGCATGAAGATCACAGCTTTCTGGAAAGTTCCACTGTCACAGTCAATACAGCCCACAATGGGCCCGAGCAGGTCAAAGGTCACGGATGAGAGGAGGCCAAGAGATGGCTGACGTCAAGCTCTGAAGGTGATAAATACACAGGGCTACTCTCTGAGCAATTTTGCTAGCCAGTGTTGCCAGATGTTGTTTTTCAACATTCCTTCTGATATTAGGCTGTACACTTTCATCAAGAGAACTTGATCATCATCAGCAGGCAACTTGTCACCAATGTTTAATTACAACGGAAGCCCACCATGTTGTTGCCTAGCAACGCTGCTCCAAAAGTTGGCCAGTGTATCATAACCTTGACGGCGACTCTCTGTCCACAAACATAACTAGACCAGAGGCATCACACACATGGGTAGAACCTTGAGAGGTCACCACCTCACTGGTTCCCCAAACATCACAATCTACCACTCTATTAGAAATCTCGTTCAGTGCCATGCCAATTCTAGTTCTGACCCGCTCATGTCAAGCACACATTAGGAAAGAAATCCTGTGTTTTCTGATTAAGGGTGCACATAGCAAAGAAAAAAGCACAGCGAGAGGGGAAATTAAGCGCCGAACGGCAGAAATAGGGAGTGCCAGTAATTACTGGTTGGACAGAAGACTGGGGGTGGAGGAATGTGTGTGTCTGTATGTGTGTGTCTGTAAGTGTGTGTCTGTATCTGTGTGTCTGTATGTGTGTGTCTGTAAGTGTGTGTCTGTATGTGTGTGTCTGTAAGTGCTTTGTAAGGCCAAATTATTTGACATGGCTGCTGTGTGGGTATTTAGAACATGCCTGCACACTACCTCTTCAATTTCCCTGAAAAAAAGGTTTTCATGTAATTTTGTCCAATGTCTGTAGTCTAATTTATATATCCCCCGGTAACAAAAAAGTCTTTTTCTCTTTTTGAGACATCTGATATTGTACATGTAGCAGACGGACTCATTACAAGTGTGCTAAATTAAACAGTTTCAGTTTTTTGCCTCATATTTTCTAAAACTATAATATCTTTATGCAAGTAAACTTTGATACACACAGACACAGGAAACATTTTTTGGGAAGAAATTGTTTGATCTGGTGTATTTGTTGGAAGAAATATGTGGCATTACTGACTGTTAGGCAAACACATTGTCCTGTCCTGACTGTTATGCAAACACATCGTAAACTTACGAATGTATATGGGTTTTAGGGCAAATTGTTATAATTTTCATTATATGTACTAAATAATACTGTCAACGAACAGTGGAGTTCAGTAGCGCCCACTCACCAAAGCTGAAAGAGGCGAATAATGCCCTGTAATACTTCTTTGAACATTAGACTTTATTTTTATCATTTATTGATGTTCACCATATTCCATCATTACAAAGACGATTAGATGATTACAATTCTAAATGACTCCAGTGTACAAGAAAACTTTATTTTACAGTTCCTTTTTTAGTGTATCTACATGAAACAACACGTAATATTATGTACTTACTCTGTACTTAACTAACACTAACCCTAACCCTATGGTACAGTGTAAGTACATATTGTTACATACTTTGTCACACTGTACCTAATTGATGTGACAGCGATAGTAAAATAAAGTGTAAAACTTGCCATCATCTGTACCTAACCCCACTCCAGCATTTTCACTTTAACTTAGTGCAAAACAAAACAAACGCGCAAGACATGTAATCTGAATTATCAAAGTGCATTCACATACAAATACCAAAAACAAAAATGAAGCCAATAATAAGGCCAGATGGTTTAAGCAAACATAGTATACAAAGAGTTCAAGTAGTGCTGATGAATGGAATGATGTTCCATGTGCTATCTGATGGAATGATGTTCCATGTGCTATCTGTTCATGGACAGGTTTTATTTGCTATTTTGGAAATCCAGAAAGCAGGTTTAGTCTTTTACCTATGTATCTCAGAGCAAGTGGTAAACTTCCTACAAGGAGACTCCTGTGGCTTTGCTAGGGGAATGAAGCCATAAGACCCTTCTAGTAGGAGGTTTTCGACGCAGTACCTTGTCTGGGTAAGTCACTAAACCTCCTAATTGGAATCCCCCCGGCCCTGATCATTATCTGTCCCGTGTCAGTGAGAAAGTTCATTTCCCAAACAAATGTATTTAGAAAACTGATCATAAGGCTTAGCTCTTGGGACTGGTGTTACAAAATGGAGGCTAAATAGGATAAATCTAGAGCTGTTTTGGGAGTATTCATTCATGAAAGAAATCTGTGTAATTCTATCCTGCATGCATTGCCAGTGGGGTCGGCCATTGTTGGTGTCTTTCAAGAGAATTTTAACATGCAGAGGCTTTGTGTTTCACCCATCTTGTGTAGCCTTGCTTACTCAGCAAATGCTCTATGGCACACATATGCAGTGGCAAAGGTATAATTGTGATGTCACATTTTCAGACAACATTTTCACATAAATTTGAGTACAGTAGAAATTCCTTATTGCCTGGATGCTCTTCCAGTACCATTATAATTATGTGCCAATTCCAATACAAACCCATTATAATATGTCCCTCAAACTGTAACTGTAGGTATGCACACATAGATACACACGGTATATGAGAAAAAAAACCTCTTTCACATGAGTTGACTGAGTTGTTGTCTACTCAAGTTCAAACTCAGCTCTGTTGCCTTGATGTCCATTCTTTTCTTGTCCGTTCGTCATGGCCGGTTTCTTCTTCCCGCAAAACCTTTAAATCCAGATGATGTGGAGACAAAACATAACAAATCCCAGATGTACTAAAACGGCAATTCCACATTATCGATGTAACAAAACCTGAGCAAATGTAATATCGGTTTTATGATAGTTCTATGACCAAAAACACTGAATTCTCAAATTTCATATACACATCATGCAAATGCCATGGCATTCTGTTGTTGATATGGATGTGAAAAAAGTCCAAACTAAATTTACAGCAGTTGTGGTAGAGCTAAGCTACCTACCAGTGGAGGGGTTTGACTTGGCTGATGTTCTCTGGAAGTGGCTCATCTTTTGTTTCTGGTAACAGCAGGCTTACGATGCCACACACTATGGAGATGCACCCCATCAGGATGTAGGGAAGAGTCCTGTCATAGGTCCCTTAACAGTCAACGACAAAAAAATCTTTAAAAAAAAAAAAAATGTTATTATACATTCTTTATGTACCGATGATTTCAAGTACACAGGATATGATGTTTGGCATCCAAGATGCCTGTGGACTATGCAAGGGAGTAGGAGCATAGGCGAAAGTTAAAGCACCCATGGGGAAATCTCAACCCGGAAAGGGCCTAATAGCCTTTAGCATTCCATTGACTTCCATTCATTTTAACGTCACTTTAAAATGAAATAACTTTACATGAGAAGCACTCTGTACCTTGATATTGGCATTGTTGTAAACCGGAGAGGACACAGCGAAACATATTTGCTTCGATCGGAAATCTGTCATGTTATTGCCTTGTAAGGAATGTTTATCTGAAATTATGCTAAAAATGATGTCACAAACCATGCGACGGTTAGTGAGTTTCTGTCGCACAGGAGAAAAATTACCAGACTGTTTGGCTAACAAGCTGTAGCCACAGTCATGTCTGTTTACTTTTCTATTCATGTTGGGGAAACATTTACATCAGTATTTCTCAAAAAATAAGCTTAGAAATTGGTATTTGTTTGTAAGCAGAATTGCTATCTTTATGGATTTTACTATTCGATGCAAGTGAATTGATAAAGATGGCTAAGCTAAGCTACACGCTATAGCTTGGTATGTACATGCTAACTAGCTAGCTCCCTTGACATGCTGGCTTGCAAGACTGCTGGACCAGAGTTAGTTGACAAAGAAAAAAATCCCCATGTACAATATTAGCCTCCCACTCCAGTAAGTGATTGCAGCTATAATGGTACAAAAATACTTATTAAGAAAAATATCGTCCGCTGTCTGATTTGTGATTCAGCATCTACCACCAAATTTATTGTATTTGGGTTTGTTGGCTGACGTGACTGTACGTTACCCGCGCTTGCGCAGTTGCCTGGTGACCAATTAAAATTCTCAAAATCTTGCTTCAACGGCTCCCATTGAAAACGATGCCATCCCACGGTCCATTATCTTTCTACTGTCTGTGGGACTATGCAAGACTATGCACTTGAGGGACATACATGTATACTCACCCATATAGGCTATGTAAGCAGAGAGTGTGCTGCCCACTCTGGAGGCCATAATGGTGATCCCCAGGCCCATATTGCGCACCACGGTAGGAAGCAGCTCCGCGCCGTACAGGTACACAAAAAGGAACGCCCCGGTTATGGTGATCTTTCCCAACATTGCCAGGGTGACACTCAAAGCACCCAGCTCTGTGTGAGGCAAGAGGAAGAGGAAGTCAGATTGACAGGACGGTTGCTTGATGTGACCTACATGAATAGCTTGTCAGGCCGGCTACAAACCTGCAGGAACAAGCTTGATGAGCAGAAGCACAATCCCACAAAAGAGCACAGTGAAACACAGGGTGAGACGTCGTGACGCGTAGCGTCCAGCAAACCATATTATTGTGTACCCAGCAAACTCAGTGCCAGCAGCAAAGAGGCAGTTGAGGTAAGGGTCCCCATCCATATTGGGGGTGTTCAGTGACAGTCCAAAGTACGTCAGAGAAATTATTGTCCTTTAGAAACAGATTCACAATTTGAATGATAGTGACTAACATTTTACTGCTCAATTGTAACTTGTACAAATGAAATGATTGTACAAGAAATTATTGTGTGCATGGTAGTATGCAATGGAATGGAATGTCTAGCAACACGTATAGGACTGGCAAAGACACAATGTTTAAATGGTTAGTGTTATTGTAATTAAGGTATACAAAATATAAGTTATCAAGTTATACAAGACTTTTTACTCACCAAATAAAAACATTCAGTATTGTGATATTCCTTATATTTGTTGTTCTAAAAAGATCTAGCCATGTATGTTTTTTCTCATCATGTACGTCACCCTCCTCCTCAGAAAGAAATCCAGCATAGGTAAAGTAATTACAAACCAACCGGTTACCAGTCCATATATTTTAAAAACATTCTTAATTATTGTCCATTATGATGAACAAGTAAAAAATATTTGATCACCATCAGCTTTGCAGTGTCGTCTCGCTTGAAGATGACGTCAGGAGGAGAGATGCCATTCATCTTGGCTGCTGCTCGAATGATGGCCTCTGCCTCTTCCACCCGACCCTGAGAAAGCAGCCAGCGAGGAGACTCTGGAATATACCTGAGAGAGAGAGAAAGAGAGAGAGAGAGTGAGAGAGAGAGGGTACAACCTGTAACTCGTTTGAGCAAGCAGGATTTTACCAGTATTTGCTGGCATAGGTCACATACTCCATACAGGGTGGAACCAGTTAATTAAGTAAATTAAACTAATCCCCTACTTCAGTCAGAGCTGTTGCACTTGGAGACATTTTGAGTGCTTACTCACCACCACAATGGTATGTACAGAAATCCTGGTACAGACAAGGCCACAAGAAGCATCCTCCAGTCCCGTATGAAGAAGGCAAAAAGAGGGAGAAGCGCATAGCCCAGGGCGTAGGTGAAGCTAATTCCCACAGTAGCAAAGGTGACACGGCACGATTTATTCAGAAGCTCACAACCTGATCAACAAAGAAGAAAAACCATTGTAACTCAAGAGGGAACAGATGCCTAGTAGTATCTTCATCTGAAACTAATCCAAATTAAAACAAACTTCCAAAACCTGTACAATACGTTTTGATGCATTAGAAATACAGTATTTGCCCTCTCACTTTGACTCTAATGATACACAAGAAGACTGCAACCTTTTAGGCAAGATCCAAAAATCTTAAAAGCACATGTTATTAAAATGTTAAGAATGGAAGGCAGGACGCAAAAGCACACTCATTTTGATTGACAACAGACAGGACAGGGCAGTGGTGGGCTCAGACAGGGCAGAAGCAGGCTCGGAGTCAGAAGGGGCAAGCGAGCTCGGGCAGGGCAAAGACAAGCTCGGGCAGGACATACAGCGATGATTGGGCACACACACGCTAAGACATTTGGGGATGGACTCAGACAGGGGCAGTAGATACAAGGGCATGCTCACTACACATGGGCATGTTCAGAGACAGGAGAAGGCTCAGACACCCGGGCAGTCAACAGAAGTTTGTCTTCAGGGAAACACACTCAGGCTCAGATTGGAACAGAGGAGGATGCTCTTGCTGTAGGAAACGGGCCTGCAGGCTGTGCGTCAGGGTGACTGGGCTGGACTGCAGGTTCTGGGAAGCAGGGAGGACTGGCCTCAGGGGAACATCGATGCCTCCCAGAACTTTACATCTATTTGGAGGGTAGCGTGACAGCCAGGTGAGTTCCAAACAATGGAAACGAGTTTGCCTGGCTGACTTGTTGGCTCCGGGTGGGTAAGCTGTCAGGCAAGCAGGCTGGGCTAGAGATCTTGAAAGGGAGGAGGAGGCTGGTGGGCTCAGACAAGCGGACTGGACTGGTGAGCTCAGGCAACGGTTGAATCCTTCAAAGACACCCACACATGATGACGCATGTTTAACATGGTGCTTGTGTTATTAGGGTTGTCTCAGTTTTCGTCTGTGGTTGTCTTTAACTCCTCCATCCTCCAGTAGTTCCTTCCTTGTCTCCTTAATGTGAGGAAGAGCTGGGAAAGTATGGAATGGTGGATGAATTCAGGAATGGGATTCAGTGTCGCTCCTCCTGCGATATCTTAGTGGGTGCTGGGTCCATTGTTGGTCAGTATGACAGAAATGAAAGGCAGGACCTAAACTAATGTTGGAGGGACACCAGGTTTATTCAAGGCACAATTCTGACCGAAACTCAAAGCAGAGCTATTGTCTATGAACTACTGAGCATGCAAACAGAGAAGCAGGCTAACAGTAAAGTGACTTTGAAAAATGAGTCCCATTTGTCATTGTGATTACACAGCACACAGTGCTCCCAATGAAGTTCAACTTCTGCATTTAACCCATCACACATCATGTGAGCAGGGGGCAACCATGACCACGGCGTCCAGGGAGCAGTGTGTGGGGACGTGTACCATGCTTAGAGTACCTCAGTGGCACTTCTGGCAGTTGACAGATTCAAACATGCGACCCCCTAGTCACAGGTCTGCCAGGCCACCACTGCCCCCTTTTTGCACAGATATCAAGCAGGATAACTAACAATGAATGAGAACCAACAGGCAAAACAGAAAAACAAGAAAAAGGGCAGACAAACTGGCAGGCAGACACAGTAATGGACAAGACGCGCTAGCAGGTGAACAGGGCAACAAGCACGCAACAAGCAAACATGCAGGCTAAAAGCGGTCAGACAGGCAGCAACAAGCGTGAACTGCAGAAGGACTCATAACAGACTGCACTGAAAAAATATATTTTTTTTTTAACAAGTGGTCTGCTAGCAGGTGCATTTAACCTGCACTGTTAACCTATGGCTAGTGCAAGAACATAAACACAGTCGAACATGGTTTTGTTTTTTTCCTTACTGAACAGTTCGGTATTATAATTGTAGCTGTTCTGAGATAAAATGCAATCCAGAAATGGCAGTTCACTCACCAAGAATAAAAGCTGCACAATAATTTGCTATTTGTCCCATTCCAACAATAAAGTAGAACACACAAAACATTTCCCAACTGTTGGAGGCAGCTTGAATTAAACTAAAGACAGTTTGCACTGCCATTGTGGCAAAAAATATAATTTTTCTTCCATATCTATAGAGAGGAAAGAAGAAGAATAGAGATTAGAATGGGGTGTATAGCCCAGAACACATATAGAAATGCATATTAAAATACATATAAAAGTATTTTGTAAATATTAAACAATGTATGATAACATAATAATAATGGTTCTACTCTTAGATTTTACCCTTAAGTCGAGACTCAACTTTGTAAAAAAAAAAAAAAAGTTTTTTCTTTTACCTGTCTGATATAATTCCAGACAGAAATGATCCTACCAAGACCCCAAGGAAGAACACAGTGACTGTAAAAGGAGTTTTCCAATCATGGTCACACACCAGATCCCACTGTGGGACAACAGTAGTTAGTGTTAAATTACACAGAAGAATTATAAAGGCACTGTACAAAGCTAACTAGATAAATGACTAACTAAACTAGTAACATACAGCACTGCACTGATCAAAGTAACAAAGTAACATCTACTCTGATATAGCTTATATAGATAATGTAGCATTACTGATGAGGGGTTCTGGAAATTTTGCAGACCAACAGGACCATGTGACTAAGCAAACAAAACCAATATATAGGACGGTTGAAACAATAGTATGGAAATAAAGTGCTAAGGACTAGTGCTAAGTGTTATCCCAACTAACACTATGTCAGAATAAGGTTTGTAGTCAAGAAGGCTTAACAACAATGGTACAATTGACTCTGGGAATAATAGTATGGAAATAATAATAATAATAATAACAACAACAACAACAACAACAACAACAACAACAACAACAATAATAATAATAATCATAAAACCTAAGGTGCTAAGGCTAAATGTTCTCCCAAACAATGTCAGAATAAGGTTTGTAGTCATGAAAGCTTAAATCTCTTCTCCCAAAAGATACTCTTCCTAAATGCACAAGTATCTTGTGTTTTCTCTTAAAAATACAAGCACACTTACAATACTTTTTTTACTGCATTTATATTGCGCATTCCTATTCCTAAGTGCTTTACACTGAATGTCTTGCATTCACACATTCACTCCAGTTGCGAAGTCTGCCAGGCAGGGCACCAATTAGCACAATGGGAGCAGTATGGGGCTCAGTGTCTTGCTCAAGTACACTTCGACCTAGCCAGGAGAAGGTGGAATCGAACCAGCAACCCTTCGGTTCAATAGACTAAACATTTGTCATTCATCCAGGACATGAACATTGTGCTCCGCATGCTAATCACTGTGATTTGGGATGAACCCGTGCTTGTTAACACCATTAATCAGGGGTCATATACACTGACATGTATATATGGGTGTTTTTTTCTTTTTATAGAGTATTAAAGGGTGCATGCCCAACACATCATGATGTGCATGCGGTTTAGGTTTCATGACCATTTAAATTTTAAGAGCCATGGCCCTTTTCTGCTTACCATTGATCGCTGCATTCATTTTTAATGGATTTGGGAGGATCATAACTTAATTTCTATAAAAGATATAGGCCCGGCAATTGGCACTATTGTCAATTCGCACGTGTTCTTTCAGAATCCCAGAAGAAGCACAGGTCATGGATTATATGTACGCATACATATACATGATGTATAGGCCGGGCATGGATTACATTACATTACATTACATTACACTTAGCAGACGCTTTTATCCAAAGCGACTTACAAAAAGGAGGACATAATAGCAAACACATGTGTAGAGAACATCGAAGGTACCTATGTAAAGAGATGGTTAGTAGAATTTGGTTTTGTTAAGCAGTCTCGGAAAAGAAGGGTCTTCACAAGCTTTTTGAAGGTCGAGAGGGAAGTTGTTGCTCTTGTAGGGACTGGTAGGTTGTTCCACAACTGAGGGACAACAACCGAGAAAAGTTTGGAGTGACCTCGCTTTGTCTTGGGAGAGGGTACGGCCAGGCGGTTCGCATTGGAGGATCGCAGCATTCTGGACGGGATGTAAGCATTCAGTATGATGTTGAGATAGGTGGGGGCAGATCCAGAAGTGACTTTGTAGGCTAGCGTCAAAGCTTTGTGTTGAATTCTGGCAGCCACCGGGAGCCAATGCAGGTCGATGAAGAGAGGAGTGACATGCGACCTTTTGGGTTGATTGAAAACCAGTCGTGCTGCTGCATTCTGAACCATTTGCAATGGATTATATGTACGTATACATATACATGATGTATAGGCCGGGCACAGGTCATGGATTATATGTACGCATACATATACATGGATTATATGTACGTATACATATACATGATGTATAGGCCGGGCATGGATTATATGTACGTATACATATGGGAGGGAGGGAGGGAGGTTAGGGAGATGTCAGAGGAAGCAGCTAGGACTAGTAATTGGATCTGGATGAGAAGGGCGGTCTCTGCCTGGGGTAAGCAGTAGGGTTGCCATGTTCGAATGGGGCAGTGGAGGGATTCGAACCCGGGCCCTCCAGGTGTGGGTCGAGTGCCTTAGCCAGTGTGCTACCGAGGAAGTGGATATTAGTGCAACCTAGGGCTGTTTGTGCAGATAAGGATGGGCACCCCAGACCAGCAGATGGCAGTAGTGCGTTTAGTGGGTCAATAGAAACACAGAAGAAGAAAGAGGCTTATAAATGGCAGCCATCACTCACATGGGCAGCTTAGAAGCAGGCTCTCTGGGATCGTGCGGTGTATTGGGATACAGAGTGGCCAAGTTTCCTGGGGTTTTGTGGTGTATGGAACACGGGATAGCTGAGCATTAGACACCATTAGATTCAAGAGGTGGATACATCTAATGGTAAGTCAATGGGTAGAATCGTCTTTAGAACTAGCATTGGCAGTGTCGTTTGTGTAATGGCATATGTGTTAATGACTGCAAAGTGATAGTATCTGTGGTAAAATGGTGGTAAAGTGCAAATATTCGATAACAAGTCCTAATTAGTAAGTAAGCAGGTCATTTTGGAAGTAAGCCCTTGGGGTGAGCGAAGCCCAGACAGGCTCCCTCTCTCCCTTTCTCCTTCCCCTCATCTTTCCCTATTTTTTTTTTTTTTTTAATGGTAATGAGCAGGAAGTAGTAAATTTTGGAAGTAAACGGTGGTTGTAAGTGAATTGTGGAAGTACATTTTGGAAATTTGGGTAGCAGGTAGTTACACTGTGGACACACGCTAAAGGATTGATCACCTTTAGTGGGGCCGCCTCAGGGGAGGGTGTACAGTGAATAAAGGCCCGAAACACCCGTTGATCCTGAGGTACACTGCTGAGGATGTGTCCCACATAGTGTATGGATAATTGTAATGGCTATAGTTAGGAAAGCCTGAAGTGTGGTACAATGGGTGCTCTCCCCACATGTGCAAGTGTCTTGTATTTTTATGTATTTATCTAGTTATTTTAATTGTTAAGGAAATGTTGGAGGAAACTGCAAAGGCTTGCCAGTGGTCCTGGATGAGATGCATGTTGTTGGCATGGTGAAAGCCATGGGGGAAGGTCGAGCGACTTAAGGGAGGATGGGGAGGTGGGGTTATAGAGTAGAATTGAAAGGGAAGAAGAAAGTAGTGAAAGAGTAATGAGAGAACAATTAGAAAAGAAAGTACAGGTTTGTTCCTGTGGCTGGCAGAAGATTACAACAGTGAGAGGCCTTAAAATCCATCAGGGGAAGAAGGGGTGTGGAGGAAAAGTGGGACAGGGGAACCGCATTGAGCAGTACTTTCTAAGAAGTCTGCGGAGTAAGTCGGCTGAAGTCCAGCGGCAGGTAGAAAACCACAGTTCGCAGGATATCAGAAACCCAGTCTTGGAAGAGAGGGAGGAGGTCAGAGGGACTGAGGGAGAAGGAAAGCCTAGCCAGTCAAAAAGGGAGAAAGCCTGGGAGCAGAAAGCTATGGTTAGTTGGCCACAGGCGAAAGATAAGATGACTTGGGAGACCGTAGACAGAGACTTGGCAATGGTGTTAGAAGGATTAAAAGGGACAGCCATGGCAAAGTTGGAAAGGATGGGGGAAGTGATCTATAGTTATGGCTTAGATAGGTTTGGAAGTAGTAATAGAAGGAAAAGGGAGCCAGCACAACATTGTCAGTCAATACGCCAGAATGACATTCGTGAATTGGTGTTAAGAAGGAGGCAGCTAAGAAAACAGTGGAAAAGGGCCACAATTGAGGAGAAAGAAGGTATAGATGCCCTGCAGGAAGAGTTACGATGTAGGTTAGCAACTCTTAGGAGAGCTGAGAATCTTAGAAGGAAGAGAAAAGAGAAGGAGCGGGTAAGAACACTGTTTTATAAGGGCCCCTTTAAGTTTGTGAAAGGGTTGTTTAACCAGGAAAAGGGAGGGATATTGAGAACCTCAAAAGAGGAAGTAGAGGAGTACTTGAGGAAAACTCATTCAGATCCAGGGAGAGAGGGAGGATTAGGTTTTCCGCCTGACATGCCACCTTTGGGGGAGATAGAAAGTCAGATGGATGTTGTGCCACCTAGGTGGAAAGAGGTAGAGGCTGTGGTGAGAAAAGCTAAGGCTTCATCAGCTCCAGGGCCTAATGGGGTGCCATATCGGGTATATAAGAATGCCCCAGGGGTTCTTAGGTTTCTGTGGAAGTTGTTTAAGGTTGTGTGGCATAAGCAGAGCATTCCAACAGCATGGTGCAGGGCAGGGGGTGTGTTGATTCCAAAAGAAAAAGAGTCTGTTAGAATAGACCAGTTTAGAATGATCTCTTTGCTTAATGTGGAGGGGAAAATCTTCTTCAGTATAGTGGCTAAGAGACTTGTGCAGTATTTGGAAAAGAATGGGTTAATTGACACAACAGTGCAGAAGGCAGGAATCCCAGGTTTTGCTGGATGCATTGAGCACACTAGTGTAATTTGGCACCAAATTCAGACAGCAAAGCAAGAGGGTAGGGAGCTTCATGTAGTTTTTTTGGACCTAGCTAATGCCTTTGGCTCGGTGCCGCATAGTCTGATTTGGAGTGCTTGTGAATACTTTAGAGTGCCAGTTGAGATTGTGAATATAATGAAGGAATACTTTAAAGATATTAGATTGTGTATAGGTACAGGGGAGTTTGTATCAGACTGGCAGAAGCTAGAAGTAGGCATTATGGCGGGGTGTACGATCTCACCACTTGCTTTTACAATGGCAATGGAAATGGTAATAAGAGCTTCTAAGTGGGTGGTGGGAGGGGAAAGGCGTCGGGAGGGACTGCGTCTCCCGCCAATTAGAGCTTTCATGGATGACATGACTCTGTTAACAACAATGGTGCCATGTACAAAAAGGTTGTTAGAAAGGATCAATACAAATCTCAGGTGGGCGAGGATGAGGATAAAGCCTAGTAAGTCAAGGAGTATCTCAGTCACCAAGGGAAAAGTGGTAGAGCAGAAGTTCACGGTGGAAGGTGAGGAAATCCCATCCATCAGGGTGAGACCAGTGAAAAGCCTGGGGAGGTGGTATAATGCAGACCTGAGTGATCGAGAGCAGGTAGAGCAGCTTAAAAAAAACGTGGTGGAGGGATTGGAAAAACTTGACAGGTCAGGGCTACCAGGAAAGCTGAAATTGTGGTGCATGCAATTTGGACTGTTCCCTAGAGTAATGTGGCCCATGTCAGTGTATGAAGTACCATTATCAAAAGTAGAGAAGCTAGAAAGGGTGGTTAATTCATACGTTAAAAAAAGTGGTTAGGGGTTCCACGGTGCCTAAGCAGTGTAGCTCTGTATGGGAAGGGCATACTGCAGCTGCCAATAAATAGTCTGGTAGAGGAATTTAAGTGTGCTAAGGTTAGGACAGAGCTGTTGTTAACAGGGAGCAAGGACAGGATAGTCAGTGGTCTGGCTCCTAACCCGAGCAAAGGGAGAAAGTGGAAACCAAAGGTAGCAGTGCAGGAGGCAGAGGCAGCCCTTAGACATGGAGAAATAATGGGAAATGTCCAGATTGGGCGGGGAGGCTTGGGACGTACATCAGGGAAGCCAATGTGGAGAAAGGCAGATCAGAAGGAGAAAAGGAGATTGGTTGTAGAGCAGATACGCAGGCAAGAAGAAGCTAGTAGACAGGTAAAAGCTGTGTCACTAGCAAAGCAGGGCCAGTGGTTGAATTGGGAGGGAGTAGAGAGAAAACAGGTTACTTGGAGGGATTTGTGGAGTATGGAGTCTAACAGGCTAAAGTTTTTATTGGGAGCGACGTACGACGTGCTCCCATCGCCAGATAACCTGAGAATCTGGACAGATGGGGATCCGTCATGCACACTCTGTTCAGGTGTAGCCACATTGAGACATATACTATCTGGCTGTAAAATTAGCTTGGCACAGGGTCGCTATACGTGGCGTCACAACCAAGTATTAAAATGCTTAGCAGCAGGAATTGAGAGTAGGAGGCAGCAGGTAAATGCAGAAGGTAGTCATAAAAAAGGTATCCAGTTTGTGCGGGAGGGTGAGAAAAGTAAGAGAGCCGTAAAGTCAAGGAGTACTACACAGGAAGCAAAGGATTGGCAGATGCTGGTAGATGTGGGTGGAAAGTTGGTGGTCCCTCAAGAAATAGTTACCACTAACTTGAGGCCAGGCATAGTCTATTGGTCGACCAGCCAACAGGTAGTGTATTTTATTGAATTCACTGTCCCATGGGAAAGCTCCCTAGAGGAAGCATATGAAAGGAAAAAGCTGAAGTATGAAGAGTTGAGATTGGAAGCAGAGCAGAAAGGATGGAGGGCAAGAGTATTTCCAGTAGAAGTGGGTTGTAGAGGGTTTGTAGGGAGGTCAGTCATTTCATTTCTAGGGGAGCTTGGGGTTGGTGGTAAAAATCTATGTAAAACTGTTAGGGAGATGTCAGAGGAAGCAGCTAGGACTAGTAATTGGATCTGGATGAGAAGGGCGGTCTCTGCCTGGGGTAAGCAGTAGGGTTGCCATGTTCGAATGGGGCGGTGGAGGGATTCGAACCCGGGCCCTTCAGGTGTGGGTCAAGTGCCTTAGCCAGTGTGCTACCGAGGAAGTAGAGATTAATGCAACCTAGGGCTGTTTGTGCAGATAAGGATGGGCACCCCAGACCAGCAGATGGCAGTAGTGCGTTTAGTGGGTCAATAGAAACACAGAAGAAGAAAGAGGCTTATAAATGGCAGCCATCACTCACATGGGCAGCTTAGAAGCAGGCTCTCTGGGATCCTGCGGTGTATTGGGATACAGAGTGGCCAAGTTTCCCGGGGTTTTGCGGTGTATGGAACACGGGATAGCTGAGCATTAGACACCATTAGATTCAAGAGGTGGATACATCTAATGGTAAGTCAATGGGTAGAATCGTCTTTAGAACTAGCATTGGCAGTGTCGTTTGTGTAATGGCATATGCGTTAATGACTGCAAAGTGATAGTATCTGTGGTAAAATGGTGGTAAAGTGCAAATATTCGATAACAAGTCCTAATTAGTAAGTAAGCAGGTCATTTTGGAAGTAAATTGTGGTTGTGTTTATTTTTGTAAGTAAACTTTGGGAGTCAGGCGGGGGCGGTGTAGGAGATGAGATGGGGGAGGAGGAGGAGGAGGAGATGAAGCCCAGACAGGCCCTTGGGGTGAGCGAAGCCCAGACAGGCTCCCTTTCCCCCTTTCTCCTTCCCCTCCTCTTTCCCTATTTTTTTTTTTTTTTTTTTTTTTTTTTTTAATGTGTTGGTGCAAATAGTTGGTAATGAGCAGGAAGTAGTAAATTTTGGAAGTAAACGGTGGTTGTAAGTGAATTGTGGAAGTACATTTTGGAAATTTGGGTAGCAGGTAGTTAAACTGTGGACACACGCTAAAGGATTGATCACCTTTAGTGGGGCCGCCTCAGGGGAGGGTGTACAGTGAATAAAGGCCCGAAACACCCGTTGATCCTGAGGTACACTGCTGAGGATGTGTCCCACATAGTGTATGGATAATTGTAATGGCTGTAGTTAGGAAAGCCTGAAGTGTGGTACAATGGGTGCTCTCCCCACATGTGCAAGTGTCTTGTATTTTTATGTATTTATCTAGTTATTTTAATTGTTAAGGAAATGTTGGAGGAAACTGCAAAGGCTTGCCAGTGGTTCTGGATGAGATGCATGTTGTTGGCATGGTGAAAGCCATGGGGGAAAGCGATAGGTAGGTGCTGCTGAGTGGATCATGTAAACGGCCCCAGTCACTGTAACGGTAGCCGGCTGGTTCAGGTTAACCCTTGTTGAGCATCTGTCTGTACGGCTCCAGTTGGCCATCCCCTCAGCTGCTCTGTCCTGTACAGCTCACATGAGGTTGCGTGAATAGCTGTAGTCAGCGGCCAGTTGTGCGTGTTACACCTGGGAGTAGGGACTAACAGCCTGAACTATTTACTTGATTATAGATAGTGTAGGGGTAGGTGTAATAGCTATAGTTTCTCCCTAAGGTGCTCTTCCTACATGCACAAGTACTTTGTGTTCTTTGTAAACATGATGTATAGGCCGGGCATGGATTATATGTACGCATACATATACATGATGTATAGGCCGGGCATGGATTATATGTACGCATACATATACATGATGTATAGGCCGGGCATGGATTATATGTACGCATACATATACATGATGTATAGGCCGGGCATGGATTATATGTACGTATACACATACATGATGTATAGGCCGGGCATGGATTATATGTACGTATACATATACATGATGTATAGGCCGGGCACAGGTCATGGATTATATGTACGTATACATATACATGATGTATAGGCCGGGCATGGATTATATGTACGTATACATATACATGATGTATAGGCCGGGCATGGATTATATGTACGTATACATATACATGATGTATAGGCCGGGCATGGATTATATGTACGCATACATATACATGATGTATAGGCCGGGCACAGGTCATGGATTATATGTACGTATACATACAGTATACATGATGTATATGCTTTTTTCGACATGCTGAGTAAAACGTGGAGTGGAGTGGAGATGTTGTAATTCACACCAGGCATAGCCAAGACATGTATCTTTCAGAGGTGAAAGTGTCATTACTCTGAGCTACTATCTATGTGGTTATTTACCCTGCTGAAAAAGGGGGTCCGAGGGGTATTTTCTGACCTGTGACCATGTTCAGTACCCTCTAAAACCATAATTTAATGTTTTTTATCATATTTTGTTTCTACTCAAAGATGCATGCCTAAATAACATTGATCAAGTGAATAATTAGGTCTTGGTCAATTGGAGGTCTCACATAATGGTCAAAAAGTGAAGAAAATGTATTCCGCCCAACCAAAATACAGTTTTGAGATGCCTGTAACTTTTAATTAACACTGGCTAGCCCAAATCTGACAGGAAATTCTGAATGAGCAAGTATGAATTGACAAGAGTACCTATTTAATCTGAAACTTGGGGATTTTTCATTGTTTACATGGAGGTAGCCTATATTTGGTGCAAATTCGAGCAAATTCTGAGATGGTGCCCATGGAACTTTTGTCAATATTGGTTGAGTTGGCATGAAATGACCCTTCTGTTCTTTGACTTTGTTATTTTAGTCCAGCACCCAGACCACTCGAGGTAGTTGTGTATGTGCTATTTGGCTTACAGCTGTTTTTTAACAAAGTGCAAACGACAGGTGCATTCATTCACTCCCCACAGTCTCAATTACATCAAAGTTAATGTGAATAATTAGTTTGACTTGGCTACCTGCAGAAAAATACCGCAAACTGAAAAAAATACATTTAATTTTAAGTTAGCTCTCTTAAGTTAAAACAATTGCAGACTTACCTCAGTGACGATAGTGGACACATATCTCTCCTTGCTGAACACCCAGCCATCCAGACATCCCTCTGTGTCATTCCTATAGGCAGCATCTGAGTGTTCCTGTTCAGAGTGGCGTCTGCAGCGACTCAGGATGGTCTCCCCTTTCAGCTCCTCAGTCGGGATGGACAGATTGTAGCCCAGTCCTCCATAGCTGCTGTTCAGGAATGGAACCCTGCAGTGGTGGGGAGGAATGTCTGCTAGGAAAACCATTGACATTCCCACATATCCATTAGGAATGCTGCTGAGACTCAGAAGAATAAAAATCAGTTTTTGATAAGGCCCCCAGTCTCCTAAGAATGCAGTCTCTTCATCAAAGTCTTTCATTCTTACTGCAGACAGAACATGTGCCAGAGACAACCACCGTTTGTCTGCAACTTGTCAGAACTGGTTCAAGCTTTTACCTAAAGCCAATCACTGTTACCTGAAATACAGAAAGGTTGAGAGGGAGGAGTTTTGTACAGCATTGTTTGTGAATGCATGAATGTATAATGAATGTGGATGTGAGTGAGACATAGAAAATGAGTGTGTGTGTGTGTGTGTGTGTGTGTGTGTGTGTGTGTGTGTGTGTGTGTGTGTGTGTGTGTGTGTGTGTGTGTGTGTGTGTGTGTGTGTGTGCGCGCGTGCAAGACACACAGTGTAAGTCCACATGTGAGAGAGAGAAAGAGAGGGAGAGAGAGAAAGACAGGGACAGACAGAAAGGTTCGAAAGAGAGGACGGCAATTAAATAATGCCTGCATAAAGAGACAAAGAAATGTTTCCCTGTTATAGTGACTGAGTAAATGCTGCTTTGAATTTTACATTGTAGTATCATGTTCTAGGGAAAGCTAACACCAGCAGCCAGAGCTCGTAAGACAATAGACAGGTGAAAAACATACAATGCACACGCTCTCGGCAATGCATACAATCAAGATCAATCAATGCAGTCTGTGTGCAGATCATGTCTAATGTAGTTTGATCTAGGTTCACAACCCAAGGACAGTGCAATGCAGTGCCTCTCTGCGAGAGAGAGAGAGAGAGAGAGAGAGAGAGAGAGAGAGAGAGAGAGAGAGAGAGAGAGAGAGAGAGAGAGAGAGAGAGAGAGAGAGAGAGAGAGAGAGAGAGAGAGAGAGAGAGATTAAGTGATACCTCATCTCTCTGGGGCTAAAGTTTGTACTTTAGGGCCAGTCACACATCTGTAGCTGAGTGTTGCTCCAGCTTCACGACACAAATGAAACTAAGTCTATGCTGGTAGTCAACATTTATTTTTTTGGGCACAATTCTGTATAATACTGCTAGTATTTATACATAGACAAAAAACTCTCTCTCTCTTTCTCTCTCTCTCACACACACATAGACACATCACACACTCACACACTAAAACACTCACTCACACACACAATGTTACTTTGTGTGTGTGTCTGTCACGTTCTGTCTCTTTCTCTCTCTCTCACACACACACACACACACACACACACACAAACAAACTTTTTCTCTGCACTCTGTGCCTTAACACAACTGTTATATACACATACCTCTAATAAATGTTCTCTCCCAGGACTGTAGTCTGTCAGCATGTGCATTATTATGACCATGGCTAGCAAAGGTAGCGTTAGCGGTCATATTGTTTGTGGCTTTGTGGCCATTTAGCCCTATCAGGCTAGTAGCGAAGAGAGGCTTTTGGCGCCTGGTGGGCCAGCGTTCTGTCAGTGTCTGTAAAGAGGGGAAGACTGCCAAGTTTTTGCTTAATAACTCAATGACCATTTCACTCAACAAAATCAAATCTTTGAAATATGTCCGTGTTATGGAGGAATATCAACCCAACCCATACAAAGTCCCTTGTAGCATAGCACCACCTAGTGAAATGGGTAAATGCAAAAAGGGGGGTTTTGAATTGCCAATATCTTGGACCGAGAAGGCGGGAATTGTACAAAATATGTCATGCCCAATCAGAACAATAACCTCCAAAAGCACAGCTAGTATCGTAAAGTTCGGACGATAGGGGTTGCTGTAATTGTACAAAATGTAATTTTTCCTTTTATCTGGAGAGCGCTACATTTAATTTGATCAAACTTGACATGACAAGTTTTGTGACATTTTCTCACAGGAGCCGCTGCTTCTCATCAAAGCTAGAAATCCAAAAACAATTTTCGCTGAATAACTCAACAAAATCAACTCAACTTGAAGTGAGAAATTGAACCTGCTTGATGGGGAAAATATCAGCATAGAATGCCATAGCACTAGCACCTGTACCGCTACGCAGTACATCTAGTTTACTATTGACATAAAGGCAGGCCACATGCAGAAATCAAAGTTTGAAAGCAAATGTGGAGTGCTAGTCAATTCTGTGCAAACTAAACGCAAAACCAGACGCTGGTAGAATGGGCGCACACCCCCAACATGGATAGGACTCCTTGTATCCTGGCGCCAATTAGGCAATCAATCAGCCAATCAGAACCCTGCACACCATGCACCTGCAGGAAAGAGACACACAAGCACACGGAAACATGCAGACAATGGTGCTGGCCTAATGGATCCATTGTGATATTGAACATTTTAACATTTGCTGCATTGTGTGGGCTATCCTTTGGCAATGAAGGGTTTGAAACCACCTCGTGCTTTTATGTAGCCACACCACCTACACTTTAGTTTGAATCATACAGATGTGTTTATTTTACATGTCGTTTCTGTTCTGTTTTAAGAATTAGCCTGGACACCTCTTCTGTGTTCCTCCACATTTACCATGGCTCGTCTGTTTCTGAGTGCATGGTGTACGGCTGTGTCTTTAGAGATGAATGTATGTTTACTGTCCCTGTATCTATTACATGGCCCTGCCATATTGTTCACTTATTCACTTTTTTGTACTACAGTAGCCTATATACGTATTGTGGCGGTCACATGTTGGATTTGCCCTTTGTATTCTCCGCATAAGTTAGAAAAATGTTTGACTGAGGCACTGAGTAGGGTGGTCTGTATCTTGTTGACTCTCTGGGTTACCTGTGGGCTAGGACAAGGCAAGGCAAGGCAAGGCATGTTTATTTGTATAGCGCATTTCATACACAATGGCAATTCAATTGCTTCACAAAAATAAAAGCAAAGGACAATATGTAAAAGCATAAAAGATAAAGTAAGTGTAGAAGCATAAAAGGTAAAATAGGCTAAGTGTAAAAGCATAAAAGTAAAATCAATATGTGGTAGATAAAAGATATAAAAGCCTTAAAAACACACACACAAAATAGTATAAAATGAGTAGGAATCATTAACAGAAAGCATCTGAAAACAGTTTGGTCTTAAGTCTAGATTTGAACAGTAGGAGCATTTTTAATGTCTTCTGGGAGCTGGTTCCAGAGCTTTACCACATTTTGTTCTAACAGCAAGTTCTAACAACAGATTTTTCTGATGTGATCTCAGAGACCTAGTTGGTGCATATAACTGAAACATATCCAATAGGTAATTGGTTCCCATTCCATTTAATGATTTAAACACAAGAAGCAATGCCTTAAAGTCAATTCTATAACTTACTGGGAGCCAGTGGAGGGACCTTAAAACTGGAGTAATGTGGTCAGATCTTTTTGTTCTTGTAAGAACCCTTGCTGCTGCCTTTTGGATCAGTTGAAGCTGTTTGATGGTCTTTTTAGGAAGGCCTGTGAAAAGGCCATTACAGTAATCAACCCTACTGGAAATAAAGGCATGTACAAGTTTTTCTAGATCTTGTTTTGACATAAGACCTCTAGCTTAGCAATATTTAGCAATGTTTTTTAGGTGATAGAATGCAGATTTAGTGATTGCTTTCACGTGATTGCTTTCAAGTGACCAGCGCCCCCCAGTGCTGCTGTCACATATCTACAAGTACAGTAGCATTGCCAACTTTTGCCAATTACAGTATGCTGCATACACACGATTTGTTTATACGATTTGTTTTTGTAGGGTTTTTTTGGTTTGAGGATGACATCTGAACTTCAGGGTGATTTGACATGGGATTATCCCAAAACACAAACCAAATAATGCAACCAAAGAATACAATATGATGATGCAATTCAATTACGGACAGCTCATGTGTTAATCTGCCCTGGGTGCTGGAGGAGGGTTGCTGTCACATTGAGCCAAAGGGTCCTCGGTCCTTGGTCCTCATTTATATAGTTTTGCGTAGGAACAATTATTCGTTTGATCTAAGAACTTTTATTTGACATGATTGTAAGTTGGATTCGGATAAAACAAACTTGTTATGGACAAATGTACAGTCTGATTGTACTATGACTACTCTTTCAGTCATTGTACTTCATCTTCAGACTATGGCTGTATTTAAAATTGTCCATTTCATAGCTCAGCTGTTGTTCAGTGCAGCACACAGCTACTGTATGTTAATAGCCAGTCAATAGCTTTGGCACAGGCTATAAATACAGACCACGTGGACAAAGTGGTTAAAGGGCCACACATGTTTTTCTCACTTTCCAACTGTGTTCCCCATTTTCCACTATTGTGTTTACAAGTTACTGTACACAAAACATCTCAGCAGCACCTACTAAAGTTACATCCAAAACATAAATCTATAAGATATATCTGTAAAGCTCCTGAATGACAGAGCTGACAAAGCATTGTTGTCACTTGTTTAGTAAAAAAAACTAAAATAACTATTTTAGAGGTAAAATTGGGTGGAGGCATTTATTATGGAATTTAGCAGAGACATTATGGAGGTGTCCACAGTAAAACATTTCCTGAGAGAGCATGTTTTGCTTGGTTTCTCCAGCAGAGGATGCACTAGGGCCCAACTGTCAGAGGTGCCACTGAGGTCCCCTGGAACAAAGTACTGTCCCCACACACTGCTCCCTGCACACTGCCATCATCGCTGCCCTCTGCTCATGTGTGTGACGAGGTCAAATGCAGGTTGCGACTGTCTGCTGTGGTGTGCTCTAATCTCAATGACAAATAGGAGTCACTTTCAGTGTCACAGTGTCACAATCACAGTCTCTCCACGCTGTGCATGAACTGACTGATCTCTTTGTGTTTCCACTGTCCCCTTATGTGCAGTGCAAGATACAATGTTTTCAGTATATGCACAATCTGAAATAACAGACAGTAAATGTTTAAGCATACAGGAACTAGATTCTCTCTTGGCAATGTGGAGACTCCTGGACCAGTGCTTTCATACAGTAACACATTAGCACTTAACACAACAGATTTACAAGGTACTATCTTACATAATTGCTCATTACCTTGAATTTCTGAGATACTATCTCAAAACAACAAATTATATCTTGAAATAATCCCTTGAAATAATGATTTATTATCTCTGAGTTCTGAGATTATATCTAACTGAAAACGTTTTGTATGTATGTATATGTGGATGTGATGTCTGTGTGCCCATGTGCATGTATGTATGATGGGTATATTCTACTGGATACCTTCATTTCTTTCAGGATAAATAAAGTATCTCTACTAATACTCTACTGTTTGCTTTGAAATAACATGGTACTGTCTTGACATAATGACTTATTATGCACAATTTCAGTGCCAGCACAGGCACTCACCTCACTGCGTGCAGATGAATATTGATTTGTTTAAACATTACATTACACTTAGTACACACTTTTATCCAAAGCAATATATAAACATACATATTTAAATATAAATATATAGATATACACATTAAGCTCAGAAAGGTCACACGCAAAGTTTAATGTCAACGTGAATAATAAAATGCATGCAAGATCCTTTCGAATGCATGCAAGGGCCACAGATACAAAACAGTTGGTGTTTAATGTATTAAAAATGTCTTGTCAATCTTTGATGACGACAGCTTCCCATCCTCTTGTTTGTGCCATCTCGTCTTCATCCCCCAAATGCACATCTCCACCCAGACTGTCTAAATCCACAGACCTTGTCTTGTGGCAACAACTGTTAAAAAATGCAAAATAACCTCTTGTGAAATTGTTGCATGTTAAAATGACAAAAAAAGACAATCCCATAGTTTTAGCATAAGTACCCACCACTGGAGAGGCTTGACTTGGCTAATGAGTTCTGGGAGTTTTTCCCCTTTTGTCTCTGGTAACAACAGGCTCAAACCACCAGAGAATAGAGAGATTGTGCCCATTAGAATATAAGGCAGTACCTTGTTATATGTCCCTAAAAGAAAAAAAAACAATATTATGTATGTATATTTGCATACCTACTGTGTATGGAACAAAATACAATTTGTATAGTACCAATATAGTACCAACATACCAATATAGGCTATGTACGGGGAGACAGCACTTCCGATTCTGGAGGCCATGGAGGTGACCCCCAGTCCCATATTGCGTATGACGGTGGGGAAGAGTTCAGTGGAATAGACGTAAGCAAATGAAAAGGCCCCGGTGACAGCCAGTCTTCCTGTCATTGCCAGGGTGACAGTCAACCCAGTGAGCTCTGGGACAGAGGCAGAAACGGGGTACGAGATAACCGATGCCATACCACATGCAATACGGCTGCTCCAAACGACCTCAGCTACATACTTTATAAACTACATACTTTATAAACTACATACTTTGTAAAGTGACAATATATATAGCCAGAAAACACTAGACAATATTTTAAATGAAAATTAAAATGATTGAAAATTTTATAAATATGTCGTAATTACTCAGGACCATGCAAATTAAAACTCATTCAGTTCTTCTTCCAGTGATATTATGGTTACTGACCATACGTGCAACAGTATAATAAAGGGTATGAGAAGGACTATCCATAAAAAAAGTTGCCACATGCTTTTTCCATACTTGTATTTTAATTCTGCAAGTTTTCTGAAAGTGAGGTATTCATACTGCCTACTACTGCTGTAACCAATGTCACACTTCAATATTGGCCAATCAGCCTGCAGAGAAGTGCGGTCCTCCAATAAGATGCTAAAAGGTGTTAATCTCAAGTGGCTGCCAGTTTCAATGGCCACCGGTTGACACATCAGGGAGCACCATAATTCTGTAGCTAGCTACTATGGCCTACAGTAAGTAACCCAATCATACAAACCTTCAGGAACAAACTTGATGAGCAGCAGCAAAGCCCCCCCGAGAAGAAGGGTGAATGGCAGAACAAACCGCTGAGGAGCATAGCGCGTGGTGAACCACACAAAAACGTAACCAAGATATTCTGTGGCAGCAGCAATGAGGCAGTTGAGGTATGGATCCCCATCCAGATTGGAGGAGATAAAGGACAGTCCATAGTATGTCAGGGCTATGGTTATCCTGTAGAAATACATACGCTATGTTGGCATCAGTGATAACTAATGAACAAGACTGGGTGACATACTAGTAATAACATTAAAGTTTACATCACACAGCATAACATTAAACACGCACTGCTGATCTTGCGTAAAACTTCAATGCATTGGCTGTTAGCATTTCATCAAACTATACTAAACACAAACTACATTAAACGCTATGAAAGTCTTTACTCACCAGATAATGATGTTTATAACCGTAATGTTCCTCATATTTGCAGTTTTTAGGAGATCCAGCCAACTGTATTTGCCCTGAACACCTGATTCATGCTGAGTTTCCAGTGGTGAAGATACCTGCTTAGAAAGTAAAGGCCCTGACGTGTACTTTATCTGCAATTAAACACAGGTGATTTTACTACTAAGTAGGCTACTAATTGCTTTGCATGTCTAGTGATTTGTGTGTTCATCAGGATCTGCTGGTTCAGACAATGGATGAATCAAATATGTGGCAGGGTTTCTGCTTTTATACAGGACAGTCCAGCCCCAGGCTCGAACCCTTCAACTGACAACTCCAGATTGGGAGGGAGAGGTGTTACTAAGTGAGCTAAAAGCTGTGCTATTAGCTAAATCATTAGGGTATTCCCTTTAGGTGTCAGAGGAACAATTCCAACGCCAGGCTTGGCTAGCTGTCATTAATTATTCTCACCCACTTAAACTTCGCTCCCATCTGGGTCATGGCACTACTCTGCCCTACAAAGCCAAGAGGCAGTAAATGTGTCAAAGTTTGAGTTTAGACTGGAAATTGACTTCATAACACCTCCTTTGTCTTATGACGAAATCTTTTGAAATCTTTCTCATTAAGAAAGTACCTAAAGGCATCATCACTATTATACCTACAATATGTTTGACTGGGCAGTGTGACGACTTCAAAGGCATTTTTCCCAGCTTCTATGTTCTCGTAGTTACTGCACTTTGCCTTTGTAGTGCAGTACTGTAACAGAGACCATCCTGTGCAGAGTCCAGCCCCAGGCTGCAACCTGCGACCTCAGGGTAACTCTGGACTGGGAGGAAAATGCGCTACCAATGAGATAAATGCCAGATTATTAAGTCTATGTAAGTCAGTAGCACATCCCCTTGAGGTGTTAGGAGGGAGGTTTATCAATGTTGTAACGGCAAGTTTAGCTACCTGGCATGCACTAGACTGAGATCTCCACTTCTGCTAATAATGATCCAAAGTACAATGCTTAATGGGATGGTACTAAAGTCATAATGTTACTGGTTTATCTTGAGTCACCTTAGTGTCTGCGCTGTGCTCCAGCTGGAAGATGTCCTCTGGGGGAGTGATGGCGTTCTTCTTGGCAGCAGCTCGAGTGATGGCCTCTGCCTCCTGCAGCCGGCCCTGAGTGATGAGGCAGCGGGGGGACTCTGGGATGTACCTGAGGGGAGCAGGGAAAGAGCTGAAGGGTCCTCACAGCTGAATATAGCCATTTAAAAAGGGAGAAACCATGCCATCTGTACCTCCACAGATGAACCAAGGGCTAATTGGTAACACTTTGCAGATTAGTGATAGTGGGGTAATATCATGGTAATAGGTAGGTATCTTTAACATCTATTAAGTAACAAGAACTCATAAACTACAGGGTAATTACCATTTTTTCTTGAAGAATGATGATAACAGCTCAATGGTTTATGCTTCTAATAACACATAATTTTGGATTTGAAATAATATGCTTATTTGAAATTAAAATACCTGTGTAGCATTTTGTGTGCACCTGTTTATTTATACTTACATACCTGTACATATACAAAGACGCACACATACGCACACATTTTATACATATATAAGGGAATTTACCACCAGAGGGGAATGTATAGAAACCCCAGCACAGACAGTGCTAACTGCAGTGTCCTCCAATCACGAATGAAGTATGCAAAGAGTGGCAGGATGGCATAGCCAGTGGCAAAGCACAGACAGACCCCCAGGATCCCAAAACTCACACGGGCCGATTTACTGAGGAGCTCTGAGCCTAATGGTGAGAGGAAAAGCAAAATGGCAGGATTTCACAACAGCTGTTTTATATCACTATTGTTTATATTGTTTTTAATGATCATTTTATTATTATTGTGTCACACATCTTCAGAAATCCAGATATGATGAGTTAGAAACACCGCAGACACACTAAGATATGTGACGTTGGTCATGCCCGCTGGAATCGATAAGGAAATCGCTTGCAAAACTGGCAAACGATTCCAAGGAATTAAAACACCAGTTCTCAACAAGAACCTGTTTTCGATTCCCATCCCTAGTAGTCACAGTTAAAAAGTGTTGGCAAGCCCTCCCATTTACACAACCTTTATTAAGAAAACAGTTCTTACAGCCAGTACCTGGCAGACGTTTCTCGTTGCCGCCATGAGGAATGTCCAGTCGACTGTAGTACCTCTCCCCTATTCATCCCGCTGGTTCATGTTCGTCAATCATGTGGACTTTCCTTATGACGGCGACGAGAAACTACTGCCTGTAAGAACTGTTTTATTAATAAACGTTATGTACACTTACAAAGTTCTCAGTGCCTTGTTTTGAATACCAGGGCCTTTGTTATACTACCGATGGAGTGTGCAGTTTTGTGCAGCCCTATTTACAACCATCCAATAATCCTTTGTGGTTCGTTTGGTGTGTTTATTTTGCACGTGAGTACATACTTGAAAATGGATGAGGCATTTGTGGCATATTGCACACATCATACCTGTCTGACAAAATGCCTGAACAAAATGATCCGACAAGTACTCCAATGAAGAACACAGTCAGGGTGAAGGGAGCTTTCCAGGCCTCATCACACACCAGATTCCACTGTGGACAACAACATCAATCAGTTTTGGAGAAAAGGCAAAGGTTCTACTAGACTTCAACAAATTGTGTCTTGTGTATTTCTACTGTCTTGTGTGATCTTACCAAACTCTTGAAGCACTTTGAGTGACATCCTTTGTATGAAATGTGCTATACAATTAAAGACTATTGTATTATTATTATTATTATATTACTCTGGGATGGGAGACGTATGGTGCGGGACGTGTGATGACACTCACAGGGCCTGTGTGTGTGAAGCGCATAGGTGCACGTCCTCATGGGGTGGTCAGGGTGCAGATTTGGTACCCCATAGACATGAATTCAAGGCCAGGTACAGTAAGCGCTCTCTGCTGCCGCTACACCTTTCCCAAATAAACGTTTCGTGATGACCCCTGTTTAGTTAGTGTGCATTAAATGTTAGTGGGTGTCCAGAGTCCATTTGCTGATGGTTTCTGTGGTTGGGTTGATGATTTGTGTAGATATGTTGATGATTTATGTAATGATTAGTGTTTTCCTCATGTTTCTGTTTTCTATTACCTTTCTTTCTATCACCTTTAGTCACAGGTTTGTGCACGCGTATACATACTGTATCCTCTGTCACTCTGTCTCTGTATTTCGAATAATCATCAACCCAGCCATCCAGACATCCCTCTGTGTCGTTCCCATAGGCTGCATCAGAGTCTTCCTGTTCAGAGTAGCGTCTGCAGCGACTCAGGATGGTCTCCCCTTTCAGCTCCTCAGTCGGGATGGACAGATTGTAGCCCAGTCCTCCATAGCTGCTGTTCAGGAATGGAACTCTGCAGTGGTGAGGGGGAATGTCCCCCAGGAAGACCATCGATATAGACGTGTATCCATTGGGAATGGCACTTAGACTCAACAGAATGTAAATTAGTCTTTGAAAGGGACCCCACTCCCCTAAAAAGGTGATGGTTTCCTCATAATCCCTCATCTTGGAATATCAACGAAGAGTGTTCAAATGTGTCAGCAGAACCAACTCCCATGGAATATTGTCAGCAGGGTGTACAAGTGTAAACGTGTAAGTGTATAAAAAAAAATTTAATAAATAAAAAAGGGGGCAATGCCAACTGAGGAAAATGAATGGGTGGAGTTAAAGCTGCCTCTGCATTGAGTAGATTTTGCCCTCTAAAAAACAAACATGGCAGGCTCACCCTTTGTGCCTTAGGACAGACAGAACAGGACAGACTGAATTCCAAGCTTGGATGACATTTTGTATCTGATGAGTGATAAACCAGTCACACAAATTTAAAAACAACGAAAGTTAAAGTAAACAAACTCTTCATAGGGTGTTCCCCCAAATCCCACCAAATTTGGTATACGTCATCTCCAGACGGTGGCAACAAAAAGTTATTAAAGGATATATCTTGAGATGAGCCGTTTGAAAGTTACACCACAATCAAAATTGAACACCTAGCTTAGCCCTTTGATACACAACATATTCACACCCCCCTCTAATACACAACTTGGGTCAAAAATGACCCGCATTCATTTTCTAGGTTATTTCATGCTGGCTGAGTTTTTCTTTGCTCTATGTTTTGAAATCAATTTATTTTATGATACCACCCCAATTTCGATGAAGTTGGGACGTTGTGTTAAATGTAAATAAAAAATAAATGCTATAATTCTCAAATCATACAAGCAATATATGTATTTGAGAATAGGCCAGCAACGTGTCTCAAAGAAGTTGGGACAGTGTCAATAAAAGGCAGGAAAAGTTGACTAAGACTAAACAAAAAACAATGGAGGACACTTCACAGTTAATTATATTAACTGACAAGATGATTTTGTATAAAAAACGGCTTTCTTTCTTGTCCTTGACATGATTTCAGCAGCCCAACTGGTAGGTGTCTTCTTTATAATGTTTTCCTTTTTATTATGCTTAAAATGTGGCAGATCTGGACAGCACGCCGGCCATTTTAGCATCTGGTTGCCCTTATGATGGAGCCACACTGTTGGAATTTTGTATAGAATGCAGTTTGACTTCATTTTCTGGTAACACGTGGTCTACCCTCAAAATAATGTGTAAGTGCCATCTTGTGCAGTTCAAAACTTATATATCATTCAGCATTAATTTGAACTCACCAGATGAATAAGCACACCGTAACCAAGGCACCACTGCACCCCCATAACATCATAGATGCTGTCTTTTGGACTTACCACTAAAACAAGGAGGATGATTGGTCTCCTCTGTATCTTGTTGCAAGATGCAAGACTCCATTATTTCAAAATGAATGACAAATTTGTAACACAGGACAGTTTTCCATGTCTTCTGGGTCCATCTCAAATTACAAAAGTTGAAAAATTGTCATTCATTTTGTCTTGCATTGCAAGTATTCTTTAAATGTCTTGTTTTTGATTACCACAGATCATTATTTTCATTTTTCCTTTCATACTTTATGAACAAAAATAGTTTTTATATTGCTATATTAAATTTACACACATGGGTCAAAAATGACCCATTCATCCAAATGTGATTTAAAATTAAATTACATAATACTATAATAATAATTAGTTTAAAGTAATTATTTTAGCAGTGAGTCTGCCCAAACATTTATGTATTTAATGCTTGCAACATGATTATTTTCATTTTGTCACACATACCTCTGATAACATAACATGGCTATTGAGCTGAGCTGTATCTGTAGTTTAACAACTGTAAACTGGTGAAATGTGGCACATCACTAGAACACAAATTGCCACCTCATTTTTTACATGCCGCACACAGGCCTGGTGCACTGGGAACACCAGCTACTGACTTTTCTGTCTTTGGGAACTGGGCAGATCGCGCTGACCTGGTAAACCCGCCTCTTGTACTTCATTTCATTGTGTACAGAGGGGTCTGGACTGGAGGCTGTTAAAGTTCATGTGAGAGGACCAAGCAACTCCTAGCCAATCAGCGAACAGAGGGTGTGTTCGTGAGCCATGACGTTGATTTTGCAGGCTACATTTGAATTGTAGTGCATAGGTAGGCTAATTGCATACGTGACATTGCATTGCATTGCATACGTGACGACCAGACGTTAGCGATTTAGTAAATGCAGAGCCACTTGTTTTAAAATTCAGCCCATTAGAATGTGTCCCCTATTGTAAGTTTGCTTTGGATAAAAGCGTCTATTATGTGGCTATTAAATATCATGTAATGTAATATGTAATATCTTTAAATATAATACAAATACCATCAAGCTACAGCTTTGCATTTTCGAAAGGCCAAATGAGAAATTTCATTTATGTGTCAACTGTTTCAAAGCCACGTACAGTCCTGAGACACAACATTGTAATGCTTTATGAATTAAGAAAATGTCATGGTCAAAATCTTATGACAATTATTTCTTTTTCTTGTGTTTCTGCCATCTCCTTCACATTTGTCATAGGCACATCTCCATTCGTATCCACGACCCTCTTCTTTTGGCAACACCTGTAAAAAATGCAAAACAACCTCTTGGGAATTTGTTCCATGTTAAAATGACGATGAAACAAAGACAATCCCATAGTTTTAGCATAAGTACCCACCACTGGAGAGCCTTGACTTGGCTAATGAGTTCTGGGAGTTTTTCCCCTTTGGTCTCTGGTAACAACAGGCTCAAACCACCAGAGAATAGAGAGATTGTGCCCATTAGAATATAAGGCAGTACCTTGTTATATGTCCCTAAAAGCAAAAATATGATGTTATAATGTGTACATATACTTGTATATATAAAGATAATTCAACACAGTTGACTTACAGTAACACAGGACACATGAAGTGGATCTTCAAGGATACAAACCAATATAGGCTATGTACGGGGAGACCGTGCTGCCAATTCTGGAGGCCATGGAGGTGACCCCCAATCCCATATTGCGTACGACGGTGGGGAAGAGTTCGGTGGAATAGACGTAAACAAATGAAAAGGCCCCAGTCACAACCAGCTTTCCTATCATTGCCAGGGTGACAGTCAGCGCATTGAGCTCTGGGGTACAGGAGGAAATGGGGTCCAGGATGAGCAATTGGGTACAATCGTGGCCATGACACTACAGTACAGGTCACCTGTCACCTGAGAAGCATAGGCCTGCAGAGAAGCATAGGCCTGCAGTGAGATCCAAAGTCTCATCCCTGACAATTCCTTAAAAGCTACAGGAAGATGATTATGTATAGCTAGATACAAAACCAACAGACTTGCCTGAAAGAAAACTTGAATGTTGACATCCATAAATGCCCACGAGTTACTTGATACATTTTTGGTTTTAGCACCAGTTTTTGGTACAAGAGTACATTAAACCATGTCCTGCTTACTATTGTTTTAAAGCTGTAAGGAATGTGTGTGGAATGTGTACCATGTAATGTTCTTACTGATACTCTGTTATTATAAAGGAACATAATCACATTCCCTAGAGACAACGGCCAGTCTATGGTGTCGGGTCCCAACTGTAGGGGTGACAGCTTTACATTACTGATTACCTGGGTAGCTTCTTAAGAATGTGCTATGTATGTGGAAAAATATTACACTGTTCACACTACCCTCACCCTAGCCTGGTAAACGAGCCCCTCGTACGTTATTTCATTTTGTACAGAGGGTCTGGCAGTGCTTTCACAGAAATTTCACCTAGCCAATCGGCAAACAGAGAGTGTGTTCGTGAGCAATGACGTTGACTTTGTGTGCTACATTTGAATTGTAGTGTGTAGGCAGGTGAATTGCATATGTGACGACCAGACATAAGCAATTGTGTAAAGGCAGAGCCACTTGTTTTAAACTTCAGCAGAGCCCACACCTCCAGGAAGAAATCGTTCCTCAATACAGCCCTGCCAGACCCTCTGTACAAAATGAAATAAAGTACGAGGTGCTGTTTTGCCAGGCTACCCTCACCCCCCAACCCGGAAGGTAATGGCCATTTTGTTCTGTGAGGGCCCCCTCAGATTGCACAGCCCCTGAAATGATCTTAACCCACCCCCACCTCACCTCCTTTATGGTGCTTCATGGTTCTAATTTTGGCTTGTGTTTCGTAGTAGAAGATTTGAGTTCAACAAACCTTCGGGGACAAACTGGATGAGCAGCATGAAAGCCCCACCGAGGAGAAGAGTGAATGGCAGCGTGAACCGCCGAGGAGCAAAGCGCGTGGTGATCCACACGACTATGGCAGCGAGGAATTCTGTGGCAGCAGCAATGAGGCAGTTGAGGTACGGATCCCCATCCAGATTGGAGGTGTTAAAAGTGAGTCCATAGTATGTCAGGGTTATGGTTATCCTGTAGAAATACATACGTTATATTGGCATCAGTGATTACTGATTAACAAGCAGGGACATAATAGCATGATGGTTATTAAAGCTTTATCAAGTCGCAAACACATCCACTCACTCCACTTTCTTGTTTGCTTATTTTGCTGAGATATTCAGTGGATGACATGACCCCGATAAAAATAACCAAGTGCTATGTATGAAAAGGCTATTAGAAGGAATAAATATGAATGAGTTGGGCGAGGATGAAGATCAAGCTGAGTAAATCAACGGGCATTTCAGTATCAAGAGGAAAAATGATCAAATGGAAGCGAAAACCCCTCAATCAGAAGGATTAAGGAGATGATGTAATGTAGGCCTGAGTGATCGATTCTAATACGTTAGAATAAGGTTTGTAAGTCTTCTCCCAAAAGGACTCTTCCTAGGTGCACACGTATCTTGTGTTTTCTCACCACATGATGATGCTTATAACTGTGATGTTTCTTATATTTCTGGTTTTTAGGAGATCCAGCCAAGTGTATTTGTTCTGACTTTCCGACTCATGCTCAGTTTCCTGGAACAGAAGAGCATTAGAGATACTTTGTAATATTAGCCTCCACTGGCACAAAACAATCCAAACTGCAATACCTACGGTACTAAAGTCATCATGTTACTGCCGGAAGTAGAAGTCTTCATTGTCACAATATAAGTCCAGCAAGATGTCGTAATCTAGTATGGCTTCTCGTGGGTCACCTTAGTGTCTGCGCTGTGCTTCAGCTGGAAGATGTCCTCTGGGGGAGTGATGGCGTTCTTCTTGGCAGCAGCTCGAATGATGGCCTCTGCCTCCTGCAGCCGGCCCTGAGTGATGAGCCAGCGGGGGGACTCTGGGATGTACCTGAGGGGAGCAGAAATACAGTATGCTCAGGTATCAAGTATTAAAAACAGCAATGCACGTCATCCTCCCAACTGCATTCTACGCACTTTACTCCACACTCCCCATGCACAGTCTACACTACAATCAACAGTTTCACTGCATGCCCTACTACCCAGTATGTCTACGCATGTGACAAATAAACATCCTTGTATCCTTGCATTGGCAATGCACTAGCATTCATTCTAATAATACTCCATTTACTCATTGCATCCAGCTGTTGCAGCTGGCAGCTGTGGCCTAGTGGTTAGGGAGTTGGTCTTGCAATCAGAAGTTTGCTGGTTCTAATCCCGCCTTATCCATGGTTGAGATGCCCTTGAGCAAGGCATCTAACCCCACACTGCTCCAGGGACTGTACCTGAAACCCTGTAAATATCTGTAAGTCGCTCTGGATAAGAGCGTCAGCTAAGTGTAATGTAATTTAAAAAAAATGTAATGCAACCATTCTGTTAAAATTAAATTCATTGCACTGTGTAACCAGAGGTTTGACAATGAGGGGTATGAAACAGTGTCCTGATTTGATGTCGCTTACATGACCTATACTTTAGTATGAATCATGTAGGTAAGCAAAAATACTTAGGAATCAACAACTACAGAGAGCAATAAAAAACAGAATGCATTGCAACCTAAACAAGAATAGCGATCTACGAGCTGAACAGATTTCTACATTTTCTTTTTTTATATGACGTGTATATATATAACTGAAGCCAAGGTTAATCATATAAGGCCAGTATGTCTAACTAGCCGGGGATCCTTACTGGTTCATTTTACCATCCAACAGAGTTAATTTAATCACGTTAAATTAAACTGTGTATTTATACCTGTTCTGTTTTGTTCAACTTCACTTTTGTTTTTGCTGGAGTGCTTGTCTCATGTCTTTGTTGTCTTAACTATCTTCACCTTGCTAGCCTGTTTTTGGATTTGCCCTTTGTCACTTTGCTTTGTTTGAGAATTGGATTTGACCCTGAAACTGCCTGTTGGATTTACCTCTGCAATCACTCCTCTTGGTGTTGTTTTGAGTTTTTGTAGCTGTTTACATTTGACTATTTACATTTGGTCTGCTTTACATTGTGTATGCTGTCTGTGGCATTTTTGACTCATAGATAAGTCAAAAGTAAATAAGTCTTGAAGTCAATGGTAAATCCCCACTATGATATGCAATCAAACATGATTTGTGTGTGTGTGTGTGTGTGTGTGTGTGTGTGTGTGGACCTACCACCAGAGGGAAATGTATAGAAACCCCAGCAGAGACAGTGCTATCTGCAGTCTCCTCCAATCACGAATGAAGTATGCAAAGAGTGGCAGGATAGCATAACCAGTGGCATAGCACAGACAGACCCCCAGGATCCCAAAACTCACACGGGCCGATTTACTGAGGAGCTCTGAGCCTAATGGTGACAAACAAAAAACAAAAACACAAAATGGCAGAAATTCAAGGACAGTTTCACATTATTGTGTTCTGCGTCTGCAGATGTAAAGACATATGATGAGAAAGAAAGATGTCCAGGCTTATCAGACAGCCTCAAAGTTCCTGAAATGCCCCTGACATTACATTACATTACACTTAGCTGGCGCTCTTATCCAGAGCGACTTACAGATACTTACAGGGTTTTAGTTACAGTCCCTGGAGCAGTGTGGGGTTAGATGCCTTGCTCAAGTTACTTCAGTTACAGTCTCTGGAGCAGTGTGGCGTTAGACGCCTTATGTAATGTAGGCCAAGTTATGCCTTGCTCAAGGGCATCTCAACCATGGGTAGGGCGGGATTCGAACCGGCAACCTTCCGATTGCAAGATCAACTCCCTAACCACTAGGACACAGCTGCCCCCTGGCCCAAGATGGAGCGATGCAGACGTACCAAGCACAAAGCAGGTGCAGTAACAGGAGATGTCCATTACTCCTAGAACACAGTAAACCACGCAGAACATCTCCCAGCTGTTGGAGAACGCTAGGAGTAGGCTGAGGAGGGTCTGCAGTGCCTTGGTGGAGAAGAACGTGATCTTCCTGCCATATCTGAGAAGAGATGGCAGAGGGATTAATAAAATCGCAAGAGTAACACTTTGTATAAAAGGTTCCTTTTACAGTGTATCTAAATGTAACAGAGATTTTTAATTAATTATAAATACATTCATTTTATTTCTGATGCTTATTAATAAGAAATGTATTTTACGACCATTTTTTATTTTTTTATTTTTAGGTAAGTTAAGTTTCTGTCTGTGGGTAGACTTTGACATTTTCGGCTCTTCTCCTTCTTCGGCGACCTTGACTGACCGCAACTGTATCTCGTTGCTATGATACATTTAACCAGATGGCCACATACGTCTGTAATCTTGCTGATGTACAAACACAGAGTCTGGATGAAACCTATGACCTATGTGGAATGTTCTAACATAGAATGTTGTAACTAATGAAAAGACCAAAACTGATACTGGATAATGATGTCATGTATTAAAGCAAGTATAAAGTATAAAGATTTTTCACCCCCATTTCCTCTTCTGGGTAATGCTTATGACAATGCTGTTGTAACATGCTCCCTCTTTGCAAAGATAAAAGTACTTTAAATTCTAATTCAGACTGCCCATTTGAGAAATCACATGTTTTCTGTGGTAAATGATATAGTGTTTTGAACTTTACCACAGTAAGTTTACTATAGTAAGTTATAGTATACAACACGGGATTCAAGACTTCTACTGTCATTGAACAGTTGCCTGTACAACGAAATTAAGCACTAAACATTGGCAACTTTGTACATGTACCATAAAATAAAGTGTAAAAGTGTAATCATTGCAAGTATATAAACAATGACTACATCCAGTCTTCCCCTCCCCCCATCGGCGGGCCTGCCAGGACATACTGCTACATGTCCTACAAAACAGTAGCTTGAGTGGCATATCACACATCACCATAGGACTTATCTCTGAGCAATGATTTTACAACCCCTCACTGTTCGTTCCACAGCACTATAGAAGTTAGAACGAACATGACCTTAGTAAATGATTGCAAACTCCCCCCACCAATAGGAGGATGGTCTTCCTACAATGCCTATTGGTACCATAGATTTCTACTGCCTCTACAAAGATGTACGCACATGACGCACATGTATGCACATGAAAGTAAAAGCTCAAGGAGGGGTGAGACATGCTTTCTGGCTGAGGCATGTACACGTCTGAAACAACTTGCCTGATAAAATCTCTAAAACAAAATGAAACACAGGTTGAATAAAATGTGTGTGAACCAAACAATTCAGAAAGTACTCCTGTGTGTCAGCTATAATTTGTAACATTTTTAGCTGGAAACACAAATGTCTCCTTTATCCTTCGTGTGCCTTATAAACAGATACATTTATGACTGTTGAACACCTTTTAAGCCAAGTTGGGTCTTATGATAAATGTGTATTTGTCAATCCAAATACAGAATTAGAAAGTGTATTTAAGCCAAAATACCGCCCACATTAAACTCGGGCGGTGTTTTGTCTGAAGAAACAAACGTTTCTGGCTTAAGGCACAAGCCGTACCTGTCTGACAAAATTCCTGAACAAAATGATCCAGCGAGTACTCCAATGAAGAACACAGTCAGGGTGAAGGGAGCTTTCCAGGCATCATCACACACCAGATTCCACTATGGACAACAACATCAATCAGTTTTGGAGAAATGGCAACAACAAGGACAACAACAGGTGAATCAGTGTACAGAAACAACAAGCCGTTTGCAGGCAATAAAAAACAGTTTGGAGGCAAAAAAAGTGCACAAAAAGGTTCAGGGTTGCATCTTTCATTAAAATATATGGTTTTACCTCCTGTGAATGCCACAGGCATAGATGATGGCATAGATTAGATGATCGCATAACGTATGATAATTACCACATAGTTTACACTGCATGGCAGTGAATATTTCATATGTAATGCCGTAGATAAGAAACCATAATGCTATACAAATTGTATCAGAGAATAAAGTGCATGAAACGGTTCATGATGAATTGTTATTGTTTCTTCCATAAAATATATGATCTTGTTTTCCATGATGACAGTCAGTAACATGGTATGTATGGCAATTACCAGATAGTTTACTAGATAGCACTCCATAAACAAACACCATGTTGAGTGAGTGCCATAGATGAGAAACCATAATGCTATGCAAATAGTGTCAAAGAATGTTGACTGTTAAACTGAGCTGGGGGTTCGTACATCGTAGAATATTGGTTCTAGTCAGTGTTGGGTCTACCTGTGCACTTTACACAGGTGATTTCACTAATCAGTTCATTGACCTGGCTGACGCCATCCTCATAAATAAGTTTGTTTACTGGAACATCTGAAAAACTGGTCAGTACATATATTTTGTAAGACATCAGTGATCAAAAACACATTTTGAACACATTGACGGGTCGGGGTGTGAGTGCTCCTATACAGACACCTATAGTCTCGCTCTCGCATGACATTCAGCTCTGACTGGTTGCGTCTCTTCCGTGTACAGTAAGGCCTAACATTAGGCTACTTCTGTTATGAAAATCAACCGGTCAGTAAGTTTGCAGGGCCCGATTTCAGATGAGCCGTCATGGTAAAATGAAATATGGGCATTTAAATATGGGCTTCTCTAAGTATGAGCGATGCAATGTTGAGTTCCCTGCCACTGGTTGCAATTTAATTCAAAGTTTTGCCCCTCAGCATGTTTAGACTGTGACAGAACTTGCGGAAGCGTGATCCTGCTTGCATGCCACTGGAGTGATACAGAGAGTGGCGGCAATCTGATGTTGCCTCAAGTGCGTTCCTTACTGCTTTGTGTGACAACCTAAGTCGGCAGAAAAGACCGTGAAAAAAAATTGTCTGAGCCGCAAGCAAGAATAATTTTAAGAATGGCCTACTGTAAAGAGCTGTGCCTTATTAGAATCTGTTGGCTTTGTGAATGGTTTGAATATTTGTGGTCTGCCCCATTACCCTATGAATCCAGATTACCCACCTCTGATCATATGTCTCTGATGTTGGAATGTCGTGTGATTGGCCTTGTTTAGTCAAGTGTCTGTGTGAAAAATCAGTCAATGCCCAGAGTCGGCGTGTTGACGATTTATGTTGATATGTTACTGATTTATGTAGTTAACTTGATGAAGCATCTTATAACGGGATGGGGCATATGTACAAGAAAGAGAGATATATTACACATGCACATCTCAGGGTAAGGATGTGACAAGGGCACACAGACACATATACTATGTGCACATGTTCACTTGTCTTCTTCTGTATTAACTAGCACCGAAAGGGAATTCAAAGTCATATAGCCTTACCTCAGTGACGATAGTGGACACATATCTCTCCTTGCTGAACACCCAGCCATCCAGACATCCCTCTGTGTCATTCCTATAGGCAGCATCAGAGTCTTCCTGTTCAGAGTAGCGTCTGCAGCGACTCAGGATGGTCTCCCCTTTCAGCTCCTCAGTCGGGATGGACAGATTGTAGCCCAGTCCTCCATAGCTGCTGTTCAGGAATGGAACTCTGCAGTGGTGGGGGGGAATGTCCCCCAGGAAGACCATCGATAGGGACATGTATCCATTGGGAATGGCACTTAGACTCAACAGAATGTAAATTAGTCTTTGAAAAGGACCCCACTCCCCTAAAAAGGTGATGGTTTCCTCATAATCCTTCATGATGCAATGTTACCAAGAGAATTCTAATGTGTAAGAACAATCAGCATGTACGTAGAATTCCATCAGCAGAGTCTGAAAGACTATTTCAACCATACAACCTTTCCCATGTTGAGCAGGAGGGAGGAGTTTACTTGGGTGTCAGCATTTCCAGTTGTCTGCTATCTGGACACTGTAAAATAAAATAGTTTTAATTAGTGCGTGCAGTGAAGGATCACACAAATGGAAGTCATCCAATGGCATTGGTGAATGTTGACAAACATGTTTGTTTTTTCCCTTGTGGTTGGGTTTTCCAGTCTGTGTCAGTATGATAGGCTATATATGCACATAAAAACACGGCATGATGAAAGCCTGTTGGGTTACTCCATAACAATAGGCTAGCCATTATGATGCTCTTCTCTTTGTACTCAGCATATGGTTATCATCAACCAAGTGTGTGACTCATTTCTTTTTTTTATGAGTGCAGTATAGAGTTTGAAGTAGTGCAGACTAAACTAAAGGTGCTTTATGTAAGAGATCTTTACAGATGGCCATGGCCATGATATGTGACCAGAGATTAGGGAAAATCTCATTGAAATACTGATCCTAATGACAATGTGGAAATTTCTGTAAGTGAACCTAAAAGTCTGAAAGTCTGTGTGACAGGAATAGAATGTGTGTGTGTGGCATACTGGAGACTCAGCAAGAGAAACTGCTGACAGAGAGAACCATTACCTGGGTGTTTGCTATGTTGGGAGTCTCCCTTGTAAGGATAACAAGTGTAAGCCCACTGTGTCTGAATTTGGACACTAGTTAACATGATACTGATGTGTGTAGTTAAAAGGAGTCAGAATAGAACTAAAGGTCAGGATGGCTAGGAGATGCTTCTGTTGCGGTCAGCTTTCCTCTCGATGAACACGAATAAAGACCTGTGAACAGTAAACTCCCTCCTGACTATTTCTCTGAGAAAACGACAACAACAATAGAGCAGCCAGAATGTGAAAAGGCCGCCCCTCCTTTTCACGAACACGCCAGACCCTAGCTAGCCTGGTAAGCCCGCCACTCGTACTCCATTTCATTTTGTACAGGTCACGCGTCTGGACCGGGGTCGTTGAGGAGCATGTAAGAGGACCGAGCAACTTCTGGCCAATCAGCGAACAAAACGAAATGAAGTAAGGGGGGCTGATTTACCAGGCTAGACCCTAGCCACATTGAGTAAAATGATACGTTTGCCCGCAGGCAGCATAGGACACTGTGGCAAACACCTGCACACACGCCAGTATGGTTTCAAACAAGCGGAATTAACCGGCAACCGCGCTCAAAGTTCTTTGCCTTGCCTTGCCTTGCCTACAAAAAACTTCCAGTTACTCACCTGAGTTCATCCAGTCGTCGCAGCGTAGATAGGTACCCACCGATTCCACTCCACAACTCATTGCATGCCGTTAATCCATACATTCAATGCACGAACACGAACAATAACAAGCCCGTCCCGCAAACTTTCCTCCCGCGAGGAACCCGAAGCAGAGATGGTACATATGCCAAGATGTCTAGTGGTAGTTCATGTCTATATGAGCAAAGTAAGCATCAGTTCTGGGCTGCATAGTCTAATGGTAGTTCATGTCTATATTAGCAAAGTAAGCATCAGTTCTGGGCTGCATAGTCTAATGGTAGTTCATGTCTATATGAGCAAGTAAGCATCAGTTCCGGGCTGCATAAATAGGCGTGCCGTTGACGTGCTTGGCTGTAGTAGCCAATACCGCGCACTAAAAATAAACTCGGTGCAGCACACCTGAATTAAAGTTGATTTTCTCCGGGGTGGACAGTCATACTATCACAACATTTCATTTTAATGGACTGATGCTTGTAAAAGTTCAACCCATGAAAACTGCAACGGGGAAAACAACAAAACACAGACTTTGAAGGCGCCTAAATAGGCCTACATTATATATTTTTTGTAATTCCACTTTTTATTGTTCAACCAGCAAGAAAGTAAAATACAGTTTGTACATTACAATGTCCTATAGTCCACAGGCCATTAGTAGCCCATTTGACACTGTTAACATAAAATATAATAAACAAAACAACACATGAAAATACAACAGCTGTCATTAAGTCTTTCAGCAGTCTTTTCAGCATAAGAAGCTATTTCAATCACCCCATTGGCTTAGTCTTTTAAGGTTCTAGGACACTTCCAATTGCGTTAGATAATCCTTGCAGCTGTACCTTAATACATTTTTATAACAGTAAACATTTGTAATAAAATCTAATCCAAAAGGTCTTGCTAACACAATCTTATCTTGCCAGCTTGATGGAAAACACCTCAAGCTAAGCTTTTATAACCCAAGCACCATAAAATACCCTCCTCATTCCCCCAAGTTAGTCAGAACTAGGCTATTAAAACTGTTACAAGCCTGCCATGCTACTGATAAGCAGTCTTGCAATGTTTTCTGACACTGGACTGTGCTCTCTGACATAACCGATTGAGCTCACCAGAGGGTGAACTTGAGGTGATTTGAGGTGATAATACAGTGATTTGAGGGGATAATTGTGTTCAAGGTTTAAAAGTTTAAGAATATTTAAGTTTATAATATTCTTGTTCTATGTATTCTGCATCCTTTTTGTGAGTGACATTATTTATCATTTATTTATCATTTAATCAAAGCACACTGACTTGCACTGACTGGAGCCGTCTGTCTGTACCTTTGACAGTAGAGGTGTGACCAGAACGTCACGTTTCGGTGGCCATATGGCTTAGCTGGGGGGCACAATTAATGGATTTTTTTTGGATGGACAAATGAAGCATTTTTTTTTTGGTGGGCACGGCTGATCCCTGGGGGGACGGAATATGTAACTATGTTGATAAAGTATATAAAGTTGGTAAGAGTCATGGATTGCTTACAGGGATCCTGAGGAATTACTGCACAGTCAACATAACTCTGTGAGAGTAACCAAGCCAACTTCTGTGATTTAACGTCTCAAAGCATTATAACCTGCTAGTGGAGCAAATAATTCTTTACTACTACATTACAACATTAATACTACATCGCAGAACATCCTTACTACCATATTACAACTTGGGCAAACCACTTATATTGTTTCAGAACAACAAAGCATTTACAGAACCAAAGCTAATTTTCAATGAAACAACAGCAAAGACACAAATATTTTCAGGCTATTGGTTAGACCATTTGCAAAAGACACTTGATCCAGGAAAGTCCTTTTTGTCCTCTAATGTTTGAGTAGTTTTGCCCTTTTTTCTTCAAGAGCACCTGGTAATATTTACTATTAGACCCAGTGAAGCACTCACTGTTTTCTCTTCTAAGAGCAAATACATGATTTGTATTTGGGAATGGTGGAAGGCCTCTAATAAAAACGAGTGACATATTGCTCCGGGAAAGTGGCACTGGTGTAGTCATGGGGCCTACTAACTGTAATGCTTGACTGGGGTTAGCTGTGTCGACAAAACCTGTGAACACAAATATACACATAACCTTTTTTTCCCGAAATACTTTGCAATGTATCTGTTCTCATAAAAAACTGGCAGGACAAAACACAAAAACAGCAGCAGCTGTTGCATGCTTACCATTGGAGGGGTCTGACCTGACTGATGAGTTCCGGAAGCTCCTCGTCTTTGGTTTCTGGTAGCATAATCCGTAACACACCAGTAATGAGGCTGAAGATCCCCATCAGAATATAGGGTAACACCTTGTTATACGTTCCTGTCAACATGGAAACACATGGATGAGAGTTTGGGTACGAGAAAGTGAAATGAACTCAGGGAATGATTCAAGAACTCAAAGCAAAATTTGTCACTGCACAAGCATATGATCATTCCAGTTAATTAAAAAATACTAAAATATATAGCAACGTGCTGCATGGATGTTATTTTAACTTGCGCTGTTTAACTAACATCTGTTTTTGCTAAAACCAGTGCATGTTAAACCAACATAAAAAAGACCAATGCAGCATGATGCCTACATTTTTTACTGAGCTGGTTCTAAGCAGAACCTTTCACAATGTAGATTAGCTGTCTCGAGCCCACTCACCGATATAGGCCGCATATGGGGAGATGGTGCTGCCGATTCGAGAGGCCATGGAGGTGACACCCAGCCCCATATTGCGCACCACAGTGGGAAACAGCTCTGTGCAGTACAGGTAAAGAAATCCAAAGGCCCCTGTGACGCAGGTCTTTCCAATCATTACCAGTGTGGTAGTCAAGGCATGGAGCTCTGCGAGGAACAAGCAAGTTTAGAAATATGAATTTGACCTCGTGCAATATACTGACACTTAAGGGTAGCAAAGGCTTTATTTAGAATTGGATTAGTGCAAAAGTAGAATTTCATTAACATATAAATGCCAACATCATGCGATGGTTGACTCAGACTTGTTATTCTGCCTGGCGCAAAAATGCCAAATTTACTATTCAACATACACTATAAATGGCCATGAACCAAAGACTGTCACGTCAAGAGCATGTCAGTGACAGTGTCAGTAGGAAAAAAAAAAACACTACCCACCAGGGGTGGAAATTAACTTCACAAAATGTGAACCTTTACCAGCCACTGACAACTAAATGACACATACACTCACCAGCCGCTCAACAGTAAACTCATTATTTTGTGTCCAAAATGTACCAGCCACTTTCATATTTTACCAGCATTTAGCTGGTGGCTGGTGCCAATTTCCAGCCCTGCTACCCACCTTCGGGAACAAATCTGATGATCAGGAGCAGAGCCCCACAGACAAACAGAGGCAGGGACATCGTGTGGCGGCGAGAAATGTAGCGTGCAGCCACCCACGTGAAGGTGTAGCCAACCACCTCACTGCAAGCAGCGACGAGGCAGTTCAGGTAGGGATCCCCATCCATATTTGGGGTGTTCAGGGACAAACCATAGTAAGTCAAAGCCACTGTTATCCTGTAGGATTAGAATATACAGTAGGTAAGTGTAAAACTGTCTATACAGCCACTTAACAACACTGGTAATGTAAATGTTATTTAGTTGCTTTGTATTCGCCCAGGTCAATAGTGATGTAACTCACTTTCATAGTTGAGGGAGAGAATGTTTCAAAACATTTTATGACTTACTGTTAATTATTAAAAAGGCTATTTATATTTTCCTTACACCAATGGTTAGTGTTTCTTTATTGGCATGTTTACTCACCAAATGATAATGTTAATGAGTGTAGTATTGCATATGTTTGTAGTCCTGAACAGGTCGATCCATGTGTAGCTCTTCTGTACTCCAACACTGTCCTGTAGATACAATGCAGTGGAAAAGCACATCTGAAGAGTACAGCTGTGATATGGGATGTTGGTTTTAGTTTCCAAACATAAAAAGACTGTTTTAGATGTCCATACTATTATTATTATTATTATTGTTTATTATTATTGTTTATTATTATTTATTAAGTCTCAGGAACCAGATACACCTCTGTCTGTGTGTCAGTGGACGTATGTAGAGAAGAATTGATCACCATCAGCTTTGCAGTGTCGTCTCGCTTGAAGATGACGTCAGGAGGAGTGATGCCGTTCTTCTTGGCTGCTGCTCGAATGATGGCCTCTGCCTCTTCCACCCGACCCTGAGAAAGCAGCCAGCGAGGAGACTCTAGAATATACCTGAGAGGGGGGTGGAAAGAGTGTGTGTGTGTTTGTGTGTGTGTGTGTGTGGGCGAGGTTATGTTGTGGTCACTAAACTGTATGAACAGTGTTTTTACCTACGGATTGAGTTCAATCAGGGACCAAAATAGATATCTCCAGTGTTCATGTCACAAGGTTATTATGTCTACTAAACCTGCAATCACTATTGCCATAATGAGCCGGTAGGCACTAAAAGAAAGGCATGTTCATGCTGGAACTGGAAATCGAAAGGAGTGTTTACCACCACAAAGGTATGTACAGCAGTCCAGGTGCAGATAAGACTAGCAAAAGTGTTCTCCAATCTCCGATAAAGTAGGCGAAGAATAGAAGACACATATAGCCAAACGCATACAAACAGTACTATACAAGCAGAAGAATGCAATAAAATAATATCATACATTGATATACGTTGTTGATGTAAACATTTACTGGCTGAATTTATCTTGAGTTAAGTTAACTTAAGTTTGATAGATTTACCTCAGTGACAATAGTGGACACATATCTCTCCTCGCTAAACACCCAGCCATCCAGACATCCCTCTGTGTCGTTCCTATAGGCAGCATCAGAGTCTTCCTGTTCAGAGTAGCGTCTGCAGCGACTCAGGATGGTCTCCCCTTTCAGCTCCTCAGTCGGGATGGACAGATTGCAGCCCAGTCCTCCATAGCTGCTGTTCAGGAATGGAACTCTGCAGTGGTTTGGGGGAATGTCTGCAAGGAATACCATTGACATTCCCACATATCCATTAGGAATGCTGCTGAGACTCAGAAGAATGTAAATGCGTCTTTGGAAAGGCCCCCAGATTCCCAAAAATGATGTAACTTCTTCATAGTCCCTCATTGTACTTTTTATATTTCCCCAAAGACTTGTTGAAGTTCAAGCTGTTCAAGTTGAGATCCTAAAAGTCCTACTATCCTTTTTTCCATAAAAGTGAATAATCATTCGGACAAAGAACTTTTTCAGTTCTCCTCTTTCTCTGGTTAGCTGTGTGCCGGTGCTACAGTACGTCTCTGTCATTTTTTCACCCTTGCCCTGTAGTCAGACATAAAGCAATCCAGTGACTTTTCTGACACAACTCAACCATGAAATCCAAGTTGAGGTGCTTATGCAGTCTGAGAACATACAAAACTTAATAATTGATGGTGCTGGGCAATGCTGAAGGAATCTCTGAGGCATGATCAGTATTTCATGCTATACACTACTCTCTCCCTTTGTAAGTGAAGAATTAACAATAAAACAGTACGGGTGTCAGCTTGGACAGCATATTTTTTGCTGACTGTGTGATTTCTTTCAGCCAACACATCCTTTAACGGCCGACTTTTCACACTGTTGCTAATGATAAACTCTGGACCTTTCAACATGCACCAGGATTGGCTGATTGCCTGGCCATTGATTAGAATAGCTCAGCCCCATATTTGGGCAGTGTCATAGCTGAAGGCACCTTGGTTCACCTCACCTATTTATTCACAGTGGTAGGATATTAACTTAATAAACAGTCTGGTTTAGTGTAGCTCCATTTTGATCAGTGATTTCAGTGGCGATTGACCACATATAGGTCATTTCCAAGGGGTGGTATAGGCTACTACCTCACAGCACAGTTTGGTAAACAATCTTCAAAATGTACGAAGGAACCTTACCCAACACAAATGACCTGTGCAGTATGGAATCCATTTTGTGTCAAAAAGTTCAAACAGACTAGACTAAATCAAAACCCACAAGTGCAAAAATATGCAATGCTTTTATAATGACACAATGCAGTCTCGGACAGCATTATGAACAGCTATGATCTCTGCTCCATGAGTTTTAATGAAGGGTGTGAATTTTCCATTATAGAGAGAAAAAGTGTCTCCACAATCCAGAGAGCAATTGTGTAGAGGAGACAGGAAACCACTCTGAACAGGTAATAGGTGGAATTACTGGGTCCACAAAATCAACACAAGGTACACAAGTTCAACTGTCCATGAGTTTAATAATTTAGCTTATCTTAGTGATTAACACACATCACAGCTGTGTTTACATGTTGTGCCCTTTTCACCCATTGGCAACAAGATGAAATAGCTATACAGTAAAAACTATGACACAAACAAAAAGCAAGAGCAACCAGAGAAATACAGATCTTGATGATTTTTGCCTTGAAAATGTATCCTGCCAGTAATACCAGTGTCTACTCCATTTAAGAAGGTACTCAAGTAAACAAAAAATCGTTATTAAGGCACTGACAGTCATTGAGGGCATTTAGTCTGTGTGATATGCACTGAAAGCGTAATAAAACGTATATACAGTACTTAGAAGACATTTACTTGATCATATGCCTGACTATACTGCTATGCATGTATATGCTATGCAATGACAACAAATCGGCCATTTAGTCTGTGTGATGTGCACTGAAAACGTAATAAAACGTATATACTTAGAAGACAAATCTGTAATACTGGGGAAATCTGTAATACTGAGTGGCTGAAATTATAGACTATGTCGACTATGATAGTTATTTGTTGTGTTTTCTAAGAATAATTCAAAAGAAACTTATAGGCTTTACTGATTATTTCCATTAGTAGTAAAGTGGATTTCTCAATCTCATATTTATGAATGTTCATGTGGTGTTCATGTGGTGTACGTAGACAGAATGGTGGCATTGCAAGTAGAAGCACCAATCTCCCTCTCCTAGATATTACTGATACTGATGAAAAGACTTAAATGTTGTCTGAGAGAAAGGACTATGTTCCATGACAAAACAGACTGGACTCACCAGAGCGTACACCATTGACTATATACAGTCAATGGCATACACGCAGCAAGATGATTTTAGGTACAATAGATGATTCTAGTCAAAGGATTCTAGAAACTGATTGGCTGTATAGAAGTGTATAACATTTCATTAGAATCACAGACTGCATTCAGGGAGGCAGAGACATTACTGGCACACCACCACTATAACTGGTTTTTATTTTACTGTAGTTTTAGTACAACAAAGCATTTGTATAACCATAACCCAAGAACTGTCAAACGAACAGATACAGAGATATGTTTATGGTGCAGGCAGCCCTAATAAAATTGTCAGTAACATTTCTTGAGGAAAAAACAATGCAGCAAGATGGACAGGAACCTTTTTAAAATCCAACATATTGTTAGACATGTGACTTCTCCAGACTAGTCCCAACATGTACTTTTTCATAGATTTTCCGATTTTTCACTGGTTTCTTTTTTCGGCAAGACCTATGAAACACACATTTAGGTTTTCTGAATACCAAACCGTTCACATTTACATGTTAAAGCACTGGCAAGGCACAGCACATTTACATGTTAAAGCACTGGCAAGGCACAGGAGCAAAAGAGATTAGCACTTCTCATTACTTACCACTCAAGTGGCTTGGCCTGATGAATAAATTCAGGAAGCTCCTCATCTTTGGTCTCTGGTAGCGTTATACTTAAGATGCCTGTAACGATGCTGATGATCCCCATAAGGACGTAGGGTAGCACCTTGTTATAAGTTCCTATTAATACAGAAATAAAGGAGGTGAGTGTCTGTACATAAAAAATACAAAGCCACCTAAAGTGACCTGTAAAATGCAGGTTATGGTCAGAGGATGCACATTTAGTTTTTTCAAGGCACACTTATTCAACTGTTCTAAGCAGCTTAAATAAAAGTTTTGTTTTTGTTTTGATTTTGTGTTGTGTTCAAGTCCTAGAATATAGCACCTTTAACGTGCGGTTAAGCTGTGTTGACCAACCTACCAATATAGGCCACATATGGGGACACTGTGCTGCCGATCCGAGAGCCCATGGAGGTGACACCCAGCCCCATATTGCGCACCACAGTGGGAAACAGCTCTGTGCCGTAGAAGTACAGGAAGCCGTAGGCCCCTGTTGTAAGGGTCTTTCCAATTATCGCTAGGGTTACAGTCACGGCATTGAGTTCTGGAAGACACAAGAAGGTCTGAATCCCACTTCATATTTTTAATGGTTTGGAAATGTGTATTATGAGACAGGCACTGTAAACTTAGCCCAGCTAGAACTACAGATCACCATGACAACTACAGCCAGAGCTAGTGCCATCTAGTGAAAAAATCTGTTGTCACCACCATACACTTTACATTTACACTAAATTTTTTTATATAATTTTCTATTGGTGGCACTGCAATGGACGCTAAACTTCATTTAATAAAATTAAATTCTGGTCAATACCACAAAAACCTCTGCTGTCTGTTAGACATGCAATATACTGCTATGAATCCTTTTACATGTGTTAGTTAAACCAACATAAAAACATCCATCCAGCATTTTGCCTTGATATATATTTTTAAGACAATTAAGCATTTTCATGTTGGTTTAAGTGTAAGCACTTTTTATAATGTGCAGTTAGAACATGACAGTGACTGAAAAACAGACACTGACTGACATCTGCGCAGCATAATGAGCAGCAGACACATGCACAACCCGTCTACTAACCTTCTGGAACCAATTTGATGATCAACAGCAGAACCCCACAAGTGATGAGGCAAAGAGGCAGAGTGAGCCGTCGAGGAGCATAGCGCGCAGCGAACCATATGAGGCAGTATGCGACGACTTCGCTGGAGGCAAATATGAGGCAGTTCAGATAAGGATCCCCTTCCATGTTGGGGGTGTTCAAGGACAACCCATAGTAGGTCAAACCCACTGTTATCCTGTAGGATCAGAATATGTTCAGAGCAGTAGCTGGATCGATGTGGTGTACGTAGACAGAATGGTGGCATTGCAAGTAGAAGCACCAATCTCCCTCTCCTAGATATTACTGATACTGATGAAAACACTTAAATGATGTCTGTATCAGTTTATCAAGCCATGACACTGCACTTGGAATGGCAATGTTAATTAGTTAGTGGTCAACATGGTTGTGATTAAAACTAATTTGCAGTAAAAAAACTGCCATACATTCAATCAAGTGGCATTTTGACTAATAAAATATAATAAAATAATATAACAAATAAAATAATGACATGTTTTGTTACATCAAAATTCGATCCTTTTTTTCTTTTTCTAAATGATAGTGTTTTCCTACCAGTGACTGATTATTTTCCATCGCTACTTTACTTACCAAATGACAATGCTAACGAGTGTGGTATTCCTTATATTTGAGGTTTTTATTAAATCAGTCCATGAATAGACTTTTTGGTCACCATCCCCATCCTTTTAAAATGGAAATAAATGTCAAAAGATTAAGATTCAGATACAAGCTCTGGTCTTCACACGTGAAAAGGCTATTACATTCCAATACAACCCTTCTGGAAGTCATCATTATAGGCAGCAGTAAAACGACAGAAATTATAATAAGGCAGATCTAGTTACTTGCTAACTAGTTTTTACCCTGAGTTTGTGTGTGTATGTGTGTGTGTGTGTGTATTTGCACAGACACTGAGCACAGAAAGTTTCATTACTGGTAATGTCACATGGATAACTGAGAACATCAACAACAATCTTAAGTTTTAAATCTCTTCGAATCCAAAGCGCCAGAGATTTGACTACCATCAACTTCGCAGTGTCGTCTCGCTTGAAGATGACGTCAGGAGGAGTGATGCCGTTCTTCTTGGCTGCTGCTCGAATGATGGCCTCTGCCTCTTCCACCCGACCCTGAGAAAGCAGCCAGCGAGGAGACTCTGGTATATACCTGAGAGAGAGAGAAGGTGGACAACTGAACTGCAAACGCATCTTTCCTCACCATGGTTACAAGTTTGTTTGTCAGAAAGTACAGTACAGCTTCAGTACTCGTGTCAAAAGAATATTATAGCCATTAACCTTGCTGCTTCCTGACAGTTATCCACTGTTACTACTACAACACTGGTACACACAGATGCAATGCAAAAATACTTCAGTGTACTGAATCCACTGTGAATTTACCACCACAAAGGTATGTAAAGGAGTCCAGGGGCAGACAAGACCAGCAGAAGGGTCCTCCAGTCCCGGATGAAGTAGGCGAAGAATGGAAGACACACGTAGCCAAAAGCGTACGACAGGCTCACACCCACAGTACAAAAGCTTATTCGACATGTCTTGTTCAGGAGCTCACAACCTGGCAACAAAGGAGACGCAGCATCCAGCATTTAGCCACAATCCAATGACAAACATTTACCCTAGATTTCACAGCTTTCTGGAAACTTAGAGAGCAGAGCCACATGTAAAACATGTAAGAATCTATTTTGAAGTACTGTGAAACAAACCGATGGTATTTTTTTTGTTAAAGTATGTACAAAATGGACATTTTAAGCAAATCATAATGACTAAGCACATGTAAGCAACACAATAGTTGGGCGAATTCAATGCAAATGAATGACAACATAATCTGGTGTTAATGAATCCCTGGATTGAACTTAAACTCACCTAGAACAAAAGCTGAGCAGTAGTTGGCTATCTGCCCCATTCCAACAATGAAATAGAGGACGGAAAACATTTCCCAGCTGGTGGAGGCTGCCTGGATCACACTGAAGATCGTCTGCACTGCCATGGTGGCAAAGAAGACGAACTTCCTTCCATACCTTCACAAAATGAAGATGAGTCATTCATCTCAGTCCATGTGTGTTAAAAGAAAATGTGACAAAAATTGGGATTTGGTGGTTTGTTTCGTTATAAAACTGCGCTTTTATGCAGTATTGGGCAAAAGGTGGGCACCGACTACACACTCACAGTCTTGACTGCATGAGCCTGGCACAAAAAGGTCAGCTGGCAACCATAGGAACATAAGGTGCACTTGTGTGTAAGTTCTGTTATATACCTGGTCTAAGTATCTAAAACGTACAGTGTTATTATGTTAACTTGTCTTTAACTAGGCTCCACAAAGTCCAGTCGCAATTCAGAAGATAACAACCAATGATGTAATTACCTGTCAGATATGATGCCTGAGATAAATGATCCAGTCAGCACTCCAAAGAAGAACACAGTGACAGAGAATGGGCCTTTCCAGGCATCATCACACACCAGATCCCACTGTGGAGTATTAGATGTGAACTATTCATACATCCAGATAACTTCACAGCATTTTGCAACACACACAAAAAAGAAGTTGTACAATACAAACACATAATCCAGTACACTGATATACTTTGTTAATGTAAACATTTGCTGCCTGAATTTACCCTGGGTGTTATAGCCTCACCTCAGTGACAATAGTGGACACATATTGCTTCTTGCTGAACACCCAGCCATCCAGACATCCCTCTGTGTCGTTCCTATAGGCAGCATCAGAGTCTTCCTGTTCAGAGTAGCGTCTGCAGCGACTCAGGATGGTCTCCCCTTTCAGCTCCTCAGTCGGGATGGATAGATTGTAGCCCAGTCCTCCATAGCTGCTGTTCAGGAATGGAACTCTGCAGTGGTGAGGGGGAATGTCTGCAAGGAATACCATTGCCATTCCCACATATCCGTTTGGGATACTACTGAGGCTCAGAAGGACGTAAATAAGTTTTTGGAAAGATCCCCAGATTCCCAAAAATGATATAACTTCTTCATAGTCCATCATTGCACCTTCACGTTTCACCAAAAAGTTGTTGGGTCCAAATCCTAATGATACTGATTGATCCTTCCGATTTCTTCTAAAAATAATAAAAAACGTTTCGCAAGGCCTCTTCAGTTTTCATCGATTCTTTGCCTGGTTCCTGTCTGATCTGTTCATCTGTGTGTTAATGACCTCCCATCGTCATACACTTGCCCAAAAGCCTGATTCAAAGCTATTTAGTGATGGTCCCGACACAACTCAACCATGTAATCCAGGGTGAAGAGTACAAGAAAAAACTTAATAATTGACAATGTCACAACATGAATCTGGAATCTCATGTATCTTGATTCAGCATTCTGAAGTATGAAGAAACTGATAGTCATTCAGAAGAAACCAGTACAAAGGAGGTATTGGCTGGAAAAACAGAGTCAACGCAATATTCAAGGTCAACTCTCCACAAGTTTAATAATTTGCCATACTTTAGTGATTAACACAAATCATAGCTGTGTTTACATTTGTTTGTCATTTTTACCCACATCTGTTAAAATGCATTATTAGCAAGATGAAATATATTAATGATAAAATACACAGTTAGACCCCTTACTTACAAAGGCAACATATCGACAAGCAGACATTACTTTTAAGGACATCATAGTTTTGCCATGGAAATGTATCCTGTCAGTCATAACAGAACAGAGCTACGTCATTCAGCAAAAAAAAAAAAAAAAAAAAACAGGTCACGTCATCAACCAACACTCTTCAAACTGGTCCTATGCTGCAGCTATAGAAGCATCACCTGGTCTTGCTTGAGGCTGTAAGGGGCGTAATAAAAAACATTAATTAAACATGTATACTTGGCAAGCATTTCTTTTTAGATATAAATCCATGATGACAGGCTTAAAGATTAAAGGTGTAACATCAGTTAACAGAACTCAAACAAGGCTCAGGGTTAGGGGCAGGCATAGGACCTCAAGAACTCAAGGAGGGAGAGAAGACAGGAAAGAGGAAGAGGAGGAAGAGCATAATGACGCACATCACCTTGACGAAGATGCGTGAGGGCGATAACACGTGTGGAGATACTTATTACCTCTCTAAAAGTATCTGAACTCAAGAAGGAGGGAGGGGAGAGAGGAAGAGGAAGAGGAAGAAGGTGAGGATGAGGATGATGATGTGTGTCACCTTGACGAAGATGCGTGAGGGCGATAACACGTGTGGAGATACTTATTACCTCTCTAAAAGTATCTGAACTCAAGAAGGAGGGAGGGGAGAGAGGAAGAGGAAGAGGAAGAAGGTGAGGATGAGGATGATGATGTGTGTCACCTTGACGAAGATGCATGAGGGCGATAACACGTGTAGAGATACTTATTACCTCTCTAAAAGTATCTGAACTCAAGAAGGAGGGAGGGGAGAGAGGAAGAGGAAGAGGAAGAAGGTGAGGATGAGGATGATGATGTGTGTCACCTTGACGAAGATGCATGAGGGCGATAACACGTGTAGAGATACTTATTACCTCTCTAAAAGTATCTGAACTCAAGAAGGAGGGAGGGAAGAGAGGAGAGAGGAGAGAGGAAGAGGAAGAAGGTGAGGATGAGGATGATGATGTGTGTCACCTTGACGAAGATGCGTGAGGGCAGGAAGCGCTGGAGGAGCTGGGGGGCCACGCTGGGGAAACGCAGCAGCGTGACGCTGAGCAGGGGCAGGCTCTGGTAGCCCGCCATCAGGGGGTAGAAGTTATACAGCATCTCCTGCTCCGCGCCCGGGAGGATACGCATACGCACCTGCACGTCAAAATACACACACACACACGCACACACCCACACACACAATGCAAGTGAAAAAAAAACACACCACCACACAAAAAAACTACACAAAATAAAATACACATTCATTACGGAACTAAGTGGATAATTAAAAACAAAACCTTAAAAACTATTTAGTACTCAAAGACAATTACAGTGTTTTAATACTCAACAAAGAGAATTACACAAGCACAACATTAGTTATGTAATGCCATATGATGCTTTGTGCTCCTGATCCATAACATTAGTTATGTAATGCCATATGATGCTTTGTGCTCTTGATCCACAACATTAGTTATGTAATGCCATATGATGCTTTGTGCTCTTGATCCATAACTTAGTTAAGTACTTTGTGTTCATAATTTGGTGTTTTATAGTGCTATACATGATACATGAGATTTACATGGATGCATGAATCTCAGTGCAGCGCTGACCTGCTTGAGGCCGGAGAACATGAACGCATCGCTGGGTTCCACAGACATCTCCACGTCCTGCACGAGGGCCGTGCGGTTCTCGATGTGGTACCTGACAGGCAGGGACTCGCGCACACGCCCGAACGACGGCAGGTCTGCCCGCACAGCACACAAGCAAACGAGAAGGGACACAGCTTTACACCACAGTGCCTTTTATTAGATAAAGAAACCATGCCTTGACACAAACTCACAAAATGTTTGTACAGTATTATTTATGCAAACTCAATATTGGTCAGAATACACACAGGCGCTAATGGCATTCATTGTGAAAATGTCTAAACTTGAATGTGTACTTACCAGCATGTACATATAAAGGAATGGTTTCGACTATAACATGAGGAAGGGTGATTACAGTTTTGATCACTGGAACAGCAGCACCGGCAGATTTCCTGTATGAAACAAAGAGCAAAAGCATGTGATGATGCAGGTTTTTACATATACTGCATCCAATTTTACTGGCCTTCACGAATGATCACGGCACAGTCCGTCACCTACTTCACACTTCACCTATGAACATCTCTTTAGTTTTTTTCAGTGCTGTCTCATTTGTGCGTCCATCATTAAGACTTTCATACATGTTGTATAGACTTCTTTCCTCAAAGTGTACCTAATTCTTTGCCTAACAATACGCACATTCAGGTATACACTAATGATTTGTGTGAGATATGGGGTTGTGAAATATGGGGTGGTAAAATGTGGGGTATGCAGGTTGGCAAAGCCACAGACACAGACCTCTTCCAGGAGATGACGTACTGGCCCGCCGGCACTGTGCCACTCCCGCTGGGCACTGGAGGGCACTTGAGGCAGAAGCACTCGCTGGCACACTCTCCAGTCTGGAGCACCACTGCACATAACAACACATGACTGCACTTTATTTTACTGTCCCTGTCACATCAGCTGGGTACAGTGTAACAACGTTTGTAACAACATGTAAACATTATGTACCTACACTGTACCATAGGGTTAGTGTTAGTCATGTATAGTGTAAGTACATAAAGATTTATAGATTTATTTATAGACCAGGGTTATTACTTAAGTTGTATAGTGTCCCTTCTCAGCTTCCTTACCATCCTCCACCTGTGACTGCGGCTGGTCGATGGCGGCCATAGAGGCTGCGAGGTCCAGCTGGCTGGTCTCCAGGTGCAGTGGCCATGGCGACGTGCTCAGAATGTCGGTCATGAGCAGGAATGGAATGTCCATGAATACTCTGTCCAGGTTCTCAAACTAAATACACACACAAACACAGAGGTACGCACAAGGGCATTCAATTAATGCTTCTCAGAAGCAAGGATCCAGGGTCTGACACCCATTTCTATTGACAACATTTGTAAACCATGCCATGACGTTTGTAAGGACCCTTAATGAAAAATCTACATACAAACATGGATTTTGACAAAACGTACACAATATTCTTATCTTTACAGCTTGGCGGCAACTATTGAATGAAAATCAAATAATTGCTACATTTCCTTTACTAACAGGATCCCTGGGCAGTGAGAATTTGAGTATGTAAACAGTACCAAGCTGGTCAATTTTGTAAATTGAAACACCATAGACCTACAGTATAAAAAATCCAAAACTCTGGATAGGATTTTAAAGTGGGATCCTAAATATATTTTGAAGTATTTGCTTATGGTAATTGAAGTGAACAAGTTGACACATTTTAACTCACCTTTGTAGACACAAATCTGGTGGTCACCTCAAATGGAGTGACAGTTTCTATGGTAACTGTTTCATCCTGCAAAAAAAAAAAAAAAAACACGTTCACAACAAACAGATGGCTAAATGCATCATAATAAATTAATTTGTAGCAAAGACACCAAGACATGTTACGCCAGACTGGATGATTTTTTTTTGTTCTAATATGTACATTCGCTTTATTAAATTGGCAAGGACTTTCAAGTATCTTGTGCAAATGTACAGTGATGTTCCTCACAATTATCTCTTAGTGACTACCACATTTGTAGCGTGCTGTGGTGGTGTCAGCTGGCCTGTCAGCTGGCCTGCCCTGTTCTGGACAAAGGTATGTACCTTGTGACACTTGCAGGTGATTTCCTTGCCCTCCACAGCCGTGCTCATGGTGTAGGCCACGTGGAAAAGGAAGATGCGAGAGCCAGTGCTGACTGAGCGGACGTACAGAGCCTTCTCCATCTGTGTGGAGAGAGACACAGAGTTAATCATCACACCGCCAATCACCTTGGCATGGAGGAGACACACAAACAGTTGCTGCATGTTTTGGGTAACCTGTGAACCCCCCCCACTTATACAGCACTAGCAATTGCAATTTTCAATACAAGGAAACAACGACTACAACAAGAAGCGAGAAAGGAAAAGCTTCTTTCAGAAAGTGCCCGGTAATGACAGTTTATAACTTTCATACACTCTCCTCAACAATTTAACAGAAATTTAAGAATGTCAGATTAAATATAAATAAGTGAAAACAATGTGTGAGAAAAAAAACAACTTTGTGGCGAGAGTGCATGTACACATCGTGGCTGATGCTGGCACTGCTGTTGAACAGGCCGCTTCCACCAAGTCTCTCACCTTCTCTCCTGGCTGCAGGTCTCCGATTGGGAGGTCAGTGAGCAAGGCTGGATGCGAGTCATCGCACACCTCATTACCGTTCAGGGTCACAAGGGTTGTCTGGGTGAGATTTGCGTCCTGGCCTAAACACACAACACACCATAAACACAGACATAAGCACATACACAGACATTACTCAGCACTTAAGCAGTTACCTAACTTCTGCATAAAAAAGCCCAACTGCAGTCACAAGAGCAAAGATTAAGCTGGCGGCGCACCTGGCTTAAGGCCGGCGGTGAGCTTGACGTCCCTGGCCACGGTCTCCTCCTGCGACTCGACGGTCAGGGTCATGCAGTACATCTCGTTGTTCAGGGCTGGAGGCTCGTGGCGCAGCTGCACCGAGATACGAGGAACTCTGGAGATGATCCTAGGACAGGAGAAGAGACAGTGACTTTGTAACACAACACGACATTACTCCTACTAACACACAGTGTATGTATAAACAAAATCTGTTTTGTGGGGAATTTGGGGAAGTGGAGAATTTGTTGAAAGATGATACAGTATCTAGATATTTTGGGACAACATTGAAGAGGAAATCTGGGCTGACAGAACTACAGAAGGAATATTATGAATACTATCTTATGAATATGAGAAGGCAAAGGTTAAGGGAGAAATTTGGTGTGGTGACGTAAAGACCCTTTGGTTACGTGAAGACCCTTCTCTTCCGAGACTGCTTTCCTTCCTAACAAAACTAATTTCTACTAACCATCTCTTTGAATAGGTAGCTTCGATGTCCTCTACACATCTGTTAGCTATTATGTCCTCCTTTTGTAAGTCGCTTCGGATAAAAGCGTCTGCTAAGTGTAATGTAATGTAATGTAATGGTGTAAAATGAAAATTGGCATGTTAAAACAGCATACAGAGTTGGAATGTTTGCTGAGGAGCAAAAATGAGCTAGCCTTCACAACTTCACAATTTTTTACGGTTTGGCCCAGAAGGCTAACAATGGAAGTGCTAGGCGCCCTTATTGGAAGCATCAATACTACGCTATTTTTAAACCATTAAAAACAGCTTATAAAAACTTCACTAAATTGAATTGAATTTTAAACATTTAACACAAAGGGCATTACAGTTTCAAGCACCTAAAATACACACTGTTCTTCAAATGGGTAGGACTGAAGTCCAAGTGTCTGTTTTTCAATGCAATGACTTGCTGGTGTTTTTGTTTTCTTGAAAATTAGGCAAACCAGTGACAATTACACTGGTGACAGAACAAGTAACTGCTGACACAAGGGCCACTTAAGGGCGTGAAGCAGACTGCATCAGCAGGGCCCAGTGTGGGTCCTCTGGGGCGGCCCCTTACATGGTGCTGGCCTGAATGGTGGCCGTGTCCCAGTCCACCTGCTGCTCCTGGAGGCGACCACGCCTCTTGAAAGAGCGCGAGGCCTGCAAAGCCTCATGAGAAGAGGCAGCATCGCCCCCTCCACCTCGCCAGTTCAGGTAGACACAGCGCCCACTCTCACTGCCCAGCATCAGGTGTACGCCTGTGATCTAACACACATGCACACGCACACACACGCACACACACGCACACACACAAACAAACAGTAGATTAGTAATCTCAAAGTACATACATATATTTAAACACTCAATGCCAAAAAATGGCGGTCAGGAGTGCTACTGCACTGCTATGCATCAAATACAAGTGGTCTTTGGAAACAAGGGCTTCTTTCATGAGTTTAGAAAAAAAATGCAGTGCGCCTTTAGATTTTTCTTTTGGGAAGCCCTGAACATCGACACTTTACATTAAAAGTTTAACAAGTCAAACCCATTTTTTCTAAGTACATACATATATACCTGCTGATGGGCATTCTGTTGTTTCACATACCTCTATCTTCTTTCCTACATCTTCAGTCTTGGCCACAAACTTGAAGCAGTACTTGCGGGTCTTGCCAGGGACCAGGCACATGTTCTCCTGTGTGGACTGCTCAAGGATGTCCTTGGCCTTACAAGGCTCCTCCACAAGGCAGTACTGGTTGTATTCCTGCCAGCCATATTAAATACAAACATGTCATGTTTCTCTTCTAATACGTTTAGAAGAAAGGTGTTGTTTTTAGTGACCAGCCGTATGACCGCAATGACAGGAAATGATGTCATCCACCTACACACAGTCAGTGAGATATAGCGGAGGTTATGTAATCATCAGCATTTGTTTGTTAGTTAGTTAGTTAGTTAGTTAGCAACATAACTCAAAAGGTTATGAATGGATTTTAATGACATTTTCAGGATAGGTCAAAAATGGGCTAACTTAGTGGTGGATCTGGATCACCATCTGGATCCAGGAATTTTTTATAAGATTCTTCACCATTGCAAGAGAGGGCCAATTTGAACTGAGCTACCCTGGGGGAGGTCTGCGCTCTCTGAGTGCTTTTCCAGTTTAGCACTGGGACAGTTTCTGGAACTGTAAACTATCCATAAAAGTTATAAAAAGCCGGGGTGAACGTGTGTGTTTATGTGAGTGTGGGCATATGATTATGTATTTGTGAGCAACACGTGCGAGTGTGGATGTGTGTGACTGAGCGTTTGTGTGTGTGAATGAGTGTGTGTAAATGCACATGTACCTGGTTACTGAGGCTCACACACAGCTTGGAGAAGCGGAGGGAGTGGGGGCAGTCGGCCTTCAGGTAGACGTGGAGCTGCACGGGGTTGTCCACGTGAAAGCTGGGAGACAGGAACTTGGCCTTACACTGAACTACAGAAGCAAGGAGTGAAAAATGCCTCTTCACTATTAATTAGACAAGCATTTGCATCTAGTAAAAACTATAAAAAAAATAAAATAAAAACATTCACACTTTGAAAAACAATTACTGAGCTATTTCAAATGTTAACACTTGAGAAATTATGTAATAATTGTACGTTTTATCAATGCCACTTGCTGGTTATACTCTAATCGGCTAGGCCAAAAGTATGGTTTATGACTGATATACATCTGACACGTGATCAAAATAGGTCTTTCTGGAAATCTTTTCAACAGTCCAACATCATCACAACAGGGGTTGAAGGAACACTGTTCTAGATGCTCTTTCAATGACAATTCAGTGTGCGCTAAATGGGCCTCTAGCATTTGAAAAGCTATAATTCGAATTTGGCTACATGCTATTGAATTAAGGCTTTTTATATTTTCCTATCAGGATTGCCTCAATCTTCCTGTTTATTTATTTATTTATTTTATTTTTTTGAAGCTCAACATACTCTTTCCACTCACCGAAGGGCACGTACTCCTGCATGTCCACGGTGAAGTCATTATTTCCTGCCAGGGAGATGCGGTCGTTCCACAGGGCCTGGGCTGCCTTCACGGACGCCGGGTCACAATCAGGCTCTGGCTCTGGTGCCTCGTTCTGGGAGGGGGGAGGGAGGGGGGAGGGAGGGGGGAGGGTAGTGTGGGTGGGGGCGGGTACACTTTGAGAGACAGTCTGCAACTGTATTCCTTTAAACCGACACGTCGTGATGCCACACCCCATAACCCGGCTCGCTGTGTCGACATGTTCACATCAAACCCGCCCCGGCAAAAAGTGTAGGGTCGGACGGCCTGATACCGAAACGTGTTTCTAGCCTACGACATGGTGCAATAAACATATAAAAAAGCATGCCAAAAGGGCTGGGAAGGGGCACACTAAGTGACTAGCCTATAAACCGAAGGACAAAGGGCAGCAGCTCGTCGTGTGTGTGCTATTAGCAAGTGTGTGTGTTATTGTCGAGGTCAACCCTCAGGCTTTAAATTATGTCGATAAGCATGTTATATTGCTGTCCACAGCTACCGTGAGTCAATGTTCACAAATAGTCATGTTTCTCTGAAATCCTTGGCTTACAGTATGCAAGGGATAATGTAAATAATGGCGAGGTGGAGGCGAAGGACTCTGCCACACAAAGCAAAGTGGAGTATCCTTCGCTGAGTCATTATGTCCACAGGACAAGTCACCTCAAAAGCCGTTACCCAGCCTCTCATCCACTTGCATAAAGGAAATATTTTAATACACTATTTACTTTTATTTAGGAAAAAAATATGCATCAACTACCAAAACAACATGTTGAGCTGGTACTCTATAGCATCTGTTAGGAAAAGGTAGTGTGGAATGGTCCTTTAACCATTAATTTGGCTTCTGGAGTTGTTATGGTTACTATTCATAAGCTATGCTAATTCAACTTTCCTGAAAAGGTAGCCTGTTCCTAGAAAGTTAACACCTACCTTATCAGCCAACCAGAAAAGAGAATTCCATTTAGTAAGACAGATAAGAGATGGATAACTGGCGAGGGGTGCATGCCACATGTTAGCCTTGAGACTTTAACATTCAACCATTAATTTGACTTCTGGCATTGTTATTGGTACCATTCCAGCCTTGAGATTTTAACTGGTGGCGTGAAACTCACCATCAGCACCTTGATGAGGTTCTTCTCAATCCTGGACTTCTGTTCATTGCGAAGCATGGAGGCTTATAGGACAGAACAGGCCATTAAGTTCGGCAGCACAACAAGTCAAAAGGCCATGCACGAGAGGGGGACTGGACATTTATGTACCATGTTAAGTCTTGAAAGAGTCTTTTCAAAACACACCCAAAAACCTCAAATACATTTGACCAAACACACAACTGGTGCTCACATAGCTTATTATATGGATTTTTTTTTCAGAATATCATCCAGCCCCATCATGAGTGACACTAATGAAGTTGTTTGTCAATGGTTACTAAACATAGCGTGTGAAATGATGCACGCGTAGCATGTAAAATGGTGCACACACACACACCTCGGCCAATCAGCTCCATGGAGTAGGTGATGTAGTCCTTGATGAGGCCCATCAGGTAGGAGCACTTGAGGGCAGTGCAGAGGATGGAGGTGAGCAGGGTCCACCAGCGCTCCGTGCGGTAGTCACACATCACATAGTCCAGCAGCCTGGAGCAGGAGGAGAGGTGGAGGAGAGGGGAGGGGAGGAGAGGGGAATGGAGTGGAGTGGAAGAGAGGAAGAGGGAGGGGGAGGAGGGGAGGTGGAGGAGGGTACACGTAGGAGAGGGGAGTGGAGGAGAGGGGAGGTGGAGGCGAGGAGAAGGGAAGAGTAGGAGTTGGAGTAGGGGAGATAAAGGTGGGCAGGTGGAGGAGAGGAAGGGGGAAGGGGAGGTGGGCAGGTGGAGGAGAGGGAGGGTGAAGGGGAGGAGGGCAGGTGGAGGAGAGGGAGGGTGAAGGGGAGAAGGGAAGAGTAGGAGTTGGAGTAGGGGAGATAAAGGTGGGCAGGTGGAGGAGAGGAAGGGGGAAGGGGAGGTGGGCAGGTGGAGGAGAGGAAGGGGGAAGGGGAGGTGGGCAGGTGGAGGAGAGGGAGGGTGAAGGGGAGGTGGGCAGGTGGAGGAGAGGGAGGGTGAAGGGGAGGTGGGCAGGTGGAGGAGAGGAAGGTGAAGGGGAGGTGGGCAGGTGGAGGAGAGGGAGGGTGGAGGGGAGGTGGGCAGGTGGAGGAGAGGGAGGGTGAAGGGGAGGAGGGCAGGTGGAGGAGAGGGAGGGTGAAGGGGAGGTGGGCAGGTGGAGGAGAGGGAGGGTGAAGGGGAGGTGGGCAGGTGGAGGAGAGGGAGGGTGAAGGGGAGGAGGGCAGGTGGAGGAGAGGGAGGGTGAAGGGGAGGAGGGCAGGTGGAGGAGAGGGAGGGTGAAGGGGAGGTGGGCAGGTGGAGGAGAGGAAGGGGGAAGGGGAGGTGGGCAGGTGGAGGAGAGGGAGGGTGAAGGGGAGGAGGGCAGGTGGAGGAGAGGGAGGGTGAAGGGGAGGAGGGCAGGTGGAGGAGAGGGAGGGGAAGGGTATGGGGTGTGAGGCAGAGACACCGTTATGACGTCTGTCACAGCGACTTCAGTGAGCAAATGATCAGTGTTCTCACGTAGGGCTTTAAGATTAGCTAAATAAGCAGATTAATAACGTTGTATCTTTAGATTAAGTGCCATATTTTCTGTCTGTCTGTCTGTCTCTCTCTGCGTCACTGCTTACTTCAGAGCTTTGGTGTAGTCCTTCGCATGGTAGTACTCCTCCCCCATCTGCACCACTGCACAGAGAGACAAAACAGAATGCGGTTACCTCAGATGACCATGTGTTTTTACCAACACAGACAGAGAGCTGGGGGCGTGTGCACAAGTACTTCTACTAATAGCAATTCTACTTCCAAAATGCTAAACACCAGACTGGCTGTAATAATGGTTAGGGGAGCTACTAGAAATGTTGGGCCCTAAGAAATACAATTTTGGGCACTTCTAATATAAAAAATAATATCAATAGTGTCCTCAGAGCACCCTCTGTCACCCCCCCTTCCCCCAGGCTGCGCCCATGATAACGTCTCTCGAGCTGGATGTGTTTTTGTCTTCACAGCCTTGCTATTTCAACTTTGTTTAAGTTCTTGAAATGTCTGAGAGAACTAGAATAAAAAAGGGATGAACTAGTGTCTCAGCTTTCACCAACACTCACTTAAGTGACTCTTCATGCGAGGACACTTGTACTTCTTGAACTGGGCCACTGCGTTGCTGAGCAAAGCAATGATCAGCTCCTGTCACAGACATGCACAGAGAGAGTGAGAGTTTCCAACAACACCATATCCATAATGTATTTATGTCATCTACGGTTGTAAAAAATGTGCTTCAATAAATCTATAGGACTGCCATGCACAGATCAAATGAATTAACTAGTGTAATATAATACATAAAAAATGAATAACTGTTTTTCAGAGTTTTGTCTGCAGCAAAGGCCAACACATGACATTGGGTCCATGCAGACACAGGTTTCCTTTTGGCCAGTCCACTGCCTATTAAGAGTTGACCAGGGAGGTCAAGTGTGACCATGTCAAGTAGTTCCACTGTGTCTGCTCTTTAAAAAATGCCTTTGTCATGCAGCAGTAACACAATTTTCTTTCTGTAGGCGTCTGTGGTTTGCGTGCACGTGCATGTAAGGATGAATCCCTAACCAAGTGTGTGTGTGTGTGTATATGTGTGCGCATGAATCACTAACCGAGTGTGTGTGTGCGGTGTGCGGTATGTGTGTGTGTGTCTAACCGAGTGAGGTATGTCCTTTTCCTTCATTTGGAGAGCCAGGATGCCAAGTTTCTCCTTCTCTGCATCTGGAGGATCAATACCTGAGCAAGAGTAAGAGGTAATGAGGCAAAGAAAGAAAGACAAACAAAATGAGTTACAAAGTTAGTCATGAATACTTCATATTTATTTCACTTATGAACTACAAAAAACCTTTGCAAACTTGTCTAAATGTCCACATTATAAATAAATATAAAACTATTAATACAGTATATATTTGGCTTTCATTTCCGCCAACGCAAAGTCAACTGAATCGCTCAGCAGTGGCTGAGTAGCGACACAGGTCAGGCACTCACTCTGGTGGCCCTGCCTCCAGGGTCTCTGGCCATAGAAGTCCAGCACTCCTGCTGCCGTCTCCAGAGGGTCTGGGGCTGGATACGCCACACTGGCCTACAGGGGACACACAGTAAGAGCTCTCTTGAACCAGCGCTTAATTTGGCTTTTGTAAGGAGTAGGAGCCCTTCTTTACTCACAGTGGCCAATACCTCACTCTATTGCATTGCTATACATACTATAGCAGAGGGAGCTCAGCTCCAGCTGGCTGTATTACTGAGGTGAGGAGGCGGAGCTGAGCTCTGAAAGAACAACTAATGTGTGCATTAAGTCATTAGATTAGTGTGAGCATAAAAGTGTTATTGTAATTACTCTGAGCATGATGAATGATAAACTCATCTGTGAATATGATGAAGTCATTATAGCTTTATGAAAATCATCATGTCATTGCTACCATGCAGCGCATGATCAAGTCATTTTAGTTAGCTATACCATCAACTCACCATCAAGGGTGAAGAGATGTTAAAGTAATTTGCTTAACTGATGTGTCGGAGTAATCTAAATCTTTTAAATACAGTGTGTTACCCTCCACATATTAACATAATATATTAAACCCAGCGTATATCTTCCACTAAAGTTTCGTATGTTTTGTGAAACACAACATTTTTAACAAGTGTCTCCAAACCAAACAAGAGAAAGTGTCGTCTTTACAAAACACACTTTTCTTAAGGGTCACCCCTTTCTCAAGGGCCACCCTGCCTAGCCTGGGTAAACCCACCCCTCGTACTTCATTTCATTTCGTGCAGAGGGTCTGGACCGGAGTCTCTTGGGGAGCACTTGGCAAGTCGTAGAACGTACGGTCCAATCAGCGAACAGAGGGTGTGTTCGTTAGCTGTGACGTTGACCTTGTGTGCTACATTTGAATTGTAGTGCGTAGGTAGGCTAATTGCATACGTGACGACCAGGCATTAGTGATTGGGTAAAGGCAGATGCACTTTTTTTTAAACTTCAGCAGAGTCCACACCTCCAGCAAATCGTTTCTGACGGTCTCTGTTCCAGACCCTCTACACGAAATGAAATGAAGTACGAGGGGCGGGTTTACCCAGGCTACACCCTGCCTGCCTGTCTGTCTGCCTGCCTGCCTGTCTGCCTGCCTGTGGGGGGAGCACTTCCTGTACCTCGTGGCTGCAGAGCTGGCCGGCCTGCTGCTTGCGCTCCTGGGCGTAGTACGCCGCCTGCTGGTAGTAGAAGCCAGGGTTCTGGGTCTGGATGGCAGTCAGGCCAAGCTTGATCGCCTCATCAAACAGATCCCCAAACGACTGAAATCTAAAGGGGGTGGAGGAACAAAGCAATAAGTTTGACAACTCAGGGGGCTGGAGAGTATGTATGTGTTACAATATTTTACTTTAACAGTTTTGTCCACAGTTACAGATAGTACCTATTCAGGTTGATTGGTAATGATTAATTTAATGATGAATTTACACTTCAAACAAATAATCAGGTATAACTGAACTGATTTTAAAATGAAGGACTATCATTTTTTTCTTAATATAGTAGATTGATGAAATATTTCTATTTATTGACATTTACAGTGCATTTCCCAGAGTATCATTTACAACACTTGCCCATATCAAATGTTGACATGGATTTTGTTTCCCTAAGTGGACCAACAACACATTGTCAGATATATTGCGAATTGATTTTTCACGTAATAGCCGGGTAATACCACAACCTGTCCCTTGCAACACACCAAATGAAGCCTTTTTAGAAACACTCATCAGCCTCCTGCAAACATGGCATGGCCAACCACCGTAATGACTTAAGTGAACAATAGTTTGACTTATCAAACAGATATGAAAATAGTCGTGTCTCTTACTGTTTGGACATCCAGGCAGTGTGTTCGAAAGCAAGCTCTGCACTCCCAATCTTCTTCTTGCAAAGGTCGATGTGTTTCCTGAACTGAGCAATAGCGTCCAAGGGAGTGTTGTGCTGAAAACACAGCCTACAGATCTGGAAGAAAACAAAACTGTCATGTTAAGCTACGCCAGCACACTTCAGTTTCTTCCTCTTTTGGAACTATTCAGCAAGTTTATGGCAATGTCATTTCACCCTCCGCAGACAGGATGTGCTGTTATGTGTTGAAATACCTCCATGTCTCCACTGTATGTATTACACTTTTGCTGTCATTTAAAAAACAGTCATGCACATTTTTAAGTTACTTTAATGATTGGGTAAAGTGAAAAGCATATTTAGTTTGGTAATGTGAAAAATATGAAATTGTGGAGTTGTTCAGTTAAACAGCTTTTCAGGGATTTTCGTAATTGATTTTAGAGGGGTGCAGCTCACATCATGAGGATTATGTTTAGTGCAGTATAGCATTGTATGATCAGTACCTCAGTACTTTTTGCTCATCACTGTCTGTACATACAATCATTAGAGCCTACACAGAAAGTACCGCCTATACTTCCATCACTTTCAGACCTAATTTTAGCTTGTATCAACATTCATATTCACGTGGTTAGAAACGATTATTTCTTTATTATGAGGAACTTGGCGACAATATTTTTTTGCTTATCACGCCTTTAAGGGACGATGTTTACATGGCTTGCATGCTGGCTTTAAACTAATGAACCTCTTAACTTTACACGATTCCCCATCATGCCTCTATGAGTTTACCTTGTAGTTAATGAAGCCAGCCATGGCCTTGATCTCCAGCATGTTGGTTTCGTGAGCCCGTAACTCATGCACAAGGCTATAAGCTGTTCGGTAGTATCTGCAAAAAGGAGAATTCTTTCAGTTTACAGCATTAAGAACCATTGGGATGGATGTTGTGCTTGTTAACCTATATACTGTGCGTGGATATTGCATAGGGGCTTACTTGAGTGCATTCTGTGTGTCCTGCTTCAGTTCACTGAAAAATCCAATCTTAAACTGATGCCTCACAAACAGCAACTGTGAGACATTAGGTAAGACAAACAAAGACAAAAGTTATTTCAAAAGGGTGACATAGTACTACATTTTATTGTTGTATTGGTTTATTACTGGCGAGTAAACAAGTCAGGACTTTCAGGAAGCTGTGACCAGTTTACCTGGTGTGTTGTTTTGTTGAGGAACTCCTTGTGAGACTTCACACGCCTTATTTCGGTGTAGTAGTAAGTCTGGGCGTGCTCATAGAAGGCATTCTCTAGCCTGCAGACAAGAGGGAATCACCAACAAATTAAGATATTTTATATTTGAGATATCTTTCACTTCATGTCTTACTCTCAGTTTTTTATTGGATGTGAAAATAAAACTCTTTGAATTTTAGTATGCATGGTACAAAATGAAAAAAAAAACAAACACCCTAACACCCTACTAGTAAGCTCTGCAAGACCCTTTAAGCCTTGAACATGCAAGTTGAAATTTTAAAGTACAATTCACCTTCTGCTGGCAAACTAAACAATTTGTCAAGTAATATGTGGAAAATTGCAATAACTGAGGTATCTCACCTGATGATGTACCCCACAAGGTGGTCAGTATGGGGGAGGACAAACAGGGACTTCCCCGACAGGTCACAGGCATTACAGAGGGCAGCAGCGCGCTCAGAGGCCACCACGTCCTCTCCTAAACAACGACACAAAAGCAGGGCGTGAGCAGGTGCAGTATGAGCAGTGCTGCTTGGGAGAGTCAGAACAATTTATCTGTGAGCTTCTCATATCAGTCAGAAAATAACATTGGACTAAAACAAGCAATACCTGGAGGAAGAGGGGTTTTCTTTTGGATTAATACAACGGCAACCTTGGTGTTTCTGCCTTGCAGACTTGTTCTAATAGAAAAAATATATATACTTCTTGTTATTTTTCTGTCTCCTGAAATGTATCCACCATCATGAACTACTATATTAGATACCATATTACTTGCACTACATATATGATGTTTAAATTAATGTAGGCAGGCCTAACAACCTACACCATTATATATATGTCAGAAATCACAAATTATGTCTCTAGACAGAGTAATTGACCCCACCTGACAATTTCCACTTTGGTGGCACACTCTGATTGTTTCTCCTTCCATTGTGCATCATCCCAGTCCAGCTCATAGAAGAGGACCACCAGGGCAGGTACAAGGTTCAAGTGCTTATTCATCCAGCCAGTCTTCAAAATCCCTTTTGGAATGTACCACTCATATGAGGTTCTCTGCGGGTAAAAGGATGTCAAACTGAAACGGTCACATACTCAAATGGGGTGGCATATAATATGGGCAAGGCCAGTACAAGCTGTATGCAGGGTTGTTTTTGGGTGTGCTTGTTTTGACATACTTTTGTGCGGCACTTGGGATACTCGTGATCTCCCGGCAGGACTTTGAAGGAGATGGGCACACGGTCTGCTCTCCGGTTGGCGCAGAATGCGTCCCAAATGGCCCGGTGCACGGCATTGTACACCACATCCAGACCCGTCAGCGCCACGAAAGCCATGGGCCTGCAGCAGAGCTCGGGGGGCAAGTCCCACTGTGTCGGGCTCATCATGACAGAGCTAAAGGACAAGATCTGTGAACGACACATCATTACAACTGATCAAGACCGAATACGCCAAGAACATCGACAGGCTGCCCATCAGTTATGGATTAGCCAACATCCCCACCCTAGGGTAGAGAACAATGTTCAGAATACCTTTAAACCATATCCACAGTGCTCAGTTCGCACAGTTTACTAGCTAATGTCAAACAGTCGTGAGTATGACACAAGAATTCGCAACAGGGTTGGGTAAAACTGATAGCCTGGACCGAAGAGTAATCAGCTGACACTCAAAACAAAGCTACTGCTATGCTAACGCGATGCTACAAACTATAAGCACTACACTATGCTTTAACGTTGAGATGTGCCAGTGACAGTCAGTTTACACGTGACATCACACTTGTAGTCAATCTGTATCTCACTGACAAGCTATCAAAATCAAAATATGTGTTAAAGGAGATCTTCAAATTAGTGTACACCTGCAATAGTTTAGCTAGATGAATCTTGGCAGCTAGACAGTTGCTAGCTGGTTTGCAGTTTACCTCAATGTGGAGGGGTGTTCAAATATGCGTGCTCCAGATGCGGTGCGAGTTTACATGTATACTACAGTCTATCTTGCGAACTGATTAAACACATTGTCCTGCTGTTAAAATATCTATATTTTTAACGCCAAGGTGTAGCAAGTATTTGGCTAACTGAAGCCGCCTTCTGCTAAGCTCATATGACGCCTTTTACGTTGGTTTGAGGTTGTAAAATTGTGCGAGTTAGCACATAGAGCTAGCTAGTTACCATGATTGCCATCTATCGACGGGGCGGGAAATCGTTTCACGTTTCACTGAAGGAAAAAAAAGTTACACTTCCGTCACATGGTATCAGGGAATGATGGGATCTGCTGCTGCTATGTAGCTGGTACGTCGTCTTTGCAATGACAATGGAACATCAATAAAAGGTACCTCCTGGAAGGTCAGAATATCTCCGGTTGAGTCAGAGGTATATTTCATCAGCGTTTGAATTCGCTATTAAAAGATTTTTGTGAAAATACAGTGAAAATATACATTCAGACACTGCAGGCAAACGAACAGACAGTTCTCAAAGTCAACGGCAAAGCCATTGCAATGTCCACACCTCTGGTGGTGGACGTGACGAACGCTCAACTTTCCACAGGTTGGGCTGTCAGTAACTGATTCTTTGTCAACTTTGTAAACTATGTAATAAACAACGGGTCTGAAGAGAAAGTTGAGATTAATATTGACATTTAACGTATCTTTTACATTGACCTGTATCTGTGCCCTGTTTCCGCGGCTGTTACGAAACAGGTTGAAGGGACGATTTGTCAAACAATTCGTGGGGTTTCCCGAAAATATTCCTCTTCGGGAATGAAGCCACGACAGTCTCGAAATAGAATGTGAACGAATGGGTGTGTTTGTTTGCCTTGTTCACACAAAATGTGAATGAATCGGGTAAACACGAGCAGGTTTTGTTCAGCAGCTGTCAAAAGGCGGCCTCTGGTGTTTGGTTGTAGACTACAAATGTCAGTCTGTAATCCCGTTGAGTTGCCATTGCACTAAATACCAAATACATGTTGAGTGTATTTTGATTGAATATAGAGAGACAGTCGTGAATGGGTCACTAAATAAAACAGAAGTATGTGTCCAATAAAAATATTGTTCTTGATTGAATGTAATTTCTGCAATGGTTGGGTAAGATTTAGTTGTTTGTGTGTGTCTGTTTTATTTTCCAGATGAAAGACCTGACAGATGGGGGTGAGTCGCCTTGATTTGCTTTATAGGAGGCTTCTCCTGACCAAGTTGTTCATCCGAGGATGGGGAAAGCCAGAGGACCTGAAAAGGTATGTCATCTTGACTGCTACCATTAACTTACAGTGTGTAAACCAATGGCATTCTGTACATGGCCTTGTTCGCCAACTTCGGAGCTTACATGGTAGCCAAGCTATCAATGCTAAAATATCTCTGTCAGGATGGGCAGATGTTGCTCAGTTTTTATTTCTTTTAAGTTCTTATAACAGTTATAGCTGAACTAGTGCAATGTAATGTGTGAAGATGTCTTCACACACCCATGGCTGGTTCATCAACTTTTGTTGTAACAAATACATCTTGTAATGTTTCTTTTTTTTCTTAGAATCTTCGAGTTCCGGAAAATAATTGGTGATCGGGAGAAGTGTAAGCACTTGGTTCCAAAGAACTATCCTGTTTATATTGATAAGGTAAAAGTTACATTTCTCCCACCCAGTAAAAGTGTTTATCTACAAATAGTGGTCCAGTTCGAGTGATGAAATGATGCAGTTATGTGACAGTTATCTTAATTTTTTAGAGATTGGAAAGGGCACTAAAGTCAGTACAGTTTTAAAATTCCTGCACAATGCTATTTACACAAATGCTAATGATGATATTCTGCATTAGTAGCTGACTTGTACTCATTCCTTATACCTTCCACATACCTTGATACAATGAGGACGACAGTGCATAGAGGCATGTAAGCAGATGTGATAAAGATGACAAAAAAAATATTTGTGTGCACATGCAGACTGCATAAATCATTTACGAGCTAATTTCACGTTTCCAGGTAGAGGAGGAATCAGATTGCAAAATTCACAATGGTCATTTTATATCACCCCTGGAAGAGATTGTGCCTGGTGTTCTGCCAGCAGAGTCAGTAAAAGCCAGGTAAGGCCTTTAGCTGCATTAAGGTGACTGTGTACTTTTAATGCTTTCATATCACAAGATTGTATCAGTGACCTTTGATCATGCCTGTCCGAAGGTTTCAGTTCATTGTGCCCAAGAAATGGAGGAAGCACCACCCCGTGTGCATACACCTGGCTGGAACAGGTGACCATGTACGTAAACTGTCACCCTAAACACAGACCCATAAGTGTAACCGTGTAGTATAATCAGCAGCTTCCAGTATGTTATGAGCACTACTGTTTTTTACAGGACATTTAAGGATCATGTGTCATGATTCTTGATGCATTTTGGCTGTTTTATTTTTTTTTAATTATTGTTAGCTTTGAAGTTTGGAAGTGAGAGACAGTACATAGACATTGCATAACAAGCTGTCTCCTCATACTACTTGATAAACAGATTATCAAGTAGTATGCTGATGCTCTAAATATTATATAACCTTCTGCACTGTATAACTTTACCTAAAAACTAAGTTGTTTTTAAAAAGTATTATCTGCCATGGTCTGTCTCCACCCTCTGTTGCCCTTTGCAGTTTTTCTGGAGAAGACGCACCCTGATGGCCAGACCCATGATTAAGGAGACTGGGATGGCATCTCTTCTTCTGGAGAACCCCTATTATATCCTCCACTCTTATTAAGTCAGATGTCATTTATGAAGAATCTCTTAAATACGTTTCAGAACCTTATTTGTTTGTGAACTTAAAGCTGCTACTTAAAGCAACACTAAGTAGTTTTTGTCTTTGGTCGCCCTACAAGTTGGAAGCGGCGTTGTCTCTCATTTAAACTAGAGAGAGACGGTCTGCTCCTCCAAACTTACTGGCAAAGCGAATTTAGAAAAGATTTTCACCCAGTTACTAGTTGATGAACAACTGAAATTATTATTTTAAGGTTGAAAAACAATTTTTTTTACTTGTGAACGCAAAGCTGCTACTTAAAACAGTACTTTTTCAGAGTGCATACTTGTTAAAGGGGTGGCTTTACATTCTGTAATGACAATGGGTGAGCATCTGGAGAAACTAAAATTGGTTAGGACTCTTTGGAAATGTGCGACCACCAACAAGTGCCTCCCTTGGTTATAGAACTGGCAAAAGATGGTAAAAAATATTGCATAATTATAGTTAAATTAGTGGTATGTACTCTTTAAACCTTAAATGGCCCACTGTGGAAAGCTGTTTCATTAAACATTTCTTTAACCATGAACTGCACATGGGTACCGCAAACCAAAAGACCAGCTGTAAGTATTTCTGCATTATTTCACCGACATTTAACTTATTGGCAATACCTACTGATAAATTCTACATGGACAGTGTTGGAATGGGTGCATGCAGTATGCTCATGGTGTGTATTTGTTTGTCTGTTCTGAAAAGGCGGTCCAGTCTGAAGAATGTGTCTGATCTGTTCGTCATGGGGGCAGCGCTCATCTTGGAGTCGGCGGTGCTGCTGCACTGGCTGGAGAGGGAGGGCTACTGGCCGCTGGGTATGACGGGAATCTCTATGGGCGGCCATGTAAGTCCCCTTTGTTGCAGTCCTATTTATAAACACGCCGGTGCATGTGTGCCATGCCGAACCCTTAATCCAGCGGGTGACCGGTTATAGACATCTGGACTCCAGTTCAGGCAGACGATGCAATGTAAAACCAAGCTCATTCAACCCCTATTTTAGGTGGGTACAGGATAAAGTCATACAGCTCAAAACATCAGTAAGCTTCTAAAGAGGAGGTGTCTGGTGTGCAGATCATATCTGACTTTTTCCGATTACAAATTGTGCAAGCTAGTCTCGTGTTTTGAATAGTGGGTGTAAGGCCTGGGTATTTCCTTCAGCCTCAAAATACGTACATATCGCAATAGCGGTCACGATCAGAAAACATGTACTAATACAGGAGTACACCATGAATTATTTTGATATCGATATTTCGAGTACAACTCTAGTGAGAGTAGAGGAGGTTGTGCTGCATGCTGTGTCAGGAGGATGTCTCGCAAAGGAAGACTTGACTTGCACCCAGAGGGATAAGTCCGGTGTCCAGTGACGTACATACAACTTCTGCCTATCAGCTGTACAGCTGTAAAGCAGGGGTCAAAGACATCCCTGCTGTTTTCCACTTGCATCATGCGTCTCTTTCCGGCCCTTTCGTACAGTATTATGAAATGCAATGTTGCAGTAAGCTGACCTGGCCTTGCTAAATAAATGATATTCTGTGTTGCACAGTTTGTGATGTTTGCTTTACCTTCACGCTTTGCTTTACTGGTGACATGATGTCACCTTTCCTGTACAGATGGCATCCTTGGCCGTGACAAACTGGCCCAAACCCATCCCTCTAATACCCTGCCTCTCCTGGACCACAGCCTCCAGTGTATTTACCACGGTAAGAATTAGCATCCAGTAGGGTTGGAGGTTATTTGTACTCACTGTAACCGTAACAACCCTCATGAGTAACAATTGTACACTAATATATTTGCATATTGCACAATTTGCACTTTTAGTTGAAAGTACCAAAATGATGGGAGTGTGGAATGGCCGCATTGTGGTTATGCTGCATTATGTTTTCCTGTTTTTTTGTCCCTTGCCTATCACATTCATGAATGTTTTCTTGTGTGTGTGTGTGTGTGTGGGGTGTGCTGGTGTTTGATGTTATGTGCATGTTTGCTTGTGGTATGTGTGTGTACGTATTTGCTTAAACGGCTTTGTACTGACTGTGACAAAACAAGTTTCCATTATGTCTAATAAAGATGCCAACTAACTAATTGAACCCAGCGTAGAGAGATCCTGTGAGGATATGTTTGACATTATATGGTCTGCTTGTCAAAAACCTTTTTTTGTGTGGAATTATTGACATTTTAAATGCAAACACAATTGCTCAAATTATGTTTTTCAGAACATTTTTATTTGTTGATGTGTTTTTGAGAACTTGTCTGTCAGTATGGATTACAGAGGACATCATGAATTTGACATGACTTTCCTCTCTTTACACAGGGTGTTTTAAGCAAAGCTGTGAACTGGAGAGAACTTGAGAAACAGTATGCCAAGCACACAGTGTATGAAGAAGAAATCATAAGAATGCTGGAATATTGCGGGGTAGGTTCAAAAATATTCATTACTTATAAATGTTGAAATAGAAACATTTTTGAAAACCTATCTACATGTTGTACTTAGTAAAACAGTAAAAAAGACTGCTGAAGTGCAAGACAAGTCTAGGTTTCACTTTCAGTGATTTGCAAATGGTCTATGACAGTGGTAACCTTATGCAAAATCTGTTGTTCCTGCACTACAGATTTGTACACTCAGTATGGTAGGATTCACTTAAACTAATTACCTAGAACTAAAATGCTACCAGTCCAACATGATTTTTGGTGCATGTAGCCAGTATACAGTATAGTTGATAGTAGTTTTATATTGACAGGATGCATCAATGTTTTTCTGTGTTTGCACCAGTGTGTTACAGGCTGTTTGTTGCAAAGCACCCTCTATTTGTTCTCTCTTTAACACATTTCAGACCAAGGAAAGCTTTCCGCTTTATTTATTTTTGTCTTTGACGCTAATTCTGTTTTTTTTCTTTCCCACAATAGACTGACTCATTTAGGATGGGCCAGGATTTCGTGAAGTTTTCCCCTGGCAGCTTTGACAGGCTCTCCAACCTGGAGTTTTCCCACAAGCTCCTGGGCCTGGACCATCAGAGCAGGCAGGGCCACATGGGGATGCAGGCCTCAGCCGTGCGCTCCCGAACAGGTGGGGGCGGTGGCGGAGGGAGTGAGCGGGACTACGGTGGAGGTCCGGTGCTGTCGGGTGGGTTGGAGCGCGAGCGGGCGGAGCGCGAGCAGCTGGACCACATGCTGTCGGCGGTGAGCAGCAGCGGGCCGCATCTGGAGATGCTCCACGCCAAGAGCATCTCCCGCGCAGCCAGCAGGCCGGGGGGCGGGGGGGGTCTGGGCCAGCGCCAGTCGCTCCAGAGGGAGTCGCTCTGCTTCATGAAGGGAGTCATGGACGAATGCACCCACATCGCTAACTTCTCAGGTAGGCGTGTGTGTGTGTGCATGCGTGGAAGCTGCTGAAAGGTACTATCCCACTAGCCTGGTAAACCAGCCCTCGTACTTCATTTCATTTCGGACAGAGGGTCTGGCAGCGCTGTATTGAGAAACGGTTTCTTCCTGGAGGTGTGGTCTCTGCTGAAGTTTAAAATTGACATCTGGTCGTCACGTATGCAGTTAGCCTATCTACGCACTACAATTTAAATGTAGCACACAAAGTCAACATCATCGCTCACGAACACTCCCTCTGTTTGCTGATTGGCTCCGATTCGCTGTCTCTGAAGGCAGCAAAGCTAGACCCTTTGTACAAAATGAAATGAAGGCTAAAGATGTGCCAGGCTACTATCCCACTGCTGTATGAGAGTAATGGTATCTAAATAAGCCATTAGGCATGATTTTATTTGTCTTTGTAATTTGTGGAGATTAGGTTTATATTTTGTCTAATCTAACTGCGGTTGACATGGAGCATGTTTTGATCACTGTACTGCAATGGAAACATTGAAAGAAATGTCATCTCTATACCTTTGGCATGAATTGTGTGAGAAACATTGCGACCAGCAATCCTAATTATTCCGTCTTTGGACAATCTAATGCTTAACAACACCCACAACAAGACAACACCACCACGACCTTGGATTTATATAGTGCTTTTTAAGACACCCGAAGCACTTAACAGATGGTCACGGACACCCTTGTATCTTTGCAGTCCCAGTGGACCCCAGTCTGATCATCATCGTGCAGGCTAAGGAGGACGCATATGTTCCACGCACAGGTGTCAGGAGCCTGCAGGAGATTTGGCCTGGCTGCGAAGTTCGCTATCTCAACGGAGGCCACATTAGTGCTTACCTCTTCAAACAGGGACTTTTTAGGTAAATCAGTCTGGTCCAAGAATCTATACAGAGTAGACTGCTTCACTGTAATTGTAATTAAATGTGTAATTGCAGGTATGTGTACTTGTGTAGTGAACAATAACCTTGGCATGCAATTTTTGTTGAAGGACATGACTGTTTTTTTATACTAACTACTGGATTGTGTTGTTTTTCTTTCTCCAGGCAAGCTATTTATGACGCCTTTGACCGTTTTCTTCAAAAGTATTCCGGCCTTTAACAGCTGAGTTTTTTGACTCCATTAACAAGCTTGCTTTTAACTTTAACAAATACAAGATGTGTAAAGTGAAGAACATTGGAGACCTTGGATGACATGAGCCACACACAGAAGAATCTAGAAGGAAACTTCCTACATCCGCAGAGATACTGTGGTGCTGTGCTCAGCATCAATTGGAATTTCTAAACAACAACTCAGTATTTATATTAAGGGGTCCGTTGTACAGTTCACATTATCCATACAACAATCTCCAACTTGTAATAACCTTTCTTTAATTCCTTCTCAGTTCCATACCTCCCGAATCATGATTTCAGTGTTTTGTATACTTGTAGACTGAAAGTACCGGGCATTGCCTGGAAAAGGATTTTTATGAAATGATCGTACTTTTGGATAAAGAAATGGTGCCTCAAAATGACTGTTAAACAAGAAGGTTCTAGTTGACTCTGACCCCACTTCCTTGGTCTAATCTGTTTTCTGTGTTGCCATTACTTTTTTTTTTTTTACTCGTGTGGCCATGTTAGAATGGAATGACCTACCACTGCCAAATATAGTTTACACAAGATGCCAGTGTATTTTCTAACAGATTTGTTAACCTTTCCAGTATGAATAGATGTTTTTAATGATCATGTCATACTGACGGTTTGACCTAAAGATAAAATATTCCTAAAGCACATGCCATTCGTGTTCATGTTTCTTCACTCTAAAATAAAAGCGAAAAAAAAAAAAAATCAGTTGGGTTGGAGGATATTTATGGCATTATTATTATTGTTGTTGTTGTTGATGATTTTGTTTTATTATTATTATTATTATTATTCACGTTTATGTACAAAAACAATGTTTTAAATATTAGTCCGCTTGAAAACATGCTTCTTTGCTTTGGAGAAACGCTGAAAAAACATTAAGCTACTGTGCAAGACCATTGTGCGCAATGCGTACGACAGACGGGTCTACATTATGTAATTTTTGACGTGGATCAAGCATAGTACCAATGGTTAAGTGAAAATTGAGCATTTTTAATGCCTTCTACAATATTATGTAATGTGATTAAATGCACGGGGATAATGTTACAGAGAGGCACAGTAAGGAACAGCAGGGCGGAAGCGGAAATGCCTCTGTGACGTTTTGTTATGTACACCAGCTGATCTGGTAATCAAGGCGATCTCGCTAATATCAGCCAGCGAGTCTGTAAAAGCCACCGCGCCCTGTAATCTTACCTGTACTCTGTTGATAACCCGCCACAGGTAGAAGACCACTGGATTGTGGAGACATGCATCTGGGGTGAAGATTCAGGCCTCGTACGCTGCGCGGACTCAGATATGCAGACAAGGCCATAACTAAGTGGCCTACGTTGTTCGGTTTGCTGGGCCAGCTGAGCAGTCTTGAGGGACTGCAACATTTAGATCACTTAACATACGAATTATTGGCCAAAACGATGGATACCTTAAAAATGGTCATATGGCGTCGGAGTCCGTGGCGTCCAGTGTCGCTATAGAATTACTCCCCAGGGGTATGTCTTGTCTGGGTGAAAAATAAGCTATCCTAGCTAACTCGCTGGACTAGTTTCAGCAGGTACAGCTAGTGACAGAAGACAGACAAATAGTCGACAAGGTAACCCTGATGCCAAGTTAGGCTACTCGGTCGCTGCGGTTTTATTCTACCATAATTCAGTTAGTGTACCTCAGAAAGAGCAAGATGTGGTTAAAGCTGTTCTTTCTACTTCTTTACTTTCTGGTGTTGTTTGTTTTGGCACGTTTTTTTGAAGCCATAGTATGGTATGAAACGGGCATTTTTGCTACTCAACTCGTGGACCCCGTCACGTTGAGTTTCAAAAAGTTGAAAACCATTCTGGAATGTCGAGGACTGGGGTACTCTGGATTGGCAGAGAAGAAGGATGTCCGAGAACTGGTGGAAAAGTCAGGTTAGTGTCTATGTTGACAAACTGTATACAAATATTAGGTCTGTGATACCATCGAAGTCAGCAGGTCCTTGCCGTTCTTGTTACTGCTTTGCATGTAATTTATGTATGTTAAATGTAGTGTAGGTTAGTAAAAGACAGATCATTTTGATCTCGTTTGTTATGTGTAGGGGATCTGATGCAAGGAGAGCTGTACTCAGCCCTGAAAAATGAAAAAGAACAGACTGGAACAGACTCGAGCACTACATTCAGCGGGGAGATGCACTTTTATGAACTGGTCGAAGATACCAAAGATGGGATATGGTTGGTCCAAGTAAGTGTTTCTGTCTACTGAGATAACAATTGATTTGCTTTTTGGGTTGACAGGTTCAACACACACACACAGTGACTTCATGACAATCTTGGAAATTACATGTTTGATGCTTAAAATGATTCATGTCCTGTTTTTAAAGTCACATCTGTTTTCAAGACTTGCAGCTTATTTGTTAATTAGAAAGATCAACAATCAATAACAGACCAATAACATGATAAAATGCTTTGTTATTCTACTGTAGGTAATTGCCCAAGGCAGGGATCCACTGCTGAGCAAAGGCAATTGGGGTAAAATGCTCCAGAAAGTGTCCCAATTTGGTATTCGCACTGGCACTTTCAACTGCTCAAATGATTCAAGGTGAGAGAGTGCTGGTAAAAGAATTAATACTAAAGATTAAAAAAAAAGCTCTTTATAAAATGCACCCTTACTGTCTGAATAAAATGTAATAGATCAATGAATAGAGAGCCTGTTTTCCATTGGTTTACATATAGGATTCTAATTTGCATAAAGTGACAATGGTGCCTTTTTACCATAACCATAAAATCAGTGAGACAGAGTTTGATGAATAAGCTTTTCTCCGTGAAATGTGCTTATTTTACCAAGTAGTGAGAGTGAGAGGGTGTGCACATCTAAACAAACAGTCTTACAGGTGACAGAAAAAGGCAGCAGACTTTAAAACATGACTGATGAAGACCTTGTGGTCGAAACATTGCCTTTTTTTGGTGAATTTAATACATTTTAGAGCAGGGGTGTCAAACTCAAATTCACAGTGGGCCAAAATAAAAATCCAGGATGAAGTCACGGGACGAACTCAATATTTATTTAAAAAAAATTGATGGAAATTGTTTATGTTCGCACTTAATACTTCAATTTCACAAACACTCGTCCCCATCATAATGGATGTTCAAATGTGCCTGCACATATTCTGTTGTATATGAGTAGGAGATATCACTACTGATGCACTTGTAGGTGCTGGTACACTGGCCTGGGCCCACTCACATTTCCTCTGACTCACAAAATGTTGTGTTCAAGTCATATTACTATACACAAATATTAATGATGTATATGGGCCAACTGTTTGATACACATTTGAAATTATCTCGCGGGCCAAATAAAATGACACCGCGGGCCAGATTTGGCCCCCGCGCCTGAGTTTGACATCCCTGTTTTAGAGCATATGCAGTGTGCAGACCTTTTCTGTTTTCTACCCTTATTGCAGCCAGAGCAGGCTCACACTCTGAGTGAGGTGACGAGACAAAAAGTCTTTAGAAAAAGAGCAACTGTTAAATGCAAGGCAGACGTTTTAGCCCTGTGGCTATTGTCAATGCTCAGAATGCAAGCTTTCTGTAGCCTTCCTAACATTACTATTTTGTTCACACCGTAACTAAGAACTATTGAATGCAACAATAGCTCCTCACCTTGTGATTACCCTTACCCCCCCCCCCCCCCCCCCCCCCACAGATACTGCCGTAAGCGTGGCTGGATGAAGTCCACCCTAATTATGTCTGTGCCACAGACGTCTGCTTCCAAGGGCAAGGTTATGCTGAAGGAGTACAATGGGCGTCGCATCGAGACTGAGCACATCTTTAAATGGATGACGGCGCATGTGGCCTCGCGCATCAAAACCATCCATGTCTCGCGGCAGCTGGAGGACGACTGGTACCAGCGGGACGAGCACGCGGTCAAGATGTTCCTCTTTGCCGAGCTCGACCAGCCGCCGGCCTTCTTTTCGGCCCTCAGCGTAAAGTTCACAGGCCGCATAGAGTTCATCTTTGTGGACGTCCGCAACTGGGACAACACCAGCTGCCTGGAGGAGATCGGTGTGAAGCAGACACCCTCCTACATCCTTAAGACACCTGAGGGCATCTACAGGTATGGCAACAGCACTGGGGAGTTCATGTCCCTTCATGCCATGGACACATTTCTGCGTTCAGTGCAGCCTGAGGTCAACGACCTCTTTGTCCTCAGCCTGGTCATGGTCAACCTCATGGCCTGGATGGACCTGTTCATCACGCAGGGAGTGACGATTAAGCGCTTTGTGGTGCTCATCAGCACATTAGGGACCTACAACTCGCTTCTCATTATCTCCTGGTTGCCCATCCTGGGCCTCCTGCAGTTGCCATACTTGGAGAACGTTTATGAGTACAGCCTGAAGCTGCTGCGCTATGCAGACACGACCACCATTGCCTCCTGGGTAAGGGCCGACTGGACCTTCTACTCCTCGCACCCAGCGCTCTTCCTCAGCACATACCTGGCGCACGGGCTCCTCATCGACTACTTCGAGAAGAAGCGCCGGTGCGGCGACGAAGACCAAAACGCCAACAACCTGGAGTGGCTGACCAGTCTGTGGGACTGGTACACCAGCTACCTGGTGCACCCCATCGCCTCCTTTCAGACGTTCCCCAACGAGTCCGACTGGGACGACGATCCGAACTTCCTGCTGGAGAGGCTCGCCTTTCCAGACCTCTGGCTGCGTCCCCTCGTTCCCATCGACTACATCACACACCTGCCCACCTGGAGGTTCAAGTGTTCGCAGGTCAGCACTACAGATGGTCATGTGGACTTAAAAGATAATAGAGCAAAAACGAGTGGGTTCAACAAAGACCCAGGTGAACACTCTAGTGACTTGGACAGCCCTTGCCTAAGTGACAGCAGCAGTAAGACAGACGAGTCATGGTCCGGTGGAGAGTCGCAGGACGGTGATTCTTCCCCCTGGCCCGACGACATGCTCCACTGCACCGAGTGCGTTGTGTGTCTGGAAAACTTCGATGTCGACTGCTTAGTTATGGGGCTGCCGTGTGGTCACGTTTTCCACCAGCAATGCATTGTGGTATGGCTAGCAGGAGGAAGGCACTGTTGCCCGGTCTGCCGATGGCCGTCATACAAGAAGAAGCCATTAAGAGCGGCACAAGGAGCAGACTCGCAAGAACAGGAGTAACAGTCGCATCCCTCCTGTCACCTGCCTCCCACACCTAACTTGTATAAATACTTGATGTGTCCATTGTTAGTCTCTAGTTTCTTGTCGTTGTTCGTTTTCTTTTTTTCCATTGGCTTGGGCCTACATGCATTTAGGGGTATATGAGTTGCAATGGGTAATATAATCCTAACATCATTATTAGCATTGATAATTGTCAAAAAATAACAGTGAATTAAGATTTCTTAACCCTATTGGGATCTGATTTGCCTTGTTCGTAATAGATAATAGAGTTGATCTGCAATGCAGCTATAATTGTTAAAATGTCAACATATGAATGCCTCGTTGCAATGGTTTGCTTTGTTGTTGATACAGTATGAGGCAACCCTCTTTATGATATGATACTGTTCCCACTTCTCATATCTCTCAAAAATGCAGGTGAAGGTCTCAAAAAAATTCACTTATATGCTCAACTAATGAGCAAAATTTATTGTGTGCTTAAAAAAAGTTTGTCAAACTATGTAATTGTTACAATTTGAAATCAACTTACTTGATAGACGTTAAAATTGTTTTATTGACAGACATCTTGAAGGGTTACTATGGTCAATTTATGATCAAAATAAAAAAGAGAATATACAGTATACGTTCAGATATTTATCTCCAGGCATGTTGTTTTAATATTTATTGAAAGTGAGAAATCTATAAGGCGAGTCTGATGTTATGATGTTATGTCTTAAGATACTCAGAAGCCTCCATAAAAAGCTTGCACAAGACCAAATGACCCACACTTACAAACTACAACTATGTCTATGTGTGTGGTGTGCCACTTAGTTGACCGCTTGTTCTTGCGCTATAAACAATTGTAATTGGCAATGGCATAACACTATTAGGAAGACTGGGTCCTTGTGCTCTCTTCTGTGATGTAATCTGAATCAGAACCGCTTATGGGCAGATATGAAATGTTCATTGAAATAAAGTTTATTTTTCACCTGGACTAACGTTATGGAAATGTTCCCAAATAAATTACTGTGTGCCTGTTACCTTTAGAAAGGTGTCAGTGTTGTCACTTGTCTGTTCAGGCTGTTGTTGTTGAAACTGACTGAAGAGTAGTTGTTGATGCAAGTTCTAAACAGGACCAAGCTGGGGGGAGGTTTATTATAACTGGGGAACGTATACATTTGTTTGACAACATTACCCACTTGCCTTTAATATATTCTGGGCAGTCTGGTAGCTAAACCTATATCTTGGGCCTGCACATATGGGTAAATGCACCATGCCGCTGTTGTATAATGTGCAGTATTTTGTTTATTTATTTATTGCTATTGATCATACTGGTCGTGCAGTCATGATGCTCTCCAACTAATATGGAGTTTCTGGTACAGTAATTCTCAAGTCAATGCCCGTGGTTTGGGCAGAACAGATATTTTTCTCTGAAAAGGCGTTCTTTGAAAATAAAGCAGACAGTATTAAGGATAAAAGCTGTACTTTAAAATATTGCCCTTTGGCGTTTATCACGTACTCCTTAAACTATGAACTCATGACGTAATTTTTCGCAGTTGGGCGTGCCTAGAACGCATGCGTCCCTTTTCTGTCACTCGGCTTGCTAAAAGGTGCTAAGGGAAATTTGCTGTGCTGGGGGCACGACAGCGTATGAGGTTTATCATCTTATAATGTTATACTGATCGGAACCTCCTTCTGTTCCTTGAAACTACTGCGCTAAGGGAGTAACGACCACAATGCTGCGTGTCTGTTTGAAAGGGGCAAATGCAGCAGCTCGGGTAAGAAAATTGTGTGTGGCGAGCACAGACTAGCTTGCTAACCCACTAGCCACACTGAGAGAACGGTCACTCAGTGACCCATTCATAGGCCTCATTTAGTTACCTCTTGTCAGTGAAGGAAAGCCGTTACGGTTCCTGAAGACTCGGAAATAAGCAGTCGCTTGACTGCACTGTGTGTAAATGATTACTTAGTAGATATATTCATGTAATATTGCATTTGATTGAGAGTTAAGCACCTTGCTGTTATCTTTTGCCACCTTACGTAAAGTGCGCATTTCCGTAGTGGAAAGAGGCGTTTACTTTAGAAGGGCGAAGCGGTTTAGCGAATGAAAATTACTGATCTCATGATTGACATGATAAAGCACCAATGCCTGTCTTGCCTGATAACATAGCTACGCAAAAATCGGCGGTTGGTGTGTGATTTATATTTTCTGTCATTCACCCATGTTTGTAACAGTTGGTTTTTCAGTTAAACACATAAGTCTAAATTGTCTTATTATAACTGCGTTGAATATGCTGTAGATATAAACCTGATTTAAAACAGCTTTCGTATTTATTGAAGGCAACAGGGCGTTTGTATAGTTTCCATGAAGAGGACGTGACCTTGTCAGCGAAGAAGTTCGCGAAGTTTCATTTGGAGCGGAGCTTTACCTATATTTATGTGGTCTTCCACAATATGTGAAATACGTTTCACGTAACACTGGACGCACCCAAACTTTATGAAGAGCCAAACGTCTAGCAAAGCCAATATTAGCATCTAGCCTGTCATGTCTTGTTAATGTGTTCTGCAATTATACCTGAAATCGTAAGAAGATGTCGACAGTAGTTAAAACCAAACTCGCACACTGCATTGGTATTTTATTTTACATTTTCATATTGATAAATCCGTTAACTGTCGGCAACATCCCAACGATCAGTCTGAACTCCGTGTTCTCATAGCAACCTCATCTTGCCATCTTTATCATTGTTCATGTCTTTTTAAATATGGGATTGTAACTAAAACATCAATACCATCGGAATATGCCTTTATCAGTAGCCAACGAAGCCTACTGCCTTGTGCACTTAGGCCAGAACACCCTGAAAAAAAATCACTGACGATTACATGTACATTCGAGCCATTGGCTGTTGTCTAGTGATAAATCCATATATCCTTTGTGTTTCCCCCCAGCAATGTGTTTGTGGGAAAGTGGCCGCCCACCCCTTGCAGCACTGTCGTCGCTACACCTCAGCAGGAGACTCAGGGTACGCCATGTGCACTCAGGAGACCCTCCTTGTCGGAGGGATGGAGATGGGAACAGATTGTACTTGTAGCACCACATTGTCAGATGTTAATGATTATGCCGTTTGATGCTTGTTGTTTAAATTTCCTTTGGGCAAATGTTACTATTTTAACGGACTAATAATACAGTTTATTAACAAATTACTTAACATTGTATATTTGCATTGACAGAGTAACTGCGGGCAAAATTGTGGCTGCCAGCCTTCTAACAGTGGGCGGTGGGCTTGGTGGCACAATCATTTATGCCAAGTGGGACCCCAAATTCCGTTCAAACGTTGAGAAAACCGTCCCATACTCCGACAAGTTGTTTGGAATGACGCTAGGTCCCCCTCCACCCGCACCTGTTATCCCAGTGCCAAAGAAACCGGTAAGATCCCAGTCATATTAAGAAAACATGCATCTAGGGGTTCGCTTCCTAGATGATGCTTCATGATTGTAGGGAGACACTATGTGCATTGTTTTAAATGTATTATTATTTCATATTATTACAATTATTTTATATTATTTTAAGCTTATTCATTATTTATTAGAAAATGTTTCCGGAACTGGTGATCATATGTAAAATTACACCCTAACTGAAATTACCACAAAATGCTCACATTGGTTAAGAAATAAGCTCTAGTGTATGTCTGGTGATTTCAGCTGTTTATCATCAGGGAAACAAAAAAAATCCTCTTGGGGTTTTTTAGCATGTTTGTAAAAATGTCCCGGCAGGCAAAAGTGGAGCCCCTGCAGATATCCTCTGTCTCCGAAGCCACCAAGGAATCCAAGCAGCCGAAGAAGGAGAAGAAGGTTAAGGAGGCCGCGCCCCAGGAGCCTGCTGCAGCAGAGGAGGCCCCTGCTCCTCCTCCAGCACCTCCTTCCCAGACTATAGAGGGTGAGACATCTCTGGGGACGCACACAGCTGTTCGCAGTGGCTATTGTCTAGCGGAAGTGTTTGTCGAGAAGGAGTTAAAAGGATATTGTAGTCACAGAAATTAATGTGGAAAATCTCCAAAGGATTTTTTTACCTAATTTATTGTAAGGTTTTGTTGTTTGTTGTAGTTGGTTTAAAGTCAGGAATGTTGTAAGCTAGCAGTTATTAGGTTTTCTGATCGCAAATGGAGATTAAATAGGCTAGTCACGCAGAGGCATAAGGAATGTTAAGAACTTTGTCTGGTCGTTAGACCAGAATGAGGGAGAACTTAGTGGCATCTGCTTGAGCTGGGCTTTGGGTTTATGTACTGCTGGATGCAGACAGTCATGAATTGTGTAACTGAGGCAGACACCGCCTCCTTGATCTGACTGAAGCTTGTTGGGACCATTGCCTGTTAGTTCTGGCCGCTTGTTTTTGTTTAGCTAGGCCAGCTGTGTTGCTGTAGCTATTTTTGGATAACAGATTGTACGTGCAGCTCAAGGGTAGTTTATTTTCTGTCTTGGAATCAGTTTTAATTCCCTTTTTTATCCTTAATGCTTGGCACACCTGTATTTTGACAATCTGTCTGCTTATTTCTTTTCTACCACTAGTTTGTGCTTCAGTAAATCTGTCTCTTCTGGTTAAATAGTTCTTTATGCTTCTGAGTTTTGGTGCAAAGATCAACAAAATTTTCTTCCTCATAAATTGTCAATTCCATCATCCTTCCGTTCCTTTTTGAAGAAAAACACGTACCTGTATTAATCAATCTGCCAAAGCTTGTTACTGATGTTTGCTTTTCAAAAGGGTGGGGTTCAGTTGACGTTTTCTGATAACATTTTGCAGTGGTTGTGCGCTCCGGTTTTAGCCTTCCCCCTTGCAACCTGTCTCAGCTTGTGAAAGGTTCCGCTCTTGACCACTCCCGCTGTGTTCGCAGAGGCCTCCGCCGAGGCGGCCCACATCATCTCGGCAATCAGCGAGGTGCCCTCCGTGCCCGCACCGGGCACCAGCGACGATGCCTCTCCTCCTCCTCCGGCGCCCAAGGCAGCGCCCAAACCCCCAGCAGAGGCCGCAGCTATGCCTGCAGGTCTGTGTCACCAGCCTGCCACACGCTGTCACACTGACCTCTCTTCGACCTTTCCCAGTTGCTCCTCCGCAACGAGACCAGCCTCAGCCGGGTCAGCCTCCAGCCTCCATTCAAAAAAAACAAACAAAAAACTGGTTTAACAGGCAAATATGAAGTCTTACAGGCTCTAGTCTACAACTGAGTCTCTCAAGGCTACGACTGTCACCACTACCTGTAGTATTTGGTAATGGATTATATGAACTTGAAGGCCTAATTTGTTAGGTAAAAAGCCTGTGACTGCTCTTCACTGGGACTGGCATTAATCCCTGCCTGTGGACGCTGGCACAAGTGTGTCTTAAGTTGTGACAAGATTAATCTTTTCTGATCTGGAGATGCTGAAGTGCAAAGGCCACATTTTAAGTTTTTTTCTTTTTTTCTTTTTTTTTCTTTCTCCTTCTCTCACACTTTTGTTTTTGCATGTGATCTCAACTTCATCACTGTCATCAACTTAACAGGATTCCTCCCTCTCCTTGCATGGCTCTCTTCTCTAAACTCACAACCCCCTCTTAGTTTCTCTTCCTGGGTCACCTCGCTCTCGTATCGTGGCCCTCCCCATCTGTCTGATTGGTTCATTCTGCTTGGAGTGACAACACACTACCCTGTGCTCACTCACTACCATCACTAACAAGGAGCTGCCTGTGAGGTCATGCATTAACCGAGTGTGCTGTCTGTAAGTTCATTGTGGATAAGGTGTGGTGTAAAGGGTTTATTTTAGTTACATTTTGGTTATTGTGTATTTGTGTGGGTGTTCACATCACAATACCCAAGATGCTCTCACTTTGGTACACAGTGTGTGCGCGTGTCACAAAATGAGTAATTATGCATGTGTGTGAGCATGTGGATGAAATAAAACTACCGTGTACTCCATCGCCTGGCTTTACACACACACACAGATAGTGTGTGTGTGTGAAACAGGAGAATGAACTGAGTGTGTGTATGTGTCTATAGGGGAATGTACGGAGTGTGCACATGAGCCTGCGCTGAAAGAGCGGCCCGCAGAGGAGGTGACTGCACTCCTGGCTGCAAAGGATAAGGCTGAGGAAGACACCCTGGCATGTATGTGTCCAACACACACACACACACACACACACACACACCCTGGCATGTATGTGTCCAACACACACACACACACACACACACACTGGCATGTATGTGTCCAACACACACACACACACACACACACACACACACACACCCTGGCATGTATGTGTCCAACACACACACACACACACACACACCCTGGCATGTATGTGTCCAACACACACACACACACACACACACACTGGCATGTATGTGTCCAACACACACACACACACCCTGGCATGTATGTGTCCAACACACACCGTCACTTTTGCCTGTGTTTATCTGTCTCTCTCTCATACATACACACACACACACACACACACACACACACACACACACACACACACACACACACACACAGAAAAATGGACGTTTCATACAAAACATACACATTTGCAGTGTCACTCTATCCATGCACCCTACACATGCTAGTTTGTTGGTGCCTCAGTACACACACACATACACACACGTATGCACACAAACACTCTCTCTCTGTTCCCTCCACATACCACAGGTGATGGAGTCATGTGTACGGCATTTGGTGATTTGTAGCATGCATTTGTGTACCAGCCTTCCTCTACTCACTGACCCTGATTAGCCTCCTGTGTTATCTGACTTGCCGCCCTCTTGCCGGTTAACTGAGCTCTGGCCTGTGCGTTCGCTTGGTCTCATTGACTAGTTCTGCACTTGTCTCAGGCATGCATGGCTGAATTTGATCTGTTTTTTTTTATTATTATTATATTCTCTTCTTCCTTCTCATCCAGCTCTCTCCAGCAATCTGGACGAGACGCTAGGCAGCTCGGCCAAGGTGACAATGGCAGCCATCGGCGCCCAGGAGGCTGCGCTTACAGCCATCGCCGTCCACACCCAGAAGCTAAAGGAGGCCATGGACGCCGAGGTGAGAACCCCACTATGCAACCCCGAGTTGATGATAAAAAAACTGTATAATGATAAATTAATGACCTTTGTGAAGCACCTGAGGACAAAAAGTAAGATGTGGATGGGCATTTAGGTAAGGTTCCCATGTTTGTGGAATCCCTGGCAAATTCATGGAATTCAGAGACATGATCCACAAAGCCTAAAAAAAAATCCAAAATTTGGTTTTCCCTTCTGAGGTCTGATGGAATGTATCATGCTGCTCTCTTTCATCTGAAATGTGATATTGTATCATTGTCTAATGACCTAGAATAACAAACCCACTGGGAAATAAAATGAAAAATAAAAAAGCTTGTTTGGCTTTCAGTAGTTTGGCAGAACACGTACATGAGGCTTTGTATTTTAAGGTTCTTAAAGGCGATGGTGAATAAAAGTCCTTGAGCACTAATAAAAACTCAGGGAATAGCTGTCAGTGAAAAATGGATGGGGAACGTGTACCTTATATTTGTGTGGTGGCCCTAATTGCAGACTAGTGGGCAAGAGGGGCTGTGGAGTGGTGGGCTTGCTGTTTTGGGTATTTTTAGAAACCTGTGCAGCAGAGTGAAGTGTCCTGCAGCCCCTCTAGTGTTAAAAAGGTTTTAGGTGAGAGGTCAGGGAACCAGACCAGACATATCTTCGCTGACAATTCAGATAAAGTCAAGGCCCATTGAAGAAGTCACTGTTTCTCCTCAGACAGCCTTCGTAAGACCTTGGTCATACTGTATGTTGTCTTTCCCTGTGTAAAGTCTTGTAAGTTAGTGCTAAGTGTCCTGGTGTAAAATGTCAAATGTCATAAGTGTAAGATTTTCACAGCAAGCTTGAAAGGTTTCCAAAGTCTGTTTCATAACACTACTGTGTGGCTTCTGAGGGGAATTGAATTGACAGTGGTTGTCTCCTTATGTGTGAATAGGGCCCGTCCTTGAAACGCAGTGTAGTTAGGAATGCTGTGTTTTACATGTTAGGTGCTGGGAATGAGACTTTCCTCATGTGCACTGCCGGTGTTGTGTTGTTCAGGGCGCCCCGGATAAGAAGTCTGCCCAGTGGAGGGCGCTAGAGGATGCTCTGGACGAGCGCAGCAAAGCCGTGGACGAGGCTGGAGCCGCCCTCCTCAGAGCCAGGTGAGTCGTGATGATGACGTCACACAGAGGCCTATAGGCTGTAATATTCACACACTTGGAAACGGTCTTTGTAGATACAGGCCTACAACTGCACTACACACTAGTAGGGTTCAGAGATCAAAGAGCTTAGCTGTGTGGTCACATCACTGTGCGTAAATAATTTTATTAGGTTATTAACAAGATGTGATGGTAATGTGTCATTACTGTGGTGTGTGTGTGTGTGTGTGTGTGTGTGTGTGTGTTAGAGATGAGCTGGAGAAGCTGAGAGAAGTGATCAGCGTCGCTAAGGGCTCCAACATTGACGCAGCACGACCTCAGGTTTTGGCGGCCGAGGAGAATCTGCATAACATGATTGTAGACCTGGACAAGGTGGTGGGCAAGGTAAGCGTCATGCACATTATCTACCCCCCCCCCCCCCCCCAGTGTATCTTTCACTTTCACACTGCTTGTTTTTCCACTGTTTTCTCCCTCTGTTCAATCTTTTACTCTCCCTTACGAGGCATGCTTATTTAATGAGCTCCAATTTCTCTCCTGGCACGTAAATCCTTATTAAACATCAATTGCTTTGTGGTCAGCACTGTATCAGGCAGCTGATACCTGGACCAAAAAAAGTAGAAGCTTTCTATAATTAAAATGCTCCTAAGAGGCAAACGTGTGGAATAACATACTTGGCTGTACTTTACCCAGTTCTTTATGAGTTGCTCCTGACGATTAAATGGCGTGGTGCTGTCTGCAGGTCCAGGCAGCCCAGTCTGAGGCGAAGATTGTCTCTCAGTACAGCGACCTGGTCAACGAAGCCAAGGCTCAGTTCCAGAAGGAGCTTGACAGCATCACACCAGAGATCAAAGCCAGCTGGAAGGGACTAGGTAAACAACCACACACTAACGCGCACACACACACACACACATGCACACACACACACGCATGCACACACATACACGCATGCACACACATACACGCACATGCACACACAGACACACACAGATACTGATGGTGGCCTTGGCAAATGTTAAAAATCTTGGATCGAAATCGTCTCGGCTGTTGTGATCATTAGTCCAGTGGTCTGTCTCCTAGCAGTTGGCAGCCTTGGCAGGCATTTGTTAGTGGTTTCATCTTACAAGCTAGACACACATTTTAATTTGATAATGACATTACAGTAATTGAAATGAGAAACTTTGGCCTGGCAAGAGATTAGCATTTGCGGTCTGAAGGGTAAACTGAAAATGTGTGTTAGACAGATGTGAATCCCATGAAAATGTAAATACTGCTAAAAACGCCTGTGGTGATTTACGTTGTTAAGTCATGTCGGGCAAATTTTTTTCATTAAAAAGCAAGCAGACTAGAAGAGATTGAGAGATGAAGTGGTTTAAAATTGACATTGTGTGAAGACGGGCATTAAAAAGAGACACCAGGCCCATCTTCATGCTGGAATCATTCCCAGTCTCCTGTGACGTTTTAATACTAACCTTTCACCCTGTCCCGACCCCTCCGACCCCTCCTCTCCCTCCTCTCCTCTCCCTCCTCTCCCTCCTCTCCTCTCCCTCCTCCCCCTCCTCTCCCTCCTCCCCCTCCTCTCCTCCCCCTCCGCTCCTCCCCCTCCTCTCCTCTCCCTCCTCTCCCTCCTCCCCTCCCTCCCCCCTCCTCCCCCTCCTCCTCTCCCCCCCCCTCCCCCTCCTCTCCCTCCCCCTCCTCCCTCCTCTCCCTCCTCCCCCTCCTCCTCTCCCTCCTCCCCCTCCTCCTCTCCCTCCTCCCCTCCCTCCTCCCCCTCCTCCCCCTTCTCTCTACCCACAGCTGGCAAGCTGACCACGGACGACCTGAACTCTCTGATTGCGCACGCGCACCGGCGCATCGACCAGCTGAACCGGGAGCTGGCGGAGCAGCGGGTGCGGGAGCAGATCCACATCGAGTCGGCCCTGGAGCAGCAGAAGCTGGAGCACCAGAAGGCCCTGGAGACGGCCGTGGTCACCGCCCTGGAGCACAACCGCGAGGAGATGAGGCTGGAGCAGGAGAAGAAGGTGGGCAGCAGCTCCACACACAACACTAGAATCTACACTAGCGTACAAACACTAGCGTAAGCAGGTCTAATATGGGATGGGTGCTGAGATATGTGGATGCAAAATCAGTTTAAAATACACGTTACAAGTGTACTTACTCAAACCAAAGCTTTTTGGGAGCTGAATTTGTCTGTTTTCATGGGGATAACTTCACCGGGTGAAGACTCATTTTAAGTGGAACAGAAACAGAAATGGCTAATAATAGGCACTATATATTTTTTTACATTTTGAGAAGCACCATGTACAATTTTTTGGAGTGCCATACAAATAATAGTAACAAATATTTTTTTAATTTGTTGCATACCATAGTACTACTCCCACTACAACAACCCTTTGTATTTACATAGCGCTTTTCAAGACACCCAAAGCGCTTATGTAGTAATAGTAGTAGTACTGTAAAAAGCTTAAATATGCCGTCACTCTCCTGTACATTCCTGTATACGAATTACTGTTTTATTCCATCAGCTGGCTTGTTACTGTCTTTATCATTATGGCTTCTAGGGTGTAATAGTTGTAATGTGGATCGATATTTCATTTTATTGCTAATTACTATTACCTGGTTGGACTGATGGATATTTATGGACGGTGTGCCCTTAACAGCGAAGCAGAGCACAGCAGCAAAGCAACATGCTTTACCACAGAAATTTGACCTTTAACCCTGTTTTTCATGCATATGCATTGCGTGGCTTTGCAACCCATTTTTGTTGGAAGCCACACCCCAAGGCTGCTAAAAACAAATGCCTGGCTTGTACTATGAGGTCAGGTTGGATGGAGGTGTGTGTTAATGTCAGTGGGAGGTGGTGAGATGATGTAGAGATGAACGTGTGAGTTGGTGGAGGAGGTATGCACTATCTGATGCTATGATTGAGGGTCTGTGTTGAGGTAAAGTAGGTATGTTCAGTGGATAAAGGTGTGAGTTGTAAATGTGAACGTGTTGACGTGATTGGCGGACAGGTTGCGGAGGTGCGTGAGGTGATGGAGGCAGAGATGCGCACGCAGCTGCGCAGGCAAGCGGCCGCACACACAGACCACCTGCGCGACGTGCTCAAGGTGCAGGAGCAGGAGCTGAGAGCCGAGGCCGACGAGGTAAACACACACACACACACACACACACACACACACACACACACAGCTCCATATCCCTTCTTTGATGTTAACTGTTCATAATTTACTTATTTAGATGATAACATTATCCATTGTGTATAGAAAGTGACTCATAAGTGACTGACAAAAAAAAAAAGTCTTGCTATCTCACTCACCTGGTGAAGTACCCAGCCTGTTGTCTGTTGTTGTGTCTTTGGTCCAGACTCTGAAGAACAAAATGAATGAGCAGGAGACACACTACCGCAGACTGACCCAGGAACAGCTGGACACCTTCACCCTCGACATGAACGCAGCGTACGCCAGACTCAAGGGTGTGGAGGAGGCCATTGACAGTGAGTCACTCCTCGCAGCCCTGCCCAGATATAATTAGTCAAGACAGACAGAGCCCGTGCTATGTGTAAGCCTCAGGGCCGATGTAGACAGATGATCCTTTGAGCAGTGAGGATTACACAGATCAGATTTGGGAAGATTAGTTGGAATGGTCGGTGTTGTTCCGATGATAGGCTCATCACCCCTTCTGCCGTCGTATTTACCATTGAGGAGTAAATGATTTTTTGGTCTTCTCTTATGGGTGTGAAATCAGACTGCACAATATATATTGAAAATATCACCATAACACATAAATGACAAAACTTTAATAAATGGTACATTTTGATGAGCTGTTCTTTTGTATTTTGCATAGTGCAGACTAAAAAATACTTTACTGAACACCAATCAGATGTAGCTATGCTGCCATACATTATAGGCTAATCATTAAGGCCTAGTGGTCAGCACAAAGACGTTGGACATCAACACTATATTTACGAATTTGTTTTATTATCACAATGTTATCGCATGTTGATCATATACATAATAGCATGCAGCCCTAGTATGAAGACAGGCTTGCAGATTTGAATATGTAAAACATTCATGTCATTGTGTTGGCCGCTGTTCTTGTCTGTCTTGGTGACCTGTTTGCGAGGCATCTGGTCTGTCAGTATTGTGGAGATAACTGGCTTACAGTCATTCTAATGTCTTTTTTTTCCCTCCTCTGATTGGCCCCTGTAGGTCATGTGATCGCTGAGGAGGAGGCTCGTAAGGCACACCAGCTGTGGCTGTCAGTGGAGGCGCTCAACTACTCGCTCCGCACGGCGGGCGTGGAAGCCCCCACGGAGCCCCTGGAGGCTGCGGCGGTGGTCGTACGCGAGAGCTGCGCCGACAACGAGTTCGCCCAGGCGCTGGCGTCGGCCCTGCCCGCCGAGTCGCTCAGCCGCGGCGTCTACAGCGAGGCGTCCCTGCGCGCCCGCTTCCAGGACGTGCGGCGGCTGGCCCGGCGCGTGGCGCTTATCGACGAGACGCGCAACAGCCTCTACCAGTACTTCCTGTCCTACGTGCAGGCCGCGCTGCTAATGGAGCCCAAGCAGGAGGCCCCGCCCCAGCGCCTCAGCCCCGCCGACCTGGACACCTTCAAGCTGCTGTCCTACGCCTGCTACAGCATGGAGCGCGGAGACCTGGAGCTGGCCGCCAAGCTGCTCAACCAGCTGACGGGCGAGCCGCGCCGCGTGGCCCAGGACTGGCTCAACGAGGCCCGGCTCACGCTCGAGACCCGGCAGGCCATCAGCCTCCTCTCGGCCTACGCCAACGCCGTCGGCCTGGGCACCACCCAGGCGCCCTGAGCTCAGCGCGGCCGCAGGTCACCAGAGCCAGCTGGAAGACGCGTGGGGAGAGAGAGAGAGCGTGAGAGCGGAGGAGTGGAGATATGAAGTTCAGCAGGAGGCGACGCGAGCTGTATATTTTCTAAGTGCCGCGGCTAAGGCCCCAGGTAGCTACAGGAAACGCCTTGATGTATCTGTTTCCCTCGTGCTCTCTTGAGATGTTTTTTCTTTTTTTGTTTTTTTTTTTTTAATTTAAGAGTCTACGGAGCGATATGAGTTCGAAGTCCCGAAGCACTTTTGTTTTGTTTTTCCAACAACAATGTGGCATCAGCCTGCTAAAACTAAAAATCGATAACGTCGTGACCTACCACCTGAAAAGAAAAGAATGAATAAAAAAGGAACTTTATTAAGGAACTGTTCTGAATGTTGACGTGTACCTCATATGCATAAATTAATTTCAGAAGTTAGCCGTTGTATGGGAAACAATGCCACTCCTCCTTGTATATAAAGAAAACACCCCCTCACTGATTTAAAGATCGTGTGAGCTTAGCAGATTAACAGGCCTCCAGGCTCACACAAGCTAGATTTACACCTATGACACTAGCCCTCTTCACCGTCTCAAGCCCATACGTCTAAGATTGTTGTTCAATTTTGTCAATGTTCATTCTTTTTTCTGTTACACCAGTTGAGCAGACAGACATTCACATAAAATCCTGCCCATGTTTTTGTCATGCTACAATTCTCCCCTAGTAACATTGGATACTAATAAATCATGGATGTTGTGAATATTTTGATTTGACTGGCTTTTCTGTAAAGCTATCCCGTGTAAGATGGTGTGAGGTTCTGTATCACAAAAAGAAATGCAGAAGCTGCTACTGCCACTGATGGTGCCTAGTAGTCTCAAAATGGTGGCCCAACATAGCAGCCACCATCAAGGTCATCAACTCTAGTTATTTATCAACAACAGAGTTTACAACAACACTTCAGTTTGCTGATAGAGGTAATTACTCATTAATGAGGTCAGTCATGAAGGGATTTTTTTTTACTAAGCAACAAAAAAGTACAGTGTGGCTTTGAACTGAGGTAAAACACCAAGCAGTGGTCATGCATGGCATGAATTAATGTTTTATTATAAAGCACTCAAGGTACAACAGCAAGTAAACAGGACAACATTTAAGGTTATATTACTGGACAACAGGGACCTTGTTCTTCACATGGTGTCGTCTGAAGAAAACTCCAGTGATGACAGAGCTTCCCTGAAAAAGACAAACGCCCGGTTTGGAACTCTGATTCCATAATTGTATTTGACAGCTGTTGCAGTATATAAAACAGTGACAACACAACAGTAAACATTACATAACCTACAACTGGCTCCATTCAAATGCCTTCAGAACCAGAGAAGAGTAGTCAACCAGACTGCTTACCTTTTGTAAACAATTTTTATTTTGAAATGGTAGAAAGAGGGGGGGATCAAGTTCAGAGGCACACAAATGTCTCTCAGCACCCACCCATTAACACCTACAATACAGTACGGTAAAAATCTGACTGACAAATAATGAATCAAGGTACTACAAACTCACCATACTATGCAAACTAGAGTATGACTCAAAATAAATATGAAAAAAATAAATAAATAAATAAAAACATTCAAAACCGTATGGGTGGCTTACTTCTGCTCCTGGGTGAGTTCAAACTCCTGCTGCACCCTCTGGACTAACGCTGGGGTGGTGGGGAGGCAGAAGCCTGCGGAGAGCTGCACCAGCTCCACAGCCTGCCTGGCGTCCTGCACCTCCTTTATGCTCGACAGGAAGTCCTGCATCAGGGCATCACTGGACATGCAGAACAGGAGATTGTGAGATTATGGCATGCTTTATACAGTACGTACATAGAGAGTGAATAATTCAAGCATTGCATGCATGGCTGGAATTTCGTCATTTTAGGGGCAAGGCCACTTGGGCCTTTGTGTTGTCAATTTTGTGAAGGGCATCAGGGCCACTGTGGCCTTCTGGCAGATATTTTTCAAGGGCAAAAGGCCAAATTGAATTGCCATGGCCCTCGTGAAATTCCTGCCCTGATTGCATGTACATTTTACCCCAAACATACAGTCTTCAAAAAGCCTTTATATTTTTTAATTATTTTAATGCAATTACTGCAGTCAGTGTGTTTACAGAAATTCATCAACTGCAGAATATAACAAAGACGCAACGCTGATGATGGCAATGTGCTTACCTTGGAACTCTGTTGTTGTCTTTGAAGAGCTGCATCATCTCCCTAATGTGAAAAAGAATAGGAGTCCCTTAAAGTGGTCACACCACCAGAAAACAGTCAAGCAAACGAATATCAGAGGCTTGAGGTGACTAACTTGTTACTATGTGACTTGGTGACTATTGTATAGTCATGCCCAGCATGAAAGTTGTCTTTGGTCTCACCAACAGACATGTAGCACAGACACAATTGTTTGTACATATTAACCGTGTCTTACCAGGCCTGTGGTCTTCTCTGGGCTGCTAGCAGTATAGCTGTGGTACTGCCCAGAGCACTGGCTGTCCACTCCAGAGCTGGTTTATTCGACGTGCCAGGAACAAAGCGCCTTTTTATGTCCAGAGCACACTCTGCAAAGGCTTCCTGAACCTGTGTGTGATGCCAAAGAAAAGGGTGAGGGAACATAATTTCATTTAATATTACTAGCACAGTCCCCCGAGCCAAGTCTGTTTACTCGGCAGCCATTTTGGTGATGCCTTCAAGCAGCTATTTCAGGTTGGCAAGACCAGAGCCCTATGTAAATGAATGGGGAGAGACCATTTTTTGCACGTTTCTGTGGACTACTTTTATTTAAATGTCCCTGTTACTATCCAATGTTGGAAGCTTTTTCAGAGTTCAGTATATTAATGACAGTTGGTGTTGTCTTGTGCTTTACCCAGTGCTGCAAGGTCACTGATTCCTTTCGTCACTTTATCTTACCTCTGCGCCGTGTTTCTCTCTGGCCATCAGAGACAGCATCTCCTCAACCAGCTCCACCCTATCCAGACCCATCTGTTTTATATCTGTGCCAGACGACAGAGAAGCAGAAAAAAACCCTCTCAAAATACCTTTCGCCATTCTACCTAATCAGTTATTCGAAGGGTTAACACTCCCAACACTCAGAGCCAGTGCTCACATTCCTGTCCCCTTACCCTTCCATATCTGTGGGACGAGATCTAGTCTGCCATCAGTGTCAAGTGCTTGAAGCAGGTCTCGCATTCCTTGAGGGTTTGGAAAATACATCTGAACGAAATAAAAAAAGACATCTTGTTACATCAGATGAGAACTAGCAGAGTGTTCATATGGGCATGTATTGCAGGCATACTTACAGGTATATAAGGTGCTATATGTCAGAAATATACGGCATTAATCATAAAATGGTCCTAAAATGTCATCAATGATTACAACATGTTAAATTGAAATACAGATTTCAGAACCTGAATATTTACATTTTAAAACTAAATTCACACACTTCATATTCTGTTTGTTTTGAGTTGCCACGATCCTACATATAGCACCTTCTATTCCACTTCTTTTCATCCATGCATACTGTATGTTCACTTACAGATGGTATCAGCTCCTTGTACCACTTCAGGATCACATCTATATGCTCCATCATGCACAGCAGGCTAAAAAATCTGCCACTTTAAAAATAAGAAAAAAATATTAGTAACGATTTATATGCCACTTGACATATAAATACACAAAAAGCTATTTTAGGGACCTTAGGGACCTCTGGATGTTTCAACAGTTGACTCAGTTAGTTTTACCCAAAAATGTTTCTACAGAGACACTAGTAGTAGCTGCACACACCCTACACTCCTACATTCTAGCCTACACCTGGTTTGTACCAACTCTTTCTTTATTTCAAAAACTTACCAGTTACTGCTAGATCCCCCATGATTGCTAGATTTATTTACATTTCTCACATTTGTAAGTCATTTGGATAAAAGCTTCAGCTAAATGTAATGTCATGTAAAATATAATCATTTTAGTGTACTGACAAGGAATGGACCATCAGTTGGTTAATGGCATATGAAGAATCAAGGCTTCCTAAACTCGTTATTATATGCTCTGTTGGACAGCATATACTTGAACACACTAGTATATGCTCTGTTGGATAGTATATACCATTGAGGTATTACAATAACTGGAGGAAGTTAGAAGGTCCTGTCCCAAATTTTCCAAGTGTCAAAATGCAGCTTCACGGGGCTTATATCTGCCCCCACTTTACCCAGCCAATTAAGTGCCACATTACTGACTGATGTGAGGTGGAGCAGAAAGCTATTTTGAGGAAGGTTATTGGATATTCAAAAATGGACGGTGATGTAGTTCGGGCTCATGCATGATCTGAGAGTGGAGCACCCACCAATCAGCATGGAGAAAACGGGGGCGGATATGATGCAATTTCTAGAAAATGGTGACGAGGAAGTGCCTTGGTAATTAGCTGAAGCTAACTAGCCAAATCCTGACCGCTTGGTATACACTATACTTGAACTCACTAGTATAGGCTTTGTTAGATAGTATACTGTACTTGAACTCACTAGAATAAGCTGTGTGGCATAGTGTATACTTAAACTCACAAGTATAGGTTCTGTTGGTATGAATCCCCCAGCATCTTCCAGTTGTCTCCTTCCTGCAGGAGGCTGTGGACCCTGTAGGCCTGCTCCAAATCCTTATGCTCCAGGCACTGCAAACACAAAGAGATGTGCATCACCTACTTGGCCCCCCTCACACTGTACGGAAAATTACTGGCAGCATGCTGTGAGGATTTTGCACTGCCTCAGAGAACAACACTTACAATTCTCATGGCGTTGAGGAAAAACAACACTGTTGAGGAAAGAAATACAAGGTTCTGTCAATCTTTGGGGGGTATATATGGTGCATAGTACATTACATTACATACATGCTTTTATACATGTACAACTGCTTGCATGCCAGAGAGCACAAAAGATTAGCCCCACAACGTCACTAAAATGGATATAAAGAAAAATGTAAATCTCACTGTCTTCAGGGTCCTGGGGTTGAAAGCTGCTTCCAGCAATTCTATTCAGGACATCTTGTAACATCCCAGTGTGACCCTGGGTAGAGGTCGCTGAGAGGAGAAAGAAAAACAAGGGTAACACTTTATTTTACAGTTCCTTTTTTAGTGTATTTACATGTAAGGAGATTTAATATTGTGTACTTACACTGTACATACCTAACACAAATTCTAACCCTATGGTACAGTGTAAGTGCATAATGTTACATATTGTTCCACACTTTGTTACACTGTACCTAATTCATGTAAGAGCAACAGTAAAATAAAACCAAGACAAGTCTCATCACACACATCTACAGGACACCAAAGCATACACAAACCTGTGCTTTGATGTTGCCATTACAAAGTGTTACAGGTTTAGACTTTGTATATGACAGATGGAGCTAGTTTTGATAACTGTAAATGCTCTGAAATATGCCTAAAGACAGACGGAAAAATGGTTGTGTGTTGATGTAGCATCTATGACAATTGGTTTAGAGTGTACGCATACATACATGTTCGACAGAAGATGCTCAAGATATGGTTATAAGAAGCCAAACTTGGTTCTAATAGAGAGAACACAGACAAAAGAAATAAGTAAACACAAAACATAAAATTGTAGCTGTAAAAAATACAATAGAAATCATAAACATTTCAAAAATATATTTTTGTGGTATTGATTAATCCTTTTTACAGTGTGGCTCGTTGATACTGTGTTCCCTTTTAAAGGACACTGACAACACTCCAGCACATTATTGAAAGAATAAATAAACAGCAGCCTTGTGGACTGACTGATGCCAAGGGCGGTCATCTCGCCGAAGACGAGGGGGGCCTGTGATCTGCTTATGGGCCCACAGCGTCTCAGGGCCTTCAGCACGGCATTGAAGGTCAGCAGGTTTGGCCTCACGTTCTGCTCCACCATTTGCTTCAGCAGGTCCTACATAACACACACATGTACACACACACACACACACACACACACACATGTACACACACACACACACACGCACACACACACACTTTCTCTACTATTTTGTATGATTTCGGTTTTCTCCTTTAACGCTCAGTTTGTTGTTGGTTGGTTTTTTAAACTACTGGCTTACACGTTAATCTTTATGAAAATGTGTACAGTTTTACGTTGTTAATTATTTGCTTATATTCCAATTTGTTTAAACTGTCTAAAACAATTTAACCATTTCAAAGAGTTTATACAAAAGATGAACAGCCTTGACTTATGGAAGATTTTATACAGAAAAAAAATCTTACTGAGACTAGATGAGTCATTCTATTTGCATAAAAAGTGAAAAATAAAGCAAAGACAAATAACGATGATATCCATAAATAGGCTGACATACACGTTTGGAATTTTTCAGTTTTATGCAATGTGAAAGAAACAAACATGTTGGACGTACCAGAATTAGCTCCCATTTTTCAACATACTTTTCTTTGAGCTCAGGGGCAGCAGAAATCAGAGCGTTGAAGGTGTTTACATCGGCTAGAGGAGAGGATCACACACACACACACACACACAATTATGTTAACTCGTAATTACAATACTGCAACAGAAGCAGAACACAACCACACTAATAAACACTCACCTGTCAACCGATTGTTTAGCAAGTCAGTGTAAGTACTGAACGCCTTGGCAAAGGCTTCATGCTGGAAAAGAAATCACAAGGCACAACAGTTAGTCTTAATGACACATATAAAACCTAGACAGAAAAGAGAATATTGCTGTTTAACATACCCTGACCATCCCTTGAATCAGTGCACCATATGACCTGCTGTCCCGCTCTGGCATGAGATTAAAGATCCTCTCAGCATTATTGTTCTCTCTGCACATAAAAGGATACATAGGGCAGGTTTCAACCAACCACTGTATGTCAGCATGTATAGTTTTTCTTTGAAAAATAGTCTCATCAGTCTCTCCTTTCCTTTCAGAACCACAGCACTTAAATACTTAAGAGGACGGTACTTACCTCCAGACAACCCTTATGATTTCAGATGCTCGACGTGGTCTTCCTCTCCCCTTCTTGGGTTCCTCCTGAACCTCCTCCTGAACATAACACAGACATGATCAGTTTTGGGATAGGTGGCCCTCTGTTGCAAAGGTTATAAGTTTGCTAATATTTGCACCCAACAACTAATCATCAAAATGCCCCATTAGTGCTCCTGCGGCACACATGCTAATTAGTTTAAGGCTAGGTCTGAACCACTGTGTGTGTGTGTGTGTGTGTGTGTGTGTGTGTGTGTGTATGTATGTATAGTTCAATGTACTCTGTATGTATATATATTATCTGAATACAAATACTGACCAGACAACTTCAACATCATCAGGACCATTTTACTGAATTTGACAAAAAGTGTAAAGAATTGGAATCATGGGCTGCAGCATGTGAGCTGCAGCATAAAAAGGAAAGTGTTACAAACTGTTATGACACAATATGTGAGACATTATGTCCCCTACCACATCCTCTGCGCGTTGCTCAGGATCAGTGTCATCTTGCTTTGGGTCCTGGTCACCATAGAGACAGATCAGGTCCAACAGGTCATTGGTGAGATCCAGTGACAATGTTGTGCCTGGATGAAGGTTAAACAGGAAAGGATTAAGTCAGTATGGTAATATAGCATAAGACAATTACAAGTCTAATTACAATACACACAGTTTGACTTGTGTTTGTTCCTGCTTTACTCAACTCAACTACCCATCAATGTTTTTTTATTAAGATTAAGCCCAGCTTGATAATGTTTGGCATTTATACCTTTTCATATTAACCTAGGTGTGTTGTTAGAGAATTGTGAGCATTATGGTCAGTGACTTCAAGAAGAAACTATGTAAAAGCATAACTGTCAGTGTGTGCCTTGCAACCCGTACCAGACTGCATCAGCTGATCATACATATCCACAGCAGCCTTGACCTTCCTGAGCTGAATACGTTCCACCAGGGCAGCCTCAGACACCTCCTCAATCTGCAGCTGGAAGTTCTCTGGCATCAGACACTACACACCCATAGTGCAGAGTGGTCAATAAGAAAAAAGAGTGAACGATAGGCAAGTGCTGAAGTAAGGTTAGTGACTTGCCAAGAGACTGGCATTTTTTAAAATTGCTTTGGTAAAACATGCTGTTGTCAAATACAGCCTAGAGCACTCACAGGAATATGTGGCTCAGCAAAATCCTTCTGGAAAAACTTGGGGTATGTGTTGATGAAGTATCTGGCCGCTGATCTTCCAGACTCTTGAGAGAGAGAATATAATTTCTACAGAGGAAGGACAAATACACAAGAAATTAATATGTAAACAAGAGGCGCCAATAAACACAGAGATAACGCATATTTTTCAACATACAATACTACACTGATGTTGTCTTAAGTTAAATCAAATACGTAGGATGCAGAGACAAACTGTACAATGTAAGGGTACAAAATATAATTTCTTACAAATTCCCCTGATGTTCTTGGTATGAGATATGGGTCATCCTGAAACATGTAATGTGATGCTGTAGGATCCTGGGGAGAGGAAACAGTGTATTTTTGTTTTAATGTCAACACATACCTTAACAATATTGGAAGAAGAAAACAAATACTTGATAGGTTTTTTTTTTCCCGCATACCCTTTTCACTGTAGCTGCAAGTGCCTGCAAAACGGCCTCTTTATTCCTACAGAAAGAAGTGGGTCACTGAGTTTTGCAACATGTTTTCCAATGATCCTAAATTTCTTGAATATTAAAACCGACTTGGCATGGTATCTAATTTCAAAATATGTATGACCATACTGGATAGTATACTTTATTTTATCTTCACAGCTAATATTACACGTACCATGTTTTCTTTCTGGGTATGACAATTTCTTCTGAAGATCCTGTAACAACAGAAACGCAGTCAGTGGCTGGACATTCTGACTTAGACGTTTTCAAAATGACAGGATGGGTTATACACACATACCCTGTGGTGCCACTGCAGCTTTCTGGCATGCAGATACTGTCCATGCAAAATTCCTAAAGAAGAAGACAGTGAGTTGACACTAATTCATGTGATAAACAATAGTAGTTAGCATTAGGAAATACTCCCACAACTACACTGTAACCATGTAAATATAATTAATGACCTCCATCCAATTCATACACACTTCTGCTGGGCTATAGCTAGACTGTCCACCTAGCTAATGTTAATCATGACATGACAGCGACAGACGTCTGAAATTGTTATTTCTGTATAAACACTTACCTTCGAGGACATATTCGCTCAAAATTACTTAGAAATATTGTACTCTTTTGGTAAATATGACGCCCTGCATGTACACCGGAGGACGCCATTTTGACATCTACAAAATGCACTGTGGGTAAGGACGATACTACTCTAAGATGTATGGAGGGGTTTGTTTCACAGTGAGCTTACATGAATAGAATGGCCGTCTTCACTTTCCATGCAGATTTAAAGACAAATGTATTTATCTTTTGGTATATACTATATATGTTATGTGTATACATCAAATATGATGAGGCCTCTTAATTTTATATCATCATGCCATATGGTTTCGTCCATTAGTCTCCCACGTGTGTCACTTCTACTGCTACTGCCGCATGCCTGTAAGCGGATGAAAACATGAACTTATGATAAGTAAATACATCGCCCAGTTTCTCCATAAACATGCTTTTCACAAAGGAACAACCATGGAGACAACTCGAGGGCATGTCGTTTGGCTTGTACTCATCCGATGAAATAAGGTTTGTGTGTGGAAGATTGCACTGTTAGAGCTCCAACTTGCTGTCCTGCTATGGTAGCTTTAGAGTTAGCAGCTGCTCCATATTAGTATCAAGTATCAAACTGTTAAAATGGTGTGTTTGTCATCTAGTAAAGGTTGTTCTGGTTATGTGATACAACAAGAGTGAGATACAGAGTATTTCTGAATGCTAAAGCGTAAGTAGGCTAAAGCGCACAACCTCTTATAGAGTCTGCGCACAACCGAACTTAATCTATGTGTCTGCATTCCTATAACTTTGCATTGTTTTGCATTTGATGCCTATAAATGTACTGGTGAGTTATACATTTAACGGAAGATGGACTTTGAAGTGGATCAGTTTTCAAATAATGTAGGACAGATTGCCACTCAAGTTAACAGTGAATCAAGTTACCACCGTTGTCATAACTATGTTGTTGTTTCTGTAGGAAGTTGAGTATAAAAACCATCACGAATCCTCAGATTCTGGATAACGTTGGCAACCCAGCTGCCAGTGGTCTATATGATCTAGCCCTTGGACCTTCTGACAACAAAGAAGTATGCTCAAGCTGCATGCAGGACTTCAACAACTGCCCTGGGCACTTTGGACACGTAGAACTACCTTTGCCTGTCTTTAATCCCCTGTTTTTTGATGTAAGTGCATTTGTATCAGACACATTTACTATTAGTCAAAGATACACAGTTTAGACTTGGTTGATCACAATTAACCCCAGCTAGACTAAAACAAACATACCCTCTCAATACCCTGACTACAGTTGACACCGGCTGTTTTACAATCCATATTTAACCCATCACACACGTGAGCAGGGGCCAGCCATGACAATGGCGCCCGGGGAGCAGTGTGTGGGGACGGTGCCATGCTCAGGGTACCTCGGTGGCACTACTGGCAACCCATGATTTGAACCTGCAATCCTGCAGTCACAGGTCTAATACCATAACCACTAGGCCACCCCTGCCCCTGCTAGGCCACCACTACCCCTAATTCTTAATTTACTGAACACAGTGTAGTTTAACAACTACTGTAAGCATTTTGTGCCTCTTCTCTGTCTCCCATTAGAAACTCTTCCTGCTTGTGCGAGGGTCCTGTTTGATTTGCCGCACCCTCCACTGTCCCAGAGGTGCAGTTCACCTCCTGCTCTTCCAGCTGAAGCTGCTGAATGTTGGTGCTCTAAAAGAAGTCTATGAACTGGAGCATGTTCTCAATCAGGTGAGGGTCAGCAACAAGAGGTGCACCTTAATAAACAGACATGTGCATACAATACTTCTCTTTGCCTCTGAAAATAGTGGTTAAGCAATAGTAAATTTGATATTTTTATACAAACGTTTTGGTACTTCATTTTAACATTGCTATGGCTTTACATCATGGTATTTGTCTTGTCTTGTTTCCTGTAAGTTTCTGGAAACCAAGCCCCAAGCATTGGGTGCAGAGATTCAGGAGGTATTACAGGAACATTGTGCACCAATCCTGGAAGCCTGCAAAGATGAGACGGCGTATAATGCTCCGGTTAGTCCTATTATTTTACATTTCATCGATATGCACTTGTGTTCGGACTTGTCTCACAGGTCATCAGAATTTCACATTTCACATTTCACAATGCACTGTTTGAGATGGCACTTTAAATTTCGTTGTACATGGTACAATGACAATCAAGACTATTCTACTCTTTCAGCTCCATGGAATGTTGTCATGGAGTTTTCTATTGTACAGGGGCCATGAGTGTTTTACACTTGTATTTATTGAGAATATACTTAATGTACTGATTTATGTGGAGATTATTTGTCTGACGTTTTAATATTTTGCTGGACCTTTAGTTGTTCATCAGTAGTTAAGACATGTCTGGATGTTTGGGCCTTGATTAAGCATCTCTGGTTCCCCATAACAAGATTAACCATGCCCTGGTCTTCATTACTAGCTTAAGCATATCTGTGAGAAGAAAGGCAGCCTTATCACAGATTTCTGGAGAACTCACATGACAGCAAGGCGATGCTCAAACTGCAAGTAAGACTTATTCATTCATTCATTCATTCATTCATTCATTCATTCATTCATTCATTCATTCATTCATCCATTCATTCATCCATTCATTCAGTCAGTTAGTTAGTTAGTATTGTTTGATTGATTGTAATATAGTTTAATATTGTGACCTATAAAATTGTTGGCAGTTTGTAATGATGATTGTGTTCAATGATTGAACCTTAACAGGGCAGCTAGAGCAGTTGTTCGGAAAGAGCACAACAGCAAGATCATCATTGCAACTGTCGCGAAGAAGACAGATTCCGTAGAAGGTGATTATTTCACACTGTTTTTTGTCAGTTGTGCATCAAGTGACTACAGTCCCTAAGTTTTAGAACTGGATGTATCTTCTTTCAAATCAGTGTCAGTAGAGCCTTTGCTCTTAGGAGTTTATACACACTCTGTTTGACTGAGGGCTCATTCACACCAAACACTCTCCATATACCGCGCGTAGACAGCAAGTGCTCGTTTTCTGTCTGTATTGATTTAGAATGCATGTTAACAAAGTAGATTATTCACACTGCACGCGTGATCTGACTGTATTCTGTCACAAATATTGTATACGGTTACATGCTGTACCTGGTCAAGTTGGTGTGAATAAGGCCTAAGGTGTTGTGTTGTGTTTTTGCAGAGGAAGCTCAGATTGCCAAGCGAGGATACCTTACTCCCAGCTTGGCTAAGGAGCACATCATAAAACTGTGGGAAAAGGAAGGTAAAAGATCTTTTTGTGATACAGAATTATCCATGGGCATTGTTGACTGCTGAACTTGTCTTTTCAGTGCAGCCTTGGTAATTGGGCTTAAAAAAATTAACATGAGCCCGCACTATATCACAGTGCCCCACAGGCTCACAGGGTGCAGAATTTAACAGATCATCAATGCTGTAGCCCCAAGCATTCATTGTTGTACAATTTACTAATCACAGTCTTGCTGAATAGACATACACAAGAGCTATAATTTCAAAGTGATAGTTTAAGTAGTTTGACTATGTAACAGACATACAGGCAGTGTGTCAGCACTGTGACCAATCTGAAAAGTTAGATCTGTTGATACTTTTACAGTAATGTGTGATCTACTGATGTTCCAATTGCAGGTTTCTTCCTGAAGCACCTGTTCTCTGGTCTGGATTCTCAGGGCTCACAAAACACCTTCAAACCAGATCTCTTCTTCCTTGACATTCTGTTGGTTCCACCAAGTAGGTAGGTAACTTTACCAACAGACTTGATTTGTAACAGCAGAATATATGTAATATGCGTAATAAGTGTTATGATCAAGTAGTCACTTTGTCTTTTGTACAGTTACAAGTGTTTTTAGACCTCCAGCCCATATGTACATGTACATATTTTACTAACTTTTCTTTTAATTTTAATTATTGCTTTATTTCGCACTGATATTTTTTCAAATGTTTGAAAATGTTTGAAAGATATGTTCCTGAGTGACTCATCCAACACATTTCAGTGTTATGTTGAGCCTACTATTAGTATTAAATATTATAGACTAGTATTAAACCTCACATTTGTTTCTGTAGGTACCGGCCTATCAACCGCCTTGGAGACCAGATGTTTACCAATGGTCAGACAGTGAACATGCAAGCTGTCATGAAGGACAATGTGATGATTCAGAAGCTGCTGGCTCTCATCGCTGCAGAGAAGGCCAAGGAGATCGAAGGCACTGGAATAGAGTTGGAGAAGGTGAGAGATGACTTGTATACCCTTTACACAGATTGACATTGGTGTTAAAATATTGTCATTTATGACTACTTATTACGTCTTTGATTCAGTACAGATTTAAATTAACTTGGAATTCCGTTTGTTTCTGTCAGGCGGCAGTTCACTGCTGTTGTTTTGGGATCACAAAAAATGACGCCTTAATTTTTTAGCAGTTGTAAAGTGAAGTACCAAAATAGTGACTTATTTATGGTTGTTAGTGCATTTTCTCATTGCAAGAAACACTGTGTTGGAGTTGTTGACACCATTGGTCATTTTGTAAATACATTTTACATTCCTCTCACTTTAGGAGGCAATAGAGGCTGTCCCCAAAAGTCAGATCGACCCCACGTTTCTGTCTGGAATACCAGGTCAGACCCTCACAGACAAGCTGTACAACATCTGGATCCGGCTGCAGAGCCATGTCAACATTGTGTTTGACAGTGACATGGATAAGCTGATGACCGAGAAGTTTCCTGGTATTCGCCAGGTTTGTGCATCTGTCACCTACTATAAGTAATCAGTGTTTACCGCTAGTGTCTTAAATTAAATCTTTATCAATATGTATCTGTTTCAGTTAGTGTATTTGAAATTTTACACATTTTAGGTAAATGTGTTTTAGGTAAAAAGTTTACATCTTGTGTTATTTAGTGAGAATCCATTGAACATGTAGACATCCAGCAGCTCTGAAATGTATTTTGACTGTTCTATTTTGGTGACATAAAATGTTCCTGACCTAGCTTCTGGAGAAGAAAGACGGTCTGTTCAGAAAACACATGATGGGCAAGCGAGTGGACTTCGCTGCTCGGTCTGTCATCTGTCCAGACATGTACATCGGCACCAGCGAGATCGGCATTCCCATGGTAACAGAAAACTGCTTTCAGAAATCTCTAATGACTTGTCCATTCTAGTCATGGTGTGTCTTTACTTCATGGTTACTTTCTACAGGCTCTTTTTACAAAGCTATTTTCCATGTGAACTTAAAATATGATATGGTATTTAGAAGTGATATATTTGTGAAATTGAAATACAGGGTTCTCTTCTGCTGCACCAGGGTTGTGTGCATGCTTTGTACCTGAGTTACACTTTCTCATTTTTAAACATGTTAGTAATTAAAACGAAAGATGTAAACTTGACAGTGTGAGGAATGCTAACTGTCCCTTATCCATGTGCCAGGTGTTTGCCACCAAGCTGACCTACCCACAGCCCGTGACGCCGTGGAACGTGAAGGAGCTCCGGCAGGCGGTGCTCAACGGCCCCACCGTGCACCCGGGCGCGTCCATGGTGATCAACGAGGACGGCTCGCGCACCATCCTGAGCAGCACCAGCCTCACCCAGCGTGAGGCCATCGCTAAGCAACTGCTCACGCCCAGCACAGGGCCCCGCAGGATTCCTATGAAGATCGTGAGTCGCCCCTTTGTAACTCATGTCAGCTACACGTTAACACTGCATTTGTTCAAGAAAATACTGTATGTTGGATACTGCATTAGTGCAATGTGTTTCAGTGTTTAGTTGTGGTGCTACCAGTTCATTTGACTTGTACTTCCTTCACAGTCAGTCACTCCAAAGCCTAACTCAACTGTCTCCCAAGCTCCCTGATCACTCTCAGGACTTCTCCTGCCTCTTCCTGCCCCCTCAGGTCAACCGGCACATCAAGAACGGCGACGTTCTCCTGCTGAACCGGCAGCCCACCCTGCACAGGCCGTCCATCCAGGCCCACACGGCGCGCATCCTGCCCGGGGAGAAGGTGCTACGGCTCCACTACGCCAACTGCAAGGCCTACAACGCCGACTTCGACGGAGATGAGATGAACGCCCACTTCCCCCAGAGCGAGCTGGGCAGGGCCGAGGCCTACACGCTCGTCAGCACAAACCAGCAGTACCTCGTGCCCAAGGTTAGAAATACACAATATATTACCGGCCAGAGATTAATGAAATGCAATCAGTCAAGCCATTAAACAATCCGATGGTCACTTCATCCATCGGCTTTCCATCCACTCTTGATGTTAGATGATTCCCATTTGTCATTGTTATTACACTACAGTGCACACAACGAATTGCAACCTGCATTTAACCCATCACCCATGTAAGCAGGGGGAGCCATAGCTAGCTACCTGGATTAGAGAATCTGCACTACAGCACCTGTAACGTCATGTAATATGCAAGTTTGATCACAGTCAAATTACATCAGTGTTTACAAAAAATATTTTTTTCCCCATTTGGCCATCGCATACATGTGGAATTCACCTTACGGAGTTGTTTGCTTCATTATTAATGTATTTCTTCATCCAACCACACCTCATTTCCTGATGGTCCGGCCTCGCTGTCTATCTCATGTAGGCAGCTGTGGCCTAGTGGTTAGGGAGTTGGTCTTGCAGTCAGAAGGTTGCCGGTTCAAATCCCACCCTACCCATGGCTGAGATGCCCTTGAGCAAGGCATCTAACCCCACACTGCTCCAGGGACTGTAACTGAAACCCTGTAAATATCTTTAAGTCGCTCTGGATAAGAGCGTCAGCTAAGTGCAATGTAGTAATAATAATAATAATAATAATGTTCACTGTAGGACGGTAAGCCGCTGGCTGGTTTAATCCAGGACCACATGGTGTCAGGTACCAGCATGACCATCCGGGGCTGCTTTTTCACCCGGGACCAGTACACTGAGCTGGTCTACAGGGGCATCACCGACAAGGTGGGCCGCATTAAGCTGCTCCATCCAGCCATCCTCAAGCCTTGTCCCCTGTGGACGGGCAAACAGGTATGTGGGGAAACCCAACCATGTTGTTTGTGTGCATATGCATATTGTTCAGCTGTGAGTTCAACACAAGAAGATGACATGCCGTATATGTGTGTGTAATGCAATTCTTTCCTCAGAAAAACATGAATTAATTGAAATCAGAAACTTCTGAAATTACTTTATTGCTATTAGGCCATAGAAATGTTTGAGTTTAGCTTTCAGAAGTACCAAATTTTCTGCTTTCTGAATATACATGATCAGTGTACTACATGTTATTAGTATACTGTAATCCATAGGTGTTTGTCTATTGCTACTGCGCTAACCTTAGTGCCAATAACCTAGAGCTGCTAGGTTATTGCTTGCGCTGTTGTATTGTAATACATACTGTGTCTAAGCTACTGGATACCTTCATTTCGTCTTGGGATAAAGGTAATATCAATTTTTCTATGATCATTTCATCTCCTGTTGTGCTACAGGTTGTGTCTACCCTGCTCCTGAACGTCATCCCTGAGAACCACATTCCCCTCAATCTGACTGGCAAAGCAAAGATCCCCAGCAAGGCCTGGATAAAGATGGCTCCTTATCCTGTCAGAGGATACCAGCCGGATACCATGTGTGACTCACAGGTAGCTACCCAGTGGTGCTCCACTGTAAAACGTTGATCAGTAATACTACAGTTTGCAGCTCCTGTCAGCTCATTTAGTTAACCGTTCAGTGTATTTACTGTTTCCTGTGGGAAGGGTTGCTTAAATAGTTAATACAAGTACACTATAACTAAATGTCTTGCAGTGTTGCAGTGACAATGAAACTGTTAACAGCAGGTGTTAAACTATAGTAATTTCAGGAAATAATTTAGATGGCTTGTAAAATCCAAAGCCAATTCAGGTTATTTTGAATGTACACTTGTTTCAGCCTAGCCAGAGTTCAGTGAGGACATGTCAGGACATGTTCCTTTTGCTGTTGTGCAGGTGATCATCCGCCAGGGGGAGCTGTTGGTCGGCGTTCTGGACAAGGCTCACTACGGCAGCTCAGCTTACGGCCTGGTGCACTGCTGCTACGAGCTGTACGGTGGCGAGACCAGCGGCAAACTCCTCACCTGTCTGGCACGCCTCTTTACCGCCTACCTGCAGCTGTACCGTGGCTTCACCATGGGTGAGGGGCTTGGGCCGTTTAGAGGTTTTATCTACCTGTAGTATAGTATTTGATTGTGTCTTTAAGCTACAGGATGCTTTAATTTTCTTTGGAATAAGTATTCATCCATCAATCCACCCACCCACCCATTCACAAATCACAGATCATATAATTATAATTATAGACCTAATTACAGACCTTATAATTACATGGCTATTCAGTAATCACACAAGATGATTTTGTCCACAACCCAAAAATATTCAGTTTACTGTCCTTAAGGACTAAAGTAACCACTAAACATTTAAAACTTTACAAAACAAGATTTGGGTTTCCTTTCCGTAAAAATACTGAAATTGAGTAATGAATTATCAAAATGTTAATGTCAGTACTTACTTTCATTTGTAGGGGTGGAGGATATCCTCGTCAAACCCGCCGCCAACATAGAAAGAACGAAGATCATCGAGGAATCTGTTACATGTGGAGCCAAGGTATGAAATCCAGCGCCTGTTTGCCTTAGAAAGCTGCCAGGTTTCAAGTGCTGTGAAAGCCACGATAAACAGAAAATGAAATTTGTTAATACAAATCATCACATCATCAATCATCACAAAATTAAATTAAATTAACATTTCCATTTGGGCCTTTGGACAGTTTTATTTTATTTTATGTCTAATATATCTTGGCTACATTGAAAAAGAGTACTGCTTTCAGTTGAACTCCCGAAAATGAAAAATAAAGGTTGAATGAATGAATGACCACTTGCTGTTTTGCGCACACCATCCAGGCCCTGAAAGCAGCGTTCAACCTTCCTCCCAGCGCGGCCGAGGCAGAGGCCAGGGACCACTGGCAGAACGCCCACCTCAACGCGGACCAGAGGGACTTCAACATGGTGGACCTCAAGTTCAAGGAGGAGGTCAACCAAGTGAACAACAACATCAACAAGGTGGGCGGGGAGGTTTAGCAGTGCCGTTTTCTCTTTTTCACTCTTGGTTCCTTCACCTTTTCCCAGAAAGTGGTCATGGTCCTCTGTATCTCTGTATTTTCGAGAGCCCTGTCATGGGCCCAGAAGGTACTAAGGTTGTCATGGTCATGTTTCGCTTTTCAGATAATTTAGGCTTTCAGCCATGAATGAAATGATGTGTCTGTAGATATATACACTGTGTGCAGAATTATTAGGCAAATGAGTATTTTGACCACAACATCTTTAAATGCAATAAATAAATGCACATGACCTGCGGAAAATCAAGCGTGAAGATAGTAAGCAGCCAATTGCATCCAGTTCTGCCATATTCCAGAGTTGCAGCATTCCTGGAGTGTCAAAGAGTACAAGGTGTGCAATACTCAGGGACATTGCCAAGGTAGGGAAGGCTGAAAAACGACCACCATTGAGTAAAGCACGCCAAGACACACCAAGAAATGTCTTAAGACCGATTTTTCTAAGGTGCTGTGATCCGATGAGTTGAGAGAGACTGTTGATGGGCCAGATGGATGGGCCTGTGGCTGGATCAGTAATGGGCACAAAGCTCCACTCCGATTGAGACGCCAGCAAGGTGGGTGGGGTACTGCTGTGGGCTGGTATCATCAAAGACAATAGGAAAGTCAGCATCTTTCAAGAAGAACGTGATTTACATGCAGGATAATGATCCATCTCATGCGTCCAAATACTCCACTGCGTGGCTAGCCAGTAAAGGTCTGAAAGATGAAAAACTAATGACATGGCCCCCTTGTTCACCTGACCTAAACCCCATGGAGAACCTTTGGTCCATTATAAAGCGTAAGGGCTACAAGGAGGGAAAACGGTACACCTCTCTGGATAGTGTCTGGGAGGCCGTGGTCGCTGCTGCACACATTGCTGGTCGTGAACAGATAAAGAAACTGACAGAATCCATGGATGGAAGGCTTCTGAGTGTCCTTATGAAGAAGGGTTGCTACATTGGTCACTGATTTGTTTTTGTTTTGTGTTTGAATGTCAGATATGTTTATTCGCAAATCTGGTGTTGTCATATCAGTGTACGTGGTGAAAATAAATAAGTGAGATGGGTAAATATTTGTTTTTTATTAAGTTGCCTAATAATTCTGCACAGTGAAAGTTACCTGCACACATACATATCCTCCTGAAATGGACAAAACTAAAAACATCCCACTGCAACTTCCATACATACTCAGCTTTGATATTTATGAGTCTTTTTGGTTGATTGAGAACACAGTTGTTGTTTAATAATAAAACGAATCCTCAAAAATACAGCTTGCCTAATAATTCTGCACTCAGTGTATGAGTACTTGCATCTGTTTTAGTAGTGTAAGTGCGAATGCTTTTTTAGTAGTGTAAGTGCGAATGCTTTTTTAGTAGTGTAAGTGTGAATGCTGTTTTAGTAGTGTAAGTGCGAATGCTTTTTTAGTAGTGTAAGTGCGAATGCTTTTTTAGTAGTGTAAGTGCGAATGCTTTTTTAGTAGTGTAAGTGCGAATGCTTTTTCATGTTTGCATTGTTTGCTTTGCACAGTTCGTAGTATACTATAAACTGGGTAATGCTGGTTGTGAAATATTGCTTTTGAGTACTGCCGTGTTCTCAGTCATTGGGCATACATCTGAAAATCTGTGTGTGAATGGCAGAGCAGGCCAAGAAATAAACATATTTAGGAGGCGGTAAGGTAGGAAGCGGTTATTTTGATCACAGCATTGTAGGTCTCTTAAAAGACCACATCTGATGTCTCATTCATTTGCATCTTAGGTGATGATGTCCAGGGAACAGAGAAAGGAGCGTAACAACAAACAAACGGATTATCCGCTGCTTTGTCTGAAAGAGCACACTTGGAAATAATGTGTGTGTTTGGAATGTACACTGTCTAGAGTGGTTGTCATAGTCACAAGATGTTATTGTCATTCCTTCCACCTCTGCCTTTTCTTTCCAAACTAGCAACACACACACACACACACACACACCCTCATGACAAACACTGAAGGAGTGCTGCTAAGTTGCATGACATTTAATGTGTGTGTGTGTGTGTGTGTGTGTGTGTGTTATGTATGTGTTTCCCCTGGGGCAGGTGTGCATGCCTCTGGGCCTCCACAGGTCTTTCCCAGAGAACAACCTTCAGCTCATGGTACAGTCAGGGGCTAAGGGCTCTACTGTCAACACCATGCAGGTGTGTATGTATGCGAAAAACATTATTATTATTATTATTATTATTATTTCAATTATGTAATTTATTAACACAAGTCAGAAAACATCACAAATAGCCAATATCATAACATACTGTTGTGGAGCTTTGAAGCAGTGCTGATTATGATTTCACCCAATTAAGTAGATTAATGCTTCGTAAAAAAAAAATGCAAGGTGTGTAATGCACCAACAGTGTTGACACACACAGTGAAGGTCCTGATCATTTTTATTTTTGGCCCTCCCCCTAGATCTCTTGTCTGCTGGGTCAGATTGAGTTGGAGGGCCGGCGCCCGCCCCTGATGCCCTCTGGGAAGTCCCTGCCCTGCTTCCAGCCCTATGACAGCGCTCCTCGCTCTGGGGGCTTTGTTTCCGGAAGGTTCTTGACTGGGATTAAGCCACCGGTAGGTTTCTCCTCTTATGATTGACAGTTGCAGGTTGTCTCTGACCACCGGAAAAGGAAAACCCCATCAGGGCTTTCCCCCAGCTCTCTGCTTAGTGACCTTGGTTCTGTTTTGTGTCACAGTGGAAAGTGCTAGAATAAATACAGTCTGCTGCTCATTGTGTTTTCATTATTTGTCTACAACTGTATGTTTATTTGTTCACTTATTCAAAGGGCATTCTGTGTACAGTGAAACGTGAGCCCAGACGTGTACAGTGGTCCCTCGTTACTCGCGGGAGTTACGTTCTAAAAATAACCCGCGACAGGCGAAATCCGCAAAGTAGTCAGCTTTATTTTTTACAATTATTATAGATGTTTTAAGGCTGTAAAACCCCTCACTACACTTGTACACTTTTCTCAGACAGGCAAAGTTCACACTTGCAAACATACAGCACTTCAGAGTCACACAGCTAGCGGTGGAAGATTTATGTAAATTTTACAAGCTGAGCGCATTCTGTATTGTACAGGAGATTGCATACACTAAAAAAAATCGCGAAACAGCGAGGCCGCGAAAGGTAAACCGCGATATAGCGAGGGACCATTGTATTGGTGTTGGGCAGTGATATGTAATAACAGTAATGACTAGTGATGTGTATCAGAAGTCGGTGAACTGATCTTGGGTGTTTTCTTTCCGTGTTTCAGGAATTCTTCTTCCATTGCATGGCTGGCCGTGAAGGCCTTGTGGACACAGCGGTGAAGACCAGTCGATCAGGTTACCTGCAAAGGTGGGACTGCAGACAACCACTGCCCAATTTCAGTGTGGTAGTCACTACCTAACAATAACTTAACAATTTTCCCTACGTACCCTAGTTGACTTCCCACTGGCATTTATGTCGCTGTTAAACTCAGCATGCTATAACACAGACATGTGTCCACACCTCATTTAGACACAATAAATTGTACAATATCTTCCCTACTACATGTTTTTGTGTTTTACTCATATGACCTCGATGGTTCCCGCAGGTGCGTGATCAAGCACTTAGAGGGTCTGGTGGTCCAGTATGACCTGACCGTGCGAGACAGTGACGGCAGCGTGGTGCAGTTTCTGTACGGGGAGGACGGCCTGGACGTCCCCAAGACCCAGTTTCTCCAGCCGCGCCAGTTCCCCTTCATCAAGGACAACTACGAGGTACAGCTGGCCAGGGAGGGTTGTGATGAGTTATGAGTCTGTCAGACCGCCGAAATTGTAAGGTCTGTTGTTTGGTCTAATCTGTGGCCTACTTTGGCTGGGTGTTTTATGTCTTCATCACCAAAATAAGTGTCAGGAGAGGACACAGTAGTAGCTTTGACTTTCCAAAGTCTTAAAGGCCATGTATTTTTTATGAAAACCAAATTGTACGTTTTACAACATCACAGAATAAATTATAGATACAATTCATCGTTATCTTAACAGCATCCTGACTTATATTCCGTGGGTGTTGTTTTTTTTTTTTTTGTATCACGCAATGCCCCTGCAGGTTATCAGGAAATCCAAGTGCCTGGATGAAGTCCTGTCCAAGATGGACTGCAGTGTCTCGGCCAATCACCAGAAGGCCATCAAGAAGTGGCTGGCGAAGCGGGAGAAGGGATCCCCCCGGCAGGGAGCCTTCCTGCTCTTCTCGCAGAAGAAAATGCCCAAGGTGAAGCCGCACAGTGCTGCCGATCTGACCAATGGCAGAGAGGAGGCCGTTCTGCAGGTACTGCGTCCAGCGTCACCTCTGTTCAAATCATGCCCCAATGTGGGAGCTTTAGCGGCCATTTTTGAGTACTGTTATGGGTTACAGATTATGGATTTCAATACCAGAACACATGCATATGTTTCAAAATCACTTCATGTTGTTTTTGGGCAATGGAGTCTGTTAAATTTTCAAATATATCACGAATTTAGTTAGTCATAGTTGTAAGCTGCTTTTATTGAAAACTGATTTGATTACTTGTATGGATTTATGAAGACTGTATGTGAATGTGAGTCTTTATTTAAAATCAGTATGGTACAAATGGTAAGTGCATAATTACATTTAATTAAAATTACAATTTGCCTTTAATGTCATTAGCTGATTGAACGCTGGAAAGGGCTGGATGAGGGCAACCGGCGGAAGTACCTGAAGAAGACGACTCGCTGCCCTGACCCCTGCCTGGCTCTGCACCGGCCTGACATCTCGTTTGGCTCCGTGTCCGAGACCTTCGACTCCATTGTGGAGTCGTACATCACAAAGTTTGAGGAGAGCCCGGACCGAAACACTACCCAGGACCTAGACGCTGACAGGTGAGTGTGTTTAAAACACATGGACTCCACAGAGACAGACAGACACTTAAGCAAACTTTAACTTGCCCTGCCACAGACAGACACACAAACTCACATTTACCCTACCACAGACACACAAACTTAAACCAACCCAGCAACAGACAGACACACACACAAACTTACACCAACCCAGCCTGCCTGGGCCTGAGCTAAACTACTCCCCCTGCGTGGAATTAATCAAGCAAGCTTGTAGATATTGATTTCACAAAGCACAATCTTCAGTAATTTGTGCATGTGTGGTTATGTCCATATGAATAAAAAACATTGTGTGTGCGCGCGTGTGTGTGTGTGTGTGTGTGTGTTCAGGCTGAGGCAGTTGCTGCAGCTGAAGTGGCAGCGGGCCCTGTGTGACCCCGGGGAGGCCGTGGGTCTTCTGGCCGCCCAGAGCATCGGAGAGCCGTCCACTCAGATGACCCTCAACACCTTCCACTTCGCCGGCAGAGGAGAGATGAACGTCACCCTCGGTATCCCCAGGTGACCTGTCCCTCTCCCTCTCCATCTTCATGCTCTTTTACCCCACATTACATCAGGTGGCAGGAGCTGCTGTCCACCTCATCCATACAGCCAGGCTCAGATGGGGCCATGAAGGATGTCAGGGGTTAGGATTGGTAGGAACAGTGTCTTAAACAGTGTATATTTCAGGGGAAATCCGATCTGATAACAGAGCCTCTGCAGGGTTCCCACAGTCATGGAAACACTGGAAAAGTCATGGAAATACCATATTCCAGGCCTGGAAATGTCATTGGATTTAGTAAATTCATTTGAAAGACTTGGAAATAAATTCAATTTTGTCAACAATGAGCATAGGCAGGAGATAGGCTACTGTGACATTATGGTTTATGTTTATGTTTTGTCATGGAATTTGAGCATTAACTTTAAACCTCACCCTCTACTCTAAAAAATATTTGTTACTACATGTATAATAAAGTAGTCATGATGGGAGGGAACACATTCCAGCAGATATGTTATTTTTGACACACTGTGTTGCATCAAAGAAGATTGTGTAATAAGGAGTTGCAAGAACTTATGGAAATTGAATTCAGTCATGAAAAGGTAACAAAAAAGTTTTCAGTTTTTGTCTTTTAACCATGTGTCTGAAAACGTGGTGGCAACTCACCCTAGCGTTACCCTTTACTCCATATACTGTTGTGCAATTCAAGTAATGAGGATTATGTAATTATGTAACGAGCTCAGACGGCTGCTGACTTGATTTTGGTGGTGATTTTGATCATCTGATCGACAGGTTGCGTGAGATCCTGATGATTGCCAGTTCCAAAATCAAGACCCCCATGATGAGCATCCCTGTCCTTGGCACCAAGAAAGCCCTGAAGAGGGTCAAGGTCCTTAAAAAGAAACTCAACAGAGTGTGCTTGGCTGAGGTACGGCAAAAAACACTAAGGCAGTTTCTTTTAATCAACATGTCTCTAATCAAGACAGACGTTCCCAGATATCTCAAACACTTTTTCAAAATCAGCTTTATTTGTTAATTAAGGCATGACAAATATGTAAAATCAAAATGTAAAAATCATTTTCACAGCCAATTTCATGTTCCTGCTTCTCACGAAAAAAATTGGGGGGGGGGGGGGGCTTTTACTATAAGTTTCTTTTCACATTTTAAACATGGGTTTATGAGGATCTTTTAGGAAATTGGATCATATAAGATCATAAGAACCTATTGAGGCACACGTCAAGTAAACATAGTGAAATGCCACTGTTGTCTTGTTGCCGGGTTACAGGTCCTTCACAAGGTGGATGTGGTGGAGACGATGAGGTTTGAGGGCAAATGGGCCACCGTCAAGAACAGAGTGTTCAACGTCTCTTTCCACTTCCTGCCTCCAGAGCGCTACCAGCTGGACAAGATGCTTACACCGCAACAGATCCTGCACTACATAGAGAACAAGTAGGGTTGCCACCTGCCTGTCAGTCAATAGTGGTGCTTCATTTTTCCTGTCTGTTGAGGGGTGTGGAGATGGATTTTTAATGAATTACTGTCAATTAACTTTATTACTTCAATAGTATAACTTGTGTATGTTTTTTTTTGTACAGTTTGTATGTTAAACATATTAAAATACAATGATCCCCCGTCTATCGCGGTAGTTATATTCCACAACCCCCTGCGCTAGGTGAAAATCTGCGATATAGTTAGACCATATAGAAAGCATTCTATTTTATAGTTTAAGCCTTAAAATATTCTTCCCACATATTGTATTTACTGTATGTATTATTGAACTAATACTGCATTTTAATCAATATATGTTACACTATAATTGTCATAAATTATAATATTGTTCTGATGAACTTTCCTTTAGCATGCATATTGACAGCATGCATATATTAATAAAAATATAATGGGACCATGATGGGTAAACTGTGATATGGCATGTGATCACTGTATATGTACTTGTTTGTTTATTAATTCGGACATTGGGAGTAACACCTTGCCATATATTTGCCAAAGTATAAGTATTCAAATCAGTTATCACAAGATTTTTTTTTTTTTTTTCAGGTTTTTCAAACTGTTGTTAGAAGCCATCAGGAAGCTGAATGCCAAGTTAGCCTCTATAAACCCCATTGAGACTCGCAAGGCCACACAAAAGGATATGGCGGAGGAGAGAGAAACCTCTGGTGCAGCCCAGGTACTTTTCAGGATGAGATGGTTTTATTGGGCAGCTGTGGTGTAATGGTTAGGGAGGTGGTCTTGGGATTAGAGAGTCGCAGGTTCGAATCCCACCTTACCCATGGTTGAGATGCCCTTGAGCAAGGCATCTAACCCCACACTGCCCCAGGAACTGCAACTGAAACCCTGTAAATAACTGTAAATTGCTCTGGATAAGAGTGTCAGCTAAGTAAAATGAGCTTGAAATGTATTGTATATGTTAATGTATTATAATTTTTAAATAAATATTCATGTATTTTGTTTTGTAATAAGATGTGCTAAAGTGTACTTTTGGTATATTTTTAGATTCTTTAGCAGTATGTGATCACATGCTACTCAGGGACTTTTTCCACAAGTACTAAGAGTAATGGTGCTCTTAAAATAAAGTTCTGCCTTAATTGCAGGAGGATGGCGAGGCAAACGCCGAGGAAGAGATGAGGATCGTTGATGATGAAGCAGATGAAGGAGATGCTGACGCGTCAGACGCCAAGAGGAAAGAGAGACAGGAAGAAGAGGTCCTGAGAAAAGCAGCCTTATTATTAATGTGTAGAACATTGCTTTTGTTGTCCTAAAAGTCTGAAGTATATAGGTACTACTCGGAAAATTAGAATGTCATGTAAAAGTTGTTTTGTTCAGGCAATCCAACATAAAAGGTGAACCCAATACATTTTATAGATTCATTACATGCAAAGTGAGATATCTCAAGCTTTTTGTTGTTGTAATTTTGCTGATTATGATTTACAGCGTATTAAAACCTCAAACCCAAAATCTCAGAAAATGAGAATACTGTGAAAATCTTCAGTATTGTAGGCTCAATACACTAATCAAGTAAGTAATGCAAAAGTGTCCTGAGCCTTGAAACATTTCATCTTTAAAGTTGAGTTACAACTGAAATGCATGCACTTTTTCAGGATATTCTAATTTTCCGAGTAATACCTGTATATACACACCTATAGAGCTTTCATTGCGTCATGTTTGAAGTGTTGTAAGGAACTTTGCATTTTCTGGCCTTTGTGTGTTTGTGTACCCATAGTAATGCGCATTCCTTTCTAAACCCTGGTTGCTTTGTTGCAGGTGGATTATGATAGTGAAGAGGGCAATGAGGCAGATGAGGGAGAGGACCTGGCAGAAGACAGGGCCCCCGAAGAGGAAGCTGGCGAGTCTCCGCCCCCAGACGGCGCCGAGTCGCTGCCCACAGAGGCCCCCGAGGTGCCCGTGGCAGCGGAGAGCGAGGATCTGATGCGGGTGAATGCAGTGCTGGCCATCAGCAAGGCCATAGAGAGCTACAGATACGACACCGTGAATGGGCTCTGGTGTGAGGTGGGTGCTGATAGTGCAGGCAATTCATACCATTGTTTACTTATGATCAGGCCTGGAATTTCATAATTTTAGGGGCAAGGCCACTTTACCATTTGTGTTGTCAATTTTGTGGAAGGGCATCAAGGCCACTGTGAGCTTCTGGCATATTTTTTTCAAGGGCGCGAGGCCAAATTGCCATGGCCCTCATGGCCCTGGTGAAATTCCTGCCCTGCTTATGATGCTACATGATGATTTATGTTCTACAGTTAGCCTGGCCTATGCAAGTTGTCCTTAGATGCCATGCGCTTTGTGCAGAAGTGCAAAGTATTTTGTATGGCTGTAGTTTCTGCAGGTGTAATTTGGCTTTGGATTAGAGTCTTTTAATGATGACATTTACCTGAAAAGTATATAGTGAATAAGGTATTTATAATGGGTATTGATCAAGAGGTCTTTTTGAAACAAGTAGTAGGCTTGCCTTATGAACACGAACAACAGCACACATGGTACTGATAAAAACTCCCTTTATTGCTAACTGGATGTGTTTTCAAAAACATCATGCAGGTATTTATGCAGATCTCTTTTATGACCTGTAAGCTACAAAATCATACCTGAAAAAATGATATGAAAATGCATACTGTTGCTTTAAGCTTTTTCTTAAGATGGAAACATTAAGGCAAAATAAAAAAACAATATGTAAAAGCATAAAAGATAAAAAAAAGTGTGAAATTAGGACAAGGCAAATAAAAACAAAGAATAATATGTAAAGACATAAAAGAAAGTAATTATAAATGTTTAAAAGAATAAAAGTAAAATAAGTGTAAGGTAAAAATATCACATTATTACATGGCTCCTTAGAATGCTGTTGAACGTCCCATTAACTTTGAATGGGCCACTCCAGTGTTCGGAGATCAAACATTTTTGTATAATGACCTCTGAAAAAGTATAATGACCGCTGTCAATGGCAACAGGTTTGGTGCTTCTTTCATATCACTCCGCAAGCAGTCCGTTCACTCATCATAATGGATTATAAACAATAAGCTGCAACGGGTTATTTAGCAGCTGGACACATTACTACGGAACACTTATACTTTCTGTTTCCCTGATGAACTATTTTTAGCAGTGGAAGCCATTAAGCGGCAATATTACCTTGTCAGAAGTTTCTAACTCTCTAATATTGTTTTTGCCAAGTAGCGGTATAACATGCAGGACCGCAGAAGATTATCTTTTACTTAATTACTCATTAATTATTAGTAACTAAGGTCAATGTGTTTAAGGTGCTCTAAAGATATGCTGTGTCCGCTAAGGAGATACTGTCTTCTGTTTCCTAGGCAACCATTGTCCTTCCTGTCAGTAATGTGCACTTTGACCTGACATCGCTGGTCGTGGCTCAGGCACAGAATGCCGTCATCATGGAGACCAAAGGCATCACACGCTGCTTACTCAACGAGGTTACCACGAAGGATGGTGCTAAAGAGATGGTCCTCAACACTGAGGGCATTAACATGCAAGAAATCTTCAAGCATGGTGATGTGAGTGTCACACATTAATACAAATAATGCTACACAAACAAATGCCACACTTAACACAATGCAAGATACTTGAAACTAAACAGGCTTGTCTGCAACACATCACTGGCCTTTTGTATACAATTAACAGCAGTATAACAGCTTGCATGCTTAAAATCAAGTGTGATCTTCCACAAGATAAAAAAAAAAGATAGATGTAATGCTATTCATATTCTTTACAATTCAAGCTTGTGATCTGTTAACATTGAGGAATGATTTACTGTGTTTATACTTCCCTTTGTTTTGTGTAGATTCTTGACTTGAATAGGCTGTACTCAAATGAAGTACATGCCATGGCCAACACCTATGGCATTGAAGTGGCCTTGCGTGTGATTGAAAAGGAGATCAAAGACGTGTTTGCTGTCTACGGTATGTGGCATTTTGACCCACTCTACACTCTCACTCGAAGGAATTCTATGTTCAACAGTTGTTCATGGTGAAAATCACATGTAAAATGATAAATGGACTGCATTTATATAGTGTTTTTCCACTCCAAAGCACCCAAAGCACTGTACAGATAATGCCACTCATTCACACACTCACACATGCAGTGCCTCACATTCACCTATTCACTCGCATTTAATTAAATTAGCCTCTCCAACTGCTTGTCTCTTGAGAGCATTCAATGAAATTTGCTATCTCTAAGTAAATACTGAAATTCTATCTATTCAAGTCCCTGGGACAGAGCTGAGCTGCATGTTGTGACCTTTATCCATGAAAAACAGCTGAACCTCTTGTTTTCCTCTCAGGTATTGAGGTGGACCCCAGACATCTATCCCTGGTGGCTGACTACATGTGTTTCGAAGGCGTTTACAAGCCCCTGAACCGATTCGGCATCAGGTCAAACTCTTCTCCCTTGCAACAGATGACCTTTGAGACGAGCTACAAGTTCCTCAAGGACGCCACCATGTTGGGTATGACAGGCTGTAGCTGTTTGCCGTGTTCATGACAGCAATTTGATTTGAAATCATGCTCTTGGCAAATCTAGGCCAAGGAAATATCAAGCTATATATTTATGCTGTCAAAATAAACTGCATTTAACTCACCCGCACAGACAGGAGCCCTTGGGCTTTGTCAGCGATTACTGTGCAAGTGATCAAGCGTTCTCTTTTCTTTTTTTTTGTCAGGCTCCTATGATCAGCTGCGATCTCCCTCTGCTTGCATCGTGGTCGGGAAAGTCGTCAAGGGAGGAACAGGGCTCTTTGATTTGAAGCAACCACTGCAGTAGTGCTTCATGCCATGTTCAATCATCTTGACAGGCAGCGAAATGCTTTGAGGAAGCATGTCGCTGTTAGTCTTGCACATGGTATAGAATGTGAGAAGAACCTTCTGTTCTATTTGTACAATTTCTATTTCAGTTATGGCAATGTATGAAATATGTGTGAAATAAATATTTTCAACTGTCCCCACTTATGTGTTTTGTCTGTGTTTCATAACTACATGCATGAATTATGAAAAACAAATGCCAAAACAGTTTTGTACATACGTTTCTCTGTTTGACATCAACTACATGGTAAGATGAAGAGATCTTTTTTTCATGATAATTACACACAGTAAGCTGATTTGGTGGCCAATAGCAAGTGAAATGTTATTTTATTCAAGAAATTTAACCAAGTTCATAATAAATATGGCTGCACTTGGCTTATCAAAGAAAAAAAACGAGTTGGGTAACATAACGCAGATCTAGATTTTTTTAGACATTAGAAAATGTGGACCACAGAATGGTATCTTATTTGGGCACAGTATTTTCCTTTTAAGAAATACTTTTAATTTGGCGGTAGCTGGTACCGGAAGTTGATTACTGTTCGGCGCTTGTTTCGAATACAAGTACATTTACAAGTGAACGTCTGCCTTCATTTTTCTTTTCTGTTATCAGTATGGTTCAGGAGTTTCATGTGTTGAGGTGTTTTGCCTGTGAAACATTCCAGGTTCAACAGGTAAAGTCGTACTAATGCAATACAGCGGACATTTCGGCAGCAAACAGTTTATCACCAGCTAGTAGCTAGTCAGACTGAAAGATTAGCAGGTTTGTGGTAGTTCTGGCGAGAGAATGTTATTCAACTACTAGCGTATTAGAACAAATCCATCATCTTGTTGACTGAGACTGAATCCGTTTATGACCTATGAGCTTCCCGGCTTATCTTTTTTCTCACTGTATGACAGGTTAAAAAGGCAAAAAAATGGAACTGCAAGATGTGTGGGGAGAAGCAGTCTGTTAACAAGGTGAGACCAGTGTTGGGAAACTTTAGAACATGTTTGCTATCATTTTGTATGTCTTCTCTGAATACCAGCAAACAGAGGATACGCAATTAGTTGACTGAACAGCACTGTATACAACTTACTGACTTTATGTAGCGTCTCGTACCTCCCAATCTAGTGATTTGTATTCAAGGCATAAAGGCAAACAGTCAAACAAATGGGTCGTGCTACTATACATTGTGAAGGTTTAAATTGTTATTTATGTAAAGGTTTAACCATTGCTAAATGCTGTCACAGGAATATGGACGTGGCACTGGGGCGGATTGCAGACGCCATGTCCAGAAACTCAATGGCCTAAGAGGACAGCTGCTGGAGGAAGAGAATGAGAGTGCCTGGTCGCGATGGTAACCAGTGTGCCACTGTAACCAGCATATCTGTCATATGTGCCAGTTGTTTCATTAACCTGATGCAGACATCAACAAAGTAATCTTCCCATGCCCACTATTTACCCAGCTTCTGGATGTCATCTTCAGTGTATTTGCATTGGTGGCATGTTGCTTTGTCTAGAGTGCCTTGCATTTGTTGTTCACGTTGACCATGTCATTGACATAAACTGGGCTTGTTTTACTTACTTTACATGGTTATATTGTTAACTTTATTTTCAAGGGAGGAAGAGGAAGTGCCCGAGTTCAACCATGAGGACGAGACCCTCTTCTGCAAACCCCAGCAGGTGTGTAGTGTAACAGATTGCTCATAAGGAATCATTTTAATTTGTATTTAGCAATTTCAGTACTCACTGAGACATATGTGATACTTGACATTTTGATTTTAAATGTAACACATTAAGCAAGCAATGACAACCATTTTAATGACATCTGCACCAATGACTGTATAATATATACAGTCTCTGGTCTGCACAGTTATCAGAATCTACCCCATTTAGGGACTTAGTGGGCAGGTCATGAGTGTTCAAAGCCAACAAGCTCGTATCCCAAAGTCATATGATATAATTTTTTTTATGAACACCTTGCTTTTGCCTAAAGAACACCAGTCTCTGCATTAAGGGTCACTCCTAAGTAGTACTTAAGTATCAAAAGAACTTGGTTTCTTGTCAGGTTGAAAGCAGTACTTTTTTTCCTTGTTGTTTTCAGAGTGTTGGGGAAAGTCGTTGGAGCAAATACGTCGAAACAGCGGTACCTCTTGGAGGTGATGAGGAAGAGGAAGATAACTTTTATACAGAGAGTAAGCGGTTTTCCAGTGAGAGGAATGTCAGGTCAGTTAAACAAGACACCATCCTTCTTCTTGGTTTTGGATGCCAATATTACAGATTTTTTTTGTGGTAGAAGTCTGCATATTTATCTTCATTTTTAGAGGGATGTGAGCTTGGTTTAATTCTTTTGACAAGATTTTTAATATAAAAAAAGGGTATGTAGTAAAGGTGTATTGGCAATTTTTCTGTTTTGAAACAGAAAAAGGAAGAGGGGTGGAAGAGGCAGGTCTGGTGTTGGTGGATATGGTGACCCTGAGGAAGAGGAGGATCAGGGACAGGAGACTGGCTCTTGGAGACATGACAGAGGCCCCTTGAAGGTAAAACATGCGTATTTACACTCAGCGTATGTACGAGAATGCACTGAAATTCCACTGGCTTGTTTTTGCACTTCAATTATGAGCACTGGTTTGTCCCTTTTTACAATCATATAGCATTTAATTTGGACAATATTCATCATTTAGACATAAGTAACAATGTTGTCAAAAATAGGAAATGGGACAGCCCAGATTCATCTGTTTGTCCAAACCATATATATATATATATATATATATATATAATGTTTTAATAAAGATATGTCATCGAGAAAGGAAGTTAACCTTATTGTGTAATTCATCATGGGGGAATTGTCATTACCTATAACTTTACTGCTACAGCGAAGAGCTGACACGAGACCAGTACACCCTGCTGTCACGAGGGAGGATTGTACATTTTCCACCCCTTCCTCCCACTCAAATACTCTGACACCCTCTGCTGCCAGCCAAGCCCCACCCAGCGGACACCCTTCCAGAAACTTCCATGCTTACCAGCACAGACCCAGTCTGTCCTCAGAGTCCAGTGCCAGTAGACCAACTGGCCCAGCCACCCGTAAACCTCTCATAGACACACCCATCAACAAAGGGACAGACGTGTCCTCTTCTCACCCAGTACCCAAAGTGGGCCAGCCTGAGAGTAAGTCCTCTAAGTGGGCCAAGTTTCTAACCGTACCCTCTACGGAGGACCAGGAGGAGAGGGAGGAGGATGATGGAGCTGCCCACTGCAGTGACCCCGATGAGGGCTCAGACGCACCGTGGTCTGAAGCTTATCTTAATCCAGCCCCAGCCAACTTCAGGGCTCAACATGAAAAGACCTCCTGTTCCAGTGGCCAGTTTGGGGCTGTGCCAAGTCTGTCAAAGGCCTCTGGTGTGGCAGATAAAGTGAATTCTGCAGCTGCTTGCTTCGGATTTGTAAGTGCTGCCAATCAGATGCCAAGCCCCACTTTCACTGCTCAACCTATTGGCCAGGAAAGGCCTGTCCATCAACAGCCTCAGCCTTTTAAAAGACCTTGCCCTGGCCTTGCTGGGACCTCACTTTTTCAAACTGATGAAGACTTTGATATCACCTTTTAATCATCTTCTGATTATCTTCTACTGCTTGTCTTTGTAGATTATCATCTATAAAATGTTTTTCTGTATAGTTGTATAGTCTGTATAGATCCTTGTAAATAGCATGTCAACAATAAAATAAACGTGTAAAACTTCATAGGATGCAGTTTCCTTATTGAATGAAATACAGGATTAACAGTAATATTAGAATAAATTACAGCGTAAACATTCATTAGAATTTTGCAGAACAGTTTTATTTTGGACAAGGCAGAAACTCCATGTTAATAAGGTAACAGAGGACACCAATGATAACCTAATTTTCATTCAATATAAGAAAGCATAGACATGAATCCATTCTTTTTTGACTGACAATAGAAACAGTGGGTCGAATTTTCTTTTCATAAACAAACCCATAACAAGAGTATCATTCCTTTCGTACAAACAAGTACATCGACTACCTCTTTGCTAACATCCGATTGGTAAAATATATTTTCTTTTGTATTGGCAGTGAGTAAAACTGTATAAATTCCAATAAATGTAATTTATATGAATAACCTGCACACCCAATAATGTTAATAACATGTAGTACTCAATCAATGACAACCGTCACAGATAGAAGAATATATCTTCGTTTAAAATCCTATGAAAGCAAAAGCAGTGACATTTGTATCAAAGTTAATGATTGCTTCTTTTGCCTGAGTTGCTCATATTGCCAGGAATATGAAAGGAAATGGCTACACGGAAAGGGAAGGCAGAGTTGGTAAGAGAAGTTGAATGATGCTCATGGCCAAGGGGAGACTGGGCAGTTAGTTAGGTGTGACCATGGTCCTTTTGTCTTGCTGTGCCCCGCGCCGCTGGGACGTCTGCCTCTACTTCTGCTGGCCCTTGGAGTACTGGATGGTGTCCAGGGCCGACCCGATGTCGAAGTTCTTGGTGGTGAGCAGCCTGGTCAGCCAGCCGCCGTCATCTGTGAAGCCCATGGACAGCATCTGGGAGAGGGACTCCACCAGCCGCGGGTCTGCATCTGCATGGAGACACAGCGGTATGTCATTCCATTACTATTTACTACAGAACTAACTTCCACACAAGCACTTTCATCTACAACGTTTCAGTCATAGACCCTCACCAGGTTGCTACACGGGTTAAAGGTCAATCACCGAAGTGCAAATAAATCTTGCTTGCGGAGTGGGCAGTGTGTGGGAGTTTTTATTTTCCTAAGTTAGACTGCAGTCATCTGCAATGCACCAGTCTTCTTTAGAGGTGTGAAAAAGTTAATTTTCTCTTTGATTATTATAACAAAATGCATTGTTTCAAAGTGCCACTGCCTTTATGATGCACGAAAAGAGAAAAGTGTCTGCACACTGGTGTCAGTCCAGATCTGCCTGATGAAGACCCTGGTGGGTCGAAATAGTGCCATTTTGAATGAAATACAACTTTTTAGAATCTACACACGCTGTTCTCTTTTTGTTCAGAGCATTTATTGTCCTACGGCTGACCTCACCGAGTTGGGATGTGGACACATTTACACTTTTGTACTGCCCGAATGTTGGACAGGGAACTTGTAGCCCAAAACAGTTACAGGTCAATTGTGCTAATAGATGGTCCACAATCACATGAACACACAGTAGGAATTTCAGGCAGTGTGCACTGTCTTTAGTAGTTATCCCACAGCATTTAACAACTAGCCATGCAATATCTAATTAACTAGCCGTGCACTTAGTAATTATTGTGTTTATAGATGTGTGTGTAGTGGTGGGTGTTTAATTACAATGCTGTTTGTGTGTCTCTGGCTGTGTTAGTATGCTTAATCAGACATGCCTTGGGGCAGGTGCGGGTAGAGGGCAGCCTCACGGAGACCTGTTGGCCCCTGGGAGGAGGAGGAGCTGGTGCTGAGAGGCCGCGGTTCCTCTCCCAACCCTTCCTCCATCTCCTCGTCCAGCCGGAGGGACTGAAGCTCCCCGGTTGATGGGTCCACCTCTTTGGAGCTCAGGTGGGTCCACTCCTCGTCGCTGCCCATGTCCTTTTGAACCTGCAGGGGGGGGGGATGTCAAGAGTTTGGTGTTCAAAAACTTTGCCTTTTTAATGGGGCATTTAAAAGATTTTTTTCTTTAAAGAAAAACGTTGCACAAAATTAATTCTAAGTCAAGAAGCAGAAAGAAGGATGGCGAAATGGCAGTTTTTAAATTCTTTGAATACAGGAAAGTGTTTCTACTCAAATTACAAAAATGAATAGCCACTCTAATTATAGCCAAGGAAGTCTTTAATGCCTTTGTACTCCGCGTTCAATGAGCTGCAGATGAACGGATATGACTCCTCCACATGGTCGAATCCCAGCATTTTAGCGCTGCAGTCACGATTGGGTGTATGCCCAGTTGAGGCTTTTGTGTTTTGAGTGTGTGCATGGTTCAGGGTATCATGTGCCTGGAGTGTGTTACAGTTTTGTTTAAAAAAAAAATCTGGTGTATGAGGTTCCATGACGTCTGGATGAATTTGATAACTGTACTAGAGGCCCTGACATCAGCAGTGTACAGTTCTCATCCAGGCTGGAAAAGCACAAGCAAGAGAAGTCACCATGCTGGGTTGAGTGATTTATTGATTTATTGATCGTTGGGCAGCTGTGGCGTAGTGGTTAGGGAGTTGGTCTTGCAATCGGAAGGTTGCCAGTTCGAATCCTGCCTTACCCATGGTTGAGATGCCCTTGAGCAAGGCAACCCCACACTGCTCCCGGGACTGTAACTGAAACCCTGTAAATATCTGTAAGTCGCTCTGGATAAGAGCGTCAGCTAAATGTAATGTAATTGATGGGAGAAATAGACTGACTGATGGACTGACTGTCACATTTGTACTTGAACAAGCCTTGTCTTGAGCTTATTGTATTTATTTAATCATTCACTATGCTATGGACTGTATTAGATTAACGTGAAGCTGAACTGAAGAGAGCTGAGCTACCTTTAACCCTTCGCTGGCACTGCTCGCGCTGCTGTGGCTGCCCGGATCCCCTCCGGTGCCCCTGGCCGCCAGCTTCCCACTGGCGCCCGAGCTGCAGTCGCTCTGGTTGCTGGGTGGACCCCCAGACGCTGGCGGTGTGGGGTTCACTTTGGCCCTTCTCCCCTCGTGCTCCACGTCAATGTCAACATCTATACCTGCAAAGAATACAGAAACAGTTGGCTCTCGTGCAGACAGAGCTAATATTAGAGTGACACAGCAGCTGGTACATGAGAAAAAGCAGCATGCTGTAATGTAGGGCTGGGTATTGCCAACAACCTCACGATACAATACGTGTCACGATACAGGGGTCACGATACGATACGTATCGCAATACATGTGTATCCCAATACATGACCTTCAAGGCAATACATATCCCAATATTTTACATTACTTTACATGCATTTTTAAAGAAACCAGTCATATCTATACCCAAATGATATTTTTATTATGCTGGATAGCAAAAATGCCAGACTGCAGTGCAGTTACAATGTAATGCTGCCTTTGAACTCATAAACAGTGGCAATAACAACAACATTTTAAAACACTTCTCTCAGCTGTAAATGTAGGACAAAGAAATGTAAAAAGGAGTGACAATAAATAAATATGAATGATGAATAAATGTGAAATATCGATACTGACCCCTCCGTAACGATAAATGTATTGTGAAGAGGCCCGCAACGATGTATTGCCATATCGATATTTTGAACACACCACTAATATAATATAATGTGTTACTATTACAGAGTTGAATGTATATTAGATGGTTCACATTTTACAGTGTAGATTATCATTCATTCAGGTCATGGTAGTCGAAGGAGCTAAGTTGTAAGCAATTGGCCTCCCGGAGTTTAAACTTAAACAGTTGCTTGCAATGTATCTCCTTTGATGGTTTACATTCTTTATTGTATTCATTAATACCTAAATCTGCTTAATACTTGTTTAGAACTGAGCTCCTTCACAGGGTAGGTGAAGGGGTGGGGTGTGTATTGTCAGTATGTTACAAGCAGTAGCCTGGTGGGTAGAATGGCATGAGCAGTATGCTGCAGAACCGGCTCTGGTCACTTACCCAGGGGACTCAGCATAGCTGCAACTCCCTCTCCGATGCTCTTCAAGTACTCCACGTTAGCCTGGGCTGCACTGGAGGCACCTTCATCGTGAGAAAAGAAGGCGGCACACATGAAAGCTAGTACCTGGTTTTGAATTATTTAGGAGGCGCAATGTATTTTTTATGGCGGCTATGCACTTGTAAGATTCAGGCCTTGATGGCTTTGACATAACGGCGAGACACTTGTGAGGCAGTAGCGGACACTTTACCTGCCTCAGTGGGCTCCTCTGCGGCCGCCTCGTGGCCTTGCTGAGAAGGAGACCCTGAGCCACATTTGCCCTGCTGGTTCTGGTTCTGGGCCTGGGCCTGGGCCTGGGCCTGAACTCCAGCCCACATGCAGTGCCTCATTTTGCGCATCCACTTCCCACGAGGGAACCACTGTGCGTTACAAAGACAGAGAGGCAGACGTGGATTAAAATGTAAGAGTATGCGTCAGCAACTAATTTGCCTCAGCACTTGCAGAGTGGCATTTATCAAACAGGCTCTACAGCCTTCACTCGAGAACCACTTGCTAATATGAGTCAGATTAACATTGTGGTCTAAATACATTTACATAATCTCTCATCACATTAGGGTATAATAAATTAATCACGTCCAAAGATTAATCTGTCGATATTGATCATTTACCGACACGAGTAGAGAAAAGCTTTTCTCCATCCAGTGTGGAAAATGTTCAGTTGTTGCTGGGTCACTTTTGGCTTTTACACAAGAACGGCCCCCGCTAATCCAGCCATTCATCGATTATGAGGGGAACAAAGAGCAACTGTTGTGTGAGCCTCACCTCGAACATGTTGTTCAGAGGATGCCAGATGGGCAGCAGGGCGTGCTCCTTGTGCAGCCCTTTGGCCTGGCAGGAGGAGCACAGGTCGTAGTCGGGGCAGACAGTGCACTTGAAGCGGGTCCCGGCCACCGGACCCTCGCAGCCGTCACAGGTCACCCGAGGGTGCACCATGGGAGGGTGGTGAGGGCCGCCGTGGGGGGGTCCCAGAGGCATGTGGGGGGGCCCAGGAGGACCCATGTGAGGGGGGCCGGGGGGCATGTGGGGGGGTCCCGGGGGAGGGGGGAAAGGAAACCCTGGAAAGCCATGCGGAGGAAACTCGCGGTCCTTCTTGTGTTCTTTCTTCTCTGGGGGAGGCAAATAGAAACCAAAAGGTCAACACTCACAGACTTGTACAGGTCAGCAGTTGTTAGAATAAAAGTAAAGTTGTTAGAATAAATGTGAATGAAAGTAAATGTGACCCGATCTCGCAAAATTAATCTGTAGTCACAAATTCTACTTTTAAGGTACAGGCCAATTTTGGTAGAAAATATCAAAATTGTATTTATTTTTCTTTTATGAAACAAAAGGTGTTAACGAAAACATCTCCCCACTTTTCATGGTCAGGATAACTTTGTTAAGGTTAATAATTACCTATCTGAAGTTTAATTGCACCACTGAAATATTACCAAAATATCCAAAATAAATGTGATTTTCTCATGATGTGAAATTTAAAAAGATGGTGGGATGTCATCACTGGTGCCACTGGTACCAAAATCTCAATTTTGAACTTTAAGTCACTGACTTATTTTGTCAGATCTGGTCACAAATTATGACACCATGTTATAAAGCCAGGCCACATGAGATCAGATTAAATCATGCCATACAAAGCACTGTCTGTGAACCTAATCTAGAACGCTCACCCTTGATGAAGAGACGGAAAGTGCCCTCCTTCACTCCTGCTAGTCCCATCATGAGTTCATCATCAGAGGAAAAAGCAATCATGTCTCCATCCTCATCTGGTAAAGAAAAATACACAGCACACATACATTCAATACACAGTCACTATTTTGATCGCCTTACATTTGATATTCATAACTGACCTTATATTTAAACTCCATCATGTTTATTTGCGCCTCTAAGGGAGACTTATGACCATGCTGGACCAAGTCATTCCCTTGTATGACGGTTTGCGCATGCGCGCGAGAAGTTAACGCGCATTAACAATACTGTCTTCATTTCATTTTAAAACACAGTGAATCAGGCTTGTAGATCTAATTTATTGAGCATTCATTTAGACACCACTAACACGAAACGAGGCAGGCCCGTGTTATGATGTCAGTGGTCATCGATTAGCCGACACTTCCGCAACTTCAAGCCTCGGCCAAGCAGCTCTGACTCATAATGTAAACAAGAACTTGTCACGACAGAAACACGACAACAACAAAACAAAACTTTGTCCTTTGATAAACTAAGGGCTCCGTTGAAAACTATAAGCTGTCATTTAAAGCGTTCACCAATAATCATCCGCCCATTATCCAGGAGTTCACGCCGGTAACATTTTATTTGACTGCGTCATCATATCCCGTGACAAACTAAATTCTTTTGCCAGGGTCGAAATATGTGACCGAAGCACAAATCCACTCGTGAACGACATCAACTATGTCTCTAAGTTATTCTGCAAATGATTTCAACACAAGTACATGCCATGCAGTTTGCCAATTCAGCAAGTAACCCACAATTTTAAGTCTTCGTGTTTCGGTAGGCCAATGCAAGAGAGATGGATGTGTCGCTTACCTTTGTAGAACATTTGAAATGGGGCATTGCGGAGATTGCTGAAAACATCGACAACCTTGCCTTTCAAATACTCAAAACTTGAAGACACATCCTGGTCAATGGCAAAGCGTCGAATCTCCTTATGACTGTCCTCTTTGCCCAACAAGTAGGCTTTCACGGTCAACGACATAGTCGCGTTTTGGTGATCTTCAAATGCTGGCCGAAATCTGGTTTGGCGCAGTCTTTTGCCTTCGTTGGTACGTTGCTCCGCAGCTGTGTTTGCGTGGATTGGTAATCCGGGTTTGGACCCTTAAACGGCAGCCACAGTGTTTTTATAGTCGTGACGCCACTCCTACTCCATAGTCATAGCAATAAGCGTCTTTTGACAGAGGGGGAAGTCCACTGGCTGGCTGGACACGCCTAGCCGTGCTATTGTACTGTAGTCTTCATACACGGCACCAAGTCGCACCAGGCAAACTGTAAACATTGGGGTGGGGCGTAATAAAGGAGACTGAGCAGGGAAGTGACACAGCAGTTTCCACGCAGGGGCTTTCCCTCCATTCGCACATATTTTTTTGAAGTTCCACGCTGTAGTCTATTTGTTAATCAAGGCCAAATCATAGCCTAATTTCTAACAACACCACAAATTTATTTAGTGCATGCGCGGTAGCGTTCTGCAGTAGTAGGACCAACTGTAACCCAAGCGAATCTTTAAAATGAGGATGGCACCCTCTTAGAGGTAGTCAACCTGATATGGATACGTGAGAAAATAGGCGGAACATCGCATCATCAATAATATAAAATGTTTCTCAACTGTAGCAAGTTCAGTGCGCCATTACAGTGGTATCACAATTGACATTTAATTTTGCGAATTTCTGGAGCTGGACTAGACAGCTGTCTTTCTGCTGTTCAGGCATCATCAGGCATTATCCGTATTTGGCGCTACGCTCCCCCGCGACTTTCTCAAATGTCTGTCAAGTAGGCCTATTCTACGTGCGAAATAATTAAAGGTTTGGCAGCATCAGGTTTTCCATCTCTGCTCTGAGCAAAGGTGATTACCAAGACATCTGAGCGCTTTAGACAAGTTAAGGTTGCAAGACTCAGGTGGTGGCAAATGTATAAAACATGATTTCTAAAGTCTTTAAATCTCTAAATCGACCTCACTGTAACGCTATCATGAACCTGCAATGATAACATCTTGACGTGGAGTAAATGATGGGCTACTGCTAGCTGATGTAACCAGTAACAAAACGCGAAGTCATTCTCTGTGGGAAACTGTCACCTGATTGTGAGTCATGGTAATCATGCGGTCTTTGAATTGTTTGTATTGCATGTCAGCCTACATCTCAAGTGGCTTCTCCTGTGTTCTCGATAGTTCTCGACGATGTTAGAACTTGTTAGAAGTGAAATAAAGCGCTTGAACTATGAATGCGTCATTGCGCCCCATGTGGAAACGAAACTCTGAAAATAGTCATATTTTGTGTAACATATGACCGCATTCTTTCGGACAAGACGTAACTTGCGGTTAAGTATTTTCTCGGGTCTGTTTTGGTGTTGAGTTGATGTAGCTAATGTTGACGTGCCTGGTTTGTGTTAAGTTACTGTCTTTTGTCTGTGCTTTTGATTTTTTTGCAACTCTAGACGTAACCCATAATAACCTATGGTGACACTGGTGTCACACGACATTTAATTAAGGGTGTAGCATTTTTTCATGTAAATTGTTATATTTTTATCCCATGATGTCCATGTGTGACCCAACATCTTGGTGGGTCATGTGATTTTTTTTGTGTCCAAAGCATCACTTGGTGGTGGTAGGACAATCCATGTGCTAGAACTAGCTTATTTTTAAAAGTGTCTTTTTTGTAGCCAAAGATAAAATTTAAGGCATTTAACAATGATAATGAAATCACAAGACATCCCTTTGTATATATACGGTGTTGGAATCACTTTTATTAAAGAATTTGATATCAAAAAGTTAGATAAATATAATGGTACCATATACGTCACATCAGGCTTTTAACCTTAAGATCGTCATGAAAAGCATGATGTGACACATATGTAACAATAAGAAAAAATATGATATGCTCTTTTCATTTAGCGGATTTAATGATATTCAATTAATATATTTTTTGTATTAGGTTGAAAACATATGGAAACGAATATCATTAAAACATCATGTTATTGTCATGTAATATTAACAGAATTACTAATAAAATGCATAAGGAAGAAGTTTTCAACCATCCATAAATAAAATAAACAATAAAATCAGCCATAATTAAATGTTAGTTCGTTAGTTTCTGTGGTATGGATAAGAAGAAGTGATTCAGTGTTAAAGGAGAACTTTGGTGTAAAATGAAAATTGGCATGTTAAAACATCATACCGAGTTGGTATGTGTACTGAGGAGCGAAATTGATTTAGCCTGTTGCATTCAGAGTTTAACTGTTTTTTATCGTTTGTCCCAGAAGGCTAACAATGGAAGTGGTAGGTGCCCTTAGACGAAGCATGACGACTACGCTATTTTTAAACCATTAAAACAGCTCGAAGAAACTCCACACTCCATCGGTAGTACAACAAAGGCCCTGACATTAAAAACGAGGCACTGAGAACTTTGTAAGTGTACACAACATTTATTAATAAAACAGTTTTGACAAGGGAGTACCTTGCTGTAGTTTCTCGTTGCCGCCATGATGAAAGTCCGCACAAGTCGATTGACGAACACGAACCAGCAGGAAGAATAGGAGGAGAGGTAGTACAATTGACTTGTTTGGACTTTCATCATGGCAGCGACGAGAAACAACTGCAAACTACTGCATGTAAGAACAGTTTTTTAAATACACATTGTGTGCATTTATAATATTCTCAGTGCTTTGTTTTGAATGCCAGAGCCTTTGTTGTACTACCGATGGAGTGTGGAGTTTCTTCGAACTGTTTTAATGGTTTAAAAATAGCGTAGTCGTCATGCTTCGTCTAAGGGCACCTACCACTTCCATTGTTAGCCTTCTGGGACAAACGATAAAAAATAGCTAAAGCCTGAATGCAACAGGCTAAATCAATTTTGCTCCTCAGTACACATACCAACTCGGTATGATGTTTTAACATGCCAATTTTTATTTTACACCGATGTTCTCCTTTAAGGATGCACTGGCAATCATCCAGGGAGATGACATTGACTTTGAGGGATGTGAAGGTCGCTGAGATGAAGACCCTGAAGACCCTGATTACACTTCAGGAAAAAAGATATGGATAACAATGAGTCAAGTGAGTGGTGATTCAGAATGAAGTGAATCAGCTCATCACAAGAGAAATGCTTGAATTACAGAAGGAGCAAACCAATTTGTATAGTGTACAACAATCTGAACATCATATTAACACCACTGTTTAGGAGCTGGAAATATCTCGCCTCTACCTGCGCATGGGGTTTTGCAAGTTGCCTTGAAATCGTGCTTTACTTGGAAAATGACATGACTGGGAAAATGACATTCTTCATTTGCAAATAAATCAGACTGATGGCCTTTTTTGTTTGGAAACAAATAACTGCCTTTTTATTTGCATTAACAAAAAGTTCTAATTTGTTTAAACCACTGCTTCGGACAAATGTGACGTAGTGGCTGACAACATGTCACGCAACAGTTTTCAGACCCTACTGACATCTCCACACTTCACTGACAACACTGATTTGTCAAACAGGCAAGAACAGGATAAGTGCTGGATCCGACCATGGCTTGATATGTTTCATAAACAATACTTAGAGATCACCCCAAAGGGGCACAGCTTCATTAATGAGCAAATGGTGTCTTTTAGAGGAACTCGCAGCCCAATAAGGCAGTGTATGAAGGGGAAGCCCCATCCTTGGGGGACTGAAAATTTGGGCTTGCTGCACTTTGTTTGGAATCCTCTGTGATTTTGACCTCTATGCAGGTGGCACTGAAAAAAAACAGTAATTTGGCATGGAAGGTGACATTGTGGTCAAGTTGTGTGAAACTCTCCCACCAAACCAGAACTACAAAGTAGACAGCTTATTTTCTTGAGCACCACTGGTACTTGAGCTTCTCCAGTGACAGATATACTTTGCAGGAACACTTCACCATAATCACTTGGCTGGTTGTCAGCTTTAAGATAAGAAAAGTCTTGCCAAGAGAGGCAGAGGATCTTTTGATGTCGTGGTGGAGAAAGAGGAACGCACGGCCTTTGTCTGATGGTATGAGAGCAAATCTGTTACCTTGATGTCATCCGAATGTGCAGCTGTACCTCAAAACAAAGCTCAATGCTGGAGTAAATCAGACAAGGCATTTGTGGAAGTTAACATTTTTAATATATATATATATTTTTTTTCCATACATTGTGGAAGAGTAGAGCACATGCATGGGGGGTATAGACCTCGTTGATGCATGTGTTGCAGGGTACAAGTACCACAGTGGAGTTTCATTTGTCCAAAGCAGTGGTTTAAACAAATTATAACTTTTCATCAGTCTGATTTACAAGATACAAGATACAATATATTTTATTGTCATGTGTACATGAATTCTAGAATTTGCACATTCTAGAATTCATGTGCAATGAAAAACTTCCCTGCTCAGAAAGTCCCAAAAAAAGTAAAAGTAAAAAGGCAAAAGTAAAAGTAAGGGAAAAAAAAATATATATATATATATATATTAAAAACTTTGGAAGCTGCATTTAAAAAAAAGGCAGGTTGGAGAAATGATATGATTAGTGAAAGCGGGTTCCTTCCTATGGTGGTTTGGAGTTCAACAGCCTGATGGACTGAGGAAAGAAGCTGTCCCTCAGCCGACTGGTGTGGGCGCGTATGGACCTGTATCTGCGGGCAGATGGTAGTAGGGTGAAGTGTGTGTAGCTGGGATGGTGTGGATCCATTATTATTTGTTTGGCCTTCCTTATACACCGTTGATTGTAAAGATCCTGGATGTTGGGCAGTACAGATTTGATTACCCGTTGAGCAGATCTGATGACTCGCTGGAGGGCGATTTATTTGCAAATGAGGAATAAATTTACCACAAACGCCACATGTGCCAAAAATAATAACTTTGTCACTGGTGGGTGCTATTCAGGAGAAAATGCCAGAATTGTGTTTTTTGTGGTCTGTTTCGTGTCCCCCATAATTCCCCTTACACAGGGAACTGGGTCTGGGTTTTTATGGTTTAAGAGGAAGGGATAACACAAGGAACTGACAGGAATAGAGGACTACAGGCTCCATAAATTCAGGTTTTGGCTTCAAGAATCTGTACTGTGTTCAAACAACCGTAAAAAAAAGAAAGGGGGGAAAAAAAAACATAAAACCTGTCTGTCATCCATCCTTTTGACCTATACTCCAAGCCTTCCAGCAAGCTTGAATTTCCGGCTTCTCTACAGTTATTTAATAAGTTGTTGCATCATAAGGCCTACTCCTTCGGAAATCCCAAATCTATTTCTTTGAAGTTTTGTAGGCTGCCATAGCACTTAATAAGCAGGTCAGTAAATATATTATGGCTACCTGAAATAGTAGCCTACAAAGTTCACAATGCAACGACCATGAATTTCTTAAAAATGTCTTCACCACTAGATGGCAGTATCTGTATGTACGTTCGCTGGGCTGCTGAGTATCCGCAGATCTTTAAAAATAAGATGGCATGTACGTGTATTGTGTGTGGCTTCTCTAAAAAATGAAAGTCTCCCTCGAGAGAGGAAGAAAATGCTGAACATTGAACCCTGTCAGAAAACATTGCCATAGCCCTAACCCTTGAAGCATTTTTAGTGATATTTCTTTAAGCAAATTGAAAACCACACACTGAAAAGCCATCACTGACTAAAGAAACAGTATTTCAGATGTGTAAGGGACTTCAGGAAAGCATCTCAAAAGTGTTTGAGATCTCCATGGTATGTATCCAAGAGGAAATTAGACCTGTCGATGAGCATACATTTGCTCATCAGTCTCTTTCATTGTCAGATTTTCCATTGTTTTCAACTTCATTTAAAAACGCCTGCTGTATATCATGCATGCAACTTCCAGGTGATTGAAAGGCATGTTCAAAAAACAGTCAGAAATAATTTGCACACCATAAAGTTTAATAGTTACCTTTTGAGCTGTGTGGCTCCTTCTCATACTTCTAAACATTGTAAACTATTCAAGTCCTAAATGGGAGGTCTATGGTGTGTCCAACATTTCTGACATTTTTTTGAAGATACACTTTTGTTTGGATTCTGCAGCCACCTAAAATAGGCTAGCATTTGCGTGGTGTCACACTGCATGTTAGGTGATTAAATGGTCATGAATCTTACTATTTTAATGTGTGGGGACACCAGAAAAGCATGGTTGCATGGTTGTGTCATGCAGTTCAATACAGACATTGCCACAGCTGTTTTTTATCACCCATTTGAGACTGACCATATCCATACACCACACAGCTTGGGCTTTGGACAAGGGCACAACTGAAAGCAAAAATAGGAGCTTGACAAGTTGTATCATATATGGGAGTGCGGTGTTTGCAGTTCATGCCATTTAATGAAGTGAAACAACCTGTTGGAAGGCTAAATATTGCAGGTGTTTGGGGGTTCCAAAAGGTTGTGCCATATTATTAGGGACATTTTATTGAATTGCGACTTGAGACTTTTTTGATTGACAGTTCAAACCCGAGAGGACACACTAAATCAAGAATAAAAGAAAAAACGAACTGGAATCAGGCCCAGGTGTGCTGGTGCGTGTGCTTGGTGACGAGTGGATGCCGGGATGAAATAGCCCCATGTGCTTCACATCCGACCGGATGGCGGAGCATCTGCACCGCGGCTCGACAAGGCAACGCTTTGAATGAGTGGAATATGAAAATGAGCCCTGGGCTGCTGGCTCACACATTTCCACCGCCCACTCACAACGAATACATGCCTCTCTCTTTAAGCAGTTCCTCACTCGCTGACTACCCCAAGAGAAGGGAAAAAGCACCTCCAGCCCCCTCCTCCTCTGGTTACCCCTTCCACTTACCTCCTCCTAACAGTCTGTGCGCGAATGAGAGCCGCGATCTCCGCGCAATAACAAACACAGTGCTCCTGCCTTCCTGCGCCTGGCGTGAAGCACTCGCTCCTGCTCGCACCGTGAACGACCGCCGCGTAACAGCCACTAGCCCCGCGTTCGGCTCGGACATGATCCCGGTGATCCGGAGATGAGGCTCAGAAATGGCACCTTCCTAACGGTCTTATTGTTTGGACTATGCGGACTTATATCGCTGTCCTGGTACACCGCATTCAGCAATTCCAAAGGTAAGGTATCCTCACCACGGGGGTACGGGGCGGGGGCACGGTGATATATCCATTGGGCTTATCTGTAGTATATTTGCGTCTGGTGAATATGATGGGTTCATATTATCCCGATGGCACGTTGTCGTTGGTTTCCCTTGATTTGTGCTGACTGTGATAATATCCATAGAATTACAGAACTGATAAAGCACTGACTGGCTCGGTGTCTGAGTCCACCTTTGTCGTGTAAGTCTTTTGAATCAGCGATACGGGAGTCTCTGCAGCCAACTCCTGCAACCAGGCCTTTACACTATTTCTTTATGATAAATTCAAAATCTTTTGTACGACCTATCTCCGTGTTAATTTCAAAGTAAATGGGAATATTGTTTACACTGGCGAAACGCAACTGAATATTACCACTGCACCCAAAGAAACCCAAACAAATAAACAATTAGAATTTAAGACATCCCCCAGATCTGTTTTAAATTATACGGTCTGTGGCATACTATAGGGATTTCAGTCCACATGTCAGTGCTACGGCATGCATCCCTGTTTCTTTCTATTATTCTCGAGGTACCTAACGCCAAAGGACTAGTCTGGCTTGGGTAAAGTCCGTATACAGCTAGAAAGATGCGATTTTGTGACTGTTTTTTGTGATTATGCGTGAATGATGTTTGTAAAATAAATCTGCATTTTCCCTGTCCAAGTGCTGCATCTGACATTACAGTTGCATGCTCCATGTCACTTCAATAAAATATTTTATTCTTTGAACTCCTGGAGTCAGTTATCAAGTCTCGCCAAGCGTGAGCTGCAAACACCATCACGGTCATTTGCAGGAGAAATTGTGCCAAAGTTTCGGCATCCTCTAAAGTTTTTGGTTTTCATATCTGCTTGATAGACTCTTTGCATATGCTATACACATGCTAAGTTGCGTTTTATCATCTTCTGTGAACTAACCTTCACACCAGTAGCGCTGTAGGCGGTGGATCTTAAGGTGTAAAACGTTAGCTTGTGGAAGGGAAAGATAAGGGAGAATCCATTAGACTATTTGCTGACACAGACCGACCTGTGCGGCTGGTGATCATAATGGTTTGAACTAACAACTGAGACGATTGTCGCCTCTGTAAGTCACTCTTAACACGGGCCAGCTAAGGCATCGCGCTGCTAAGGTGCAGAATAGACCTTCATGTGCATTCACGGTCACCGATGCGTAATAACACATTACTTACGGTCTATCATAGTCATTGGTTATTACCTTACCTTATTTTTGTAAGGAAAATTATTTGGTTGCATACAATTTCTAATGCACATATATCTAATTTATTTGTTGAAATAACTCCATGGCTTATTTCCATGTCCAGCACTTTATTTTAAAACCATTTTTGAAGCAACCATGTATAGAAGATGGCAGGTTGTCTGGTTGAGAGTACCTGGTCAAGTTTCCAGGTTCATTTTCACTTCAGGAATTTGTGTCTTCAGTATCATCAATTTACCAACATGTGGAGAAGAGTGTGTATAAGACCTATTCCAAGACCTATTTCTATGCTCAAGGGTTTCACTCAGTCATCCACAGTCACTTTACTTTTAGTCAGGTATGATTTTGCATGCTCACCAGAATGCACTTCACCTTATTGAGATTCGTGCCCTCTCTTACAGTGGCTATCTCACGGTTTCTCTTTACATATATCAAGTCAGCGTTACTTTGGCAGCGAATCATCATCATCATCATCATCCTCATCCTCATCCTCCTGTTCATCTTCATCTCTATCATCACCGTAATCTCCCTGCACTCAATCCCATAATCTCTGAATATCCTTGACATGCTAGCCCACATCTACAGCTCCTTCTCTCGGCCATGCAGCAGACTGCTTGCTGCTGGCGTGGTTGTGTTGCTCTGCTCAACAGTCAGTCTGTCTGCTAGAGATGCGAATGAATGAGAACGGGAGAGAGAGAGGAAGCGAGAGAACGAGTGGGAGCGTACACAGATAGTTGAAAGCATGCTGGGTTTGATTAATTCAGTCTGGCTAATGGTTTAACATGAAGCCCGGGCCACAGGGGACTGCTATTCCTATGGGCTAGAGACTGACTCAATAAACCGCTGAAAGAAGAGACAGGATCTGAGTGACCGGTTTCTTTAGTCACTTGCTTCACTCTACTCCACAGACTGTCTGAGGCTTTAGGGTCCTTAGATGGGTATTTGTATCCATGTACACGATATCACTCACCAGCACTTAAAAAACATTAAAAGTGCTCAGTTATTTGAAAACAATGTCTTGGAATGAAAAGCGGATAAGCCAGTAACCAGAATTGTCTGGAGAATGACCATTTAAAGGCCCCTCAGCCATTTGAAACAGTCTTTGTTTGTTTTTTTAAGTACTGCACTAAAAACCAGCATCTCCCAAACTGCTACTGCTTCACGGAGGATTAGAGCTTGTCATTATTACAACTCGACAGCGATCAGTACCCCCAGGCGTTCCGTGTTGTGTGTTTTTGTTGTGTTAGTCATTGCAGCAGACAGAAAACAAAACATCATGTCCTTGAAGCTGCTTCTGCATAGTCCTCGCCAACAGAAGTGTGTACACAGACATGAGTAATTTTAAACGTGAACTCTGCGATGCTGCCAAAAGGTTGTTGATATTTGATTTAGCAGCCAGTGACATTATACCTTCCCCCCCCCCCCCCCCCCCCCCCCCCCCCCTTCCAGAAAGCGATACGTTGATTTGCTGGAATGGTGCTCAGGATAATTACAAGCACCACCAGTCCTCTGCACATGGTGTTCGAGGCCATGCATGCATAGTTAGTTAGTGATGGCTGAGTGAAGATGCAAGGTGGTGACTGTGGCTGACTAAAGAAACAGGAATGTCGCTGACCTGTCAGAGCATGTCTGTGGATATTCTGTGTGTGTGTGTGACTCTGTGTCTGTCAGAGCATGTCTGTGGATATTCTGTGTGTGTGTGTGTGACTCTGTGTCTGTCAGAGCATGTCTGTGGATATTCTGTGTGTGTGTGTGACTCTGTGTCTGTGAGAGCGTGCGTGCGTACATGTGTGTGCCTTGTATCTATGTTGTATCTATCCACGCTGTTTGGATTTTGTGTTTATCCAAGCTGGGAAAGAGTGCCGCTTTTGCTTCCAGTGTTTCAAATGTGATTAGATGTACTGAGAAAGGGCCTCTGTGCTCTCTGGACGATGGCAGAGTGTTTCAAAAGTTACACGCAGAATGGAAAGGCAGGCCCAGTAATGAAAGCCAATTCAATTTGATGCAATCAAACACGCCACAGAGTGTATGCATTGTGCCATTTCCAATTAGGGCCAGGCATTTTGTTCACTTTAAAGTCTGTGATGGATAGGGCTGTGTTTTTAATGTGTTTGCAATGGGGTTGTTGGGGGGGGGGTCTTTTCTGTTGTAGTCCTCAGAGAGACAGAGAGAGAGAGAAGGGGGAAGAGAGAGAGAAAGGTCTAGGTTGAGTAATTGTTCTCTTTCCCATGTTTTTTTTGTCCCTGCGTTCCTGTGGGAGAGCAGAGAGCAGGGGCAGGTATCGCATGCCCTGATCCCCTTGAGCCAAAGCGGATATACACAGACCACTGTGTTTGTGTGTGTGTGTGTGGAGGGTCTATGAAATGAGTGTGTCTATCTGAAAAGATATACCCTAGTCTTCATGCTCACATTGATGGAAACCATAAGATAACAGGAGTAACTAGAGTTGTGTGTGTGTGTGTGTGTACATAAGAGGGCATTATCTCTGAACATCCCTTGAGTGTCAGTAATACACAGAAACTTAATAGTTAAGTGCTTTGTGTGTGAGAGAATTTGTGTCAGTGTGCTTGTGTGTACTTACACAAAAACGAAAGAGAGAGTCTTGAAAATAGTAGGCCTCAGTTCAGATCAATTGTCTGAAAACACTGACAGGTCTATCTGAAGAAAACCTCGAAGAAAACATTAAAGACCAGTCTTTGTCTGCAGAACATAGAGCCATCTTTAATTGAAAAATAAATTTGTGTCGTAGACTGTAGTTAAATGTATTCAAATGCTATGTTTTTCATGCCCATTTATGTTTTCCATTAATCCAATTTGTCATGTTAGGCTCTGTGCTTGACGGTGATTCCTTTTGAAGACAGGCGACAAAAAAGCATAATGGTTTCAGATGAATGCAGGACTGTCGGGAATCCTGAGCGTCGGGCAGCATGAATAAAACACCAACGTGTCGCCTGAGGCGCATTGTCTGGAGGCGCAGAGAGAGAGAGAGAGAGAGAGAGAGAGAGAGAGAGAGAGAGAGAGAGAGAGAGAGAGAGAAGCGAGCAGATGAGAACGAAAGTTCCCGTGCCGGTAAAAAATTAACGCGCCGGCCGAGCGTGTCCAACCCGGCTAATGAGGAGGTCAGCTCTCACCTGGCTCGAACCGGCTGCGTTGCCTAGGTGACGCAAGTGGCTCTCTGCGGAACGGGCGAGTCAGTGTTCTCTCTCTCCCACCTGCGAGGAGTCTGACTGCAACATAAAGGGACGAAGACCGGCTTGCCTCGGCTCTTGTGTACACGTAAACACTTAATGCGTGTTTTTTTTATGGAATGCTTACCTGAATTGTAGCAATTACTCCATTTTAACAGGAAAAAAATGATTTTCTTTTTTGCTTCATTGCAATTAAGCCTGAGGAAATAGGTCTGTATTCCCATCAGAAGACGATAACACAATGCTCCATGCTTTGTCACCTAGTTTTATTGACGCTCGTTTACTGAAATAGCGTTTCACTACATCATGTGGGCCATAACATGAGTGCGCCGGTGGGGATGCTTTATTTCACTAATAAATTAAGAGGTAATGATCCCAGCAACTTTTCATTAATGATGGTCCTGAGCAGCTAATGCGTCTAAGCCGGCGTTTGGCTGGCTCCCACTTCGCACTTTAATTTCATACCTCTGGCTTGAAATTTACAAATGAGATTCTGTGTTGTTTCAGCTTTGTTATCCTCTATCCGTTCTACATTAAGCCACACATCCCTGATGCAGGTGTAACAGCCAATCCACCAGAGGTGGAAAAGTAAGAGCCCCTGCCGTGTTTTTGTTGTAGTCATATAATCATCAAGCCAGTCAAACCTGCTGATTTTAAATGCCACTCACCTTTAACTTTTCAGCCAGGTAGATAAGCCATTTAGTGAAACACATGTGTTTGGGTGCACAAGTTAAACCTATATGGTGCAGATGCTGGTGGTATATGGACTTGTGCACTCTCTGAAGCTGGAAGTTCTCCACCTCTCCACATAAACTTGTGTTCCTTACATGGGTGGTTCTTAGTCCCCTGGCTCAGAGTCTCATATAAAACCTGGGCTTATCTGAATTTGGTTCATTCACCATGTAGTATATTCACACTGTCCTGCTTACTCGCAAAAAAATGCCCTTGTAGTCAGTAAAATCAAGGCAGTCGTTAAATTTGTCTGTGCAGTGGCATATATAGATTTTTTTGGTTGATGGAATGTGCATAAATAAATTGTCGATTGTGCATAAATTACATAGAGTGTTGCATTCTGCAGTATAACACACAGCTATGCCTAACCGAACTGAAACCGATTCAGCCAAGTCTAATTGAAGTTGAACATGTGTATAATTTACTTGCATGCACAGTCACTGAATATTAACATGGTTATTAATGATTATGCTCTGGCTGTTAATGTATCCAGATCTCAGTTGGTGGAGCATAGTCCCTACCACAATGCCAATGTTACTTAGGCATCACTCACTATCTCACAAAAGCCATGCAGGTATTTTTCTCTAAATTGATTTGGGTGAATTATCAACTGCAAAATGTTGAAGTGTAGTTGAAATGCTTGATATCTAATCGTTTCCTTTCCTTCCTGTCTGTCTTCTCCAGAAGAGCACAGGAATCGGTGTGCTGTGACCTTTTCGAAACATGCTTGACTTTAGTTCCTCTGCTTACACAGTGAAGGAGTGACACTGGGGGGGTGGGAGCGGTGTGTGTGTTTTCAGATGCCTGAGCGTGTGTGTGGCTGTTGTCATGGCGGCTGTGGTCTTAAACATATGGCCCAAAGCAGGAGCTGGGGCAGAGTGCAGAAAATTGTTTTAATTTCCCTCGTTAGCGGCTGGAACGCTTGTGGGTCTGACCTCACCTCATCTTCTCTCGCCTCGACCTCGTCAAACCTTGCGTAGCACCAGGAGCTCTGCGGAACTCTTGTTATCTTAACTTCCTGACCTTGATTTCCCCGCAGAGGTCGGGATTAACGTGCACCGCAAATCCAAACACAGAAAAACACCATTGTGTACATATGAAACTCAACGCAGGCCCAGGGAGCGAGTCTGGAAGCGGGAGTCTCCCTGCTGCCTAAGCGCTGAACAAATAACCAGTTTTGTGGAGTGCTCGAATAATATTTTCGACCATCTTTATTATTATTCTTTCACACCTTCGGCTTTCTGCCCTCTGTGAATAGATGTTCTCTCCGTGTGTGTTTTGTTTGCCGTTCGTTCTCTACCTGTATTGATTTCCGAGCGCCCAAGAGTGAATGGGTATTTTAATGTGTACCGCCTCATTTCGGCCATCATTTCTTGCGGTGGTGGAAGAGAGACACACACACGCGGCTAATTCTGTCTCCCGGGGAGACGTAAAGTAATTACTCCCGACTCAGGCCAGCGCGTGTTCTCAGGTGTCCAGAGGTGGCGGCGCGCCAAGTCCTCTGGTAACGATGGCGTCTTATGAATCATGCATCAACATCATCGTGCCACCATTAGAGTGTGTGTGTGTGTATGTGTGCGCTCCGGACACTGGCCAGTGTCACACTGTCACCACAGTGCTGTGCAAACATTGGTCTAACACCGCTTCACTCTCACAAAGCTGGTCGAAATGAAACTGATACTGAGGGAGAAAGAACAGGTGCTTCGACTTTGTCACACTGACGTGGTGTTGGTGACCGATGAGAGCTCAGAGAAGACTGTGAAGAGGACATGAAGGGGAATGTGGCTGTGTGAAAGAGTGCTTGGCAGTGAAGGAGGCAGAATCTCTTACCCGTTTCTCTATCCTCTTTTTTCCCACTTTTGTTCTGCATTCAGTGTCTGCAGTGACAAATTCCGCCAAGGTATTTCTCTCTTTTTTATTTGCATCCAAGGCCTTACTCTTCAGGATTGAGGCTGAAGCTGCTGGAATCTGTGTGCGTGTGTGTGTATGTGTGTGCGTGTTTGTGTGTATGTGTGTGCGTGTGTGTATGTATGTGCCGGTGTAACTCGACTGGCCTGAAAGAATGTGGTAAATTATTCAGCAACAGAGCGTCTCACTGGCTGGTCCAGAACACTCGAGGTGCGGCAGACACCGTAGCACTGCAGAGCTGAGCGAGGAGAGCAGACAGAGACAGACAGACAAACAGAGTGAATGCAACAGAACAAAAGAGGTATACAGAGATGGAGAAACAAGTCTGTAGAGGAGGGAGAGATTCCAGCCAGGACACAACACGTTTGCCAAGCCTCTGTCATCACTTTATCTCACCTGTGCACATCTGTTGTTGACCTTCCATCAGCTCCCTATTGCATCCACCACTCAGCATCGGAGCATCTCATTGGCTGGGCCAAAAACACTTGAGATGCAGCAGAGAGCGTAGAGTGGAGCAGCTGGGCCAGGCAGACAGGCGCACAGATGGACACACAGACAGGAGAATGGGCTGATGGGAAGTGTGTGTGTGTGTGTGTGTGTGTGTGTGTTTTGGAAAATGGGGGTTAGGGCTTATTGCCTTTTTTGACAAACTAGGTACAGTGGCAGGGGTGTAGCCAGAAATCATAAAATGGGTGTGCCCTAGTCAAAAGCAAATAGGTTATTTTTAGTGCTAAAACAGTCAATCAAACGTAAAGAGCTTTCTGATTGGGTTTGGGATTGACAAGTGGTTACGCCTATGTACCGTGGTGAGGGTACATGGGTTGCTGGAGTTGGCAGCAGAGCAGTTCCTAAGTTGTTGGGGAATGAAATAGTCTGTAATACATATTCATGTGAACACATAGTGGCCACTAATTTAAATGATAGCTAATGTGAGACAGCAGCCAGTAACCCAAAACAGACTCATACATAAACTAAAGCTTTTATACACAGTGTGGAGTGCATTAACACTGAGTATGTACCCCGACACAGTCAAGAAATCCTGAGCAAGCACACACAAGACGGGCAAAAGGTGTTCATAACTGTCCCACTCCTATGTAGCTTTCTTCCGGGACCACTTCCTGTCGGAACAACTCTCAACTTCCTACTCATTCCAAGCCGCACCTGCTTTGCAGCCCTCCACCGGTCATCTCTGCTCATGCCTTATTCCACTTGAGCTACTGCTACTTGGCACTTCGTTCTACAGCTCCAGTGCCTCTGCAGCTTGAGTGTGCCTCCTCACTTGTAAGTCGCTTTGGATAAAATTGACTCTGTGCGATGTACTGAATGGGAGTTGAGGTGTGGGTTATAAGTCAGTGCTGGACTTTGGCTCCATTTAGCTCTTTCCATTTGGTCATTCTGGGACAACCCACCGTCCACTTTGCCCCCCCACATCCTTCTTCCACCACCCCCTTTCTCCTTCCCCAGCTGAAAGTGAGAGCAGGGCTTTGGCCTGGGGGCAGGAGCCATCCTGTCTTTCCTAATTTAGCCACGCCGTCACCCGTCATCTGGCCCAGAGTTTTCGCTGTTAATTATGCAAGCTGGCGCTCTGCCAAGGGCTACATTATGCAACCACCCCCACCACTGCAACCCCTGCACCCCTCCACTCCCCCCCCCCCCCCCCCCCAATATCCAATAAACAGCAAACAGCCACGCAGACACGCTGCAAGCAGATTGAAAGCGTGCAGGTAGCCAGGTGGCGAGCATTGATAATTAATGGGGCTGCTGTCTTACCTTTGGTAATCCATACGGAGCAGGCATACAGCATGCACCCATGCAGGAGCACACAGCAACATGCTCACAAGGATGCAGGGACACACCACACACACACACACACACACATGCTCTGTCAATCACTAACCACACACACACTGTGTCAGCCTGTGTCTCATTCTCTCTCTCTCTCTCTCTGTCTCTCTCTCTCTCTCTCTCTGTCTCTCTCTCTCTCTCTGTCTCTCTCTGTCTCTGTCTCTCTCACTCTCACTTTCCCTGTCTCTCACACACTAACACAGACACAAACAGACACACACCACTCGAGAGACAGAAAAGGAGGGCGAGAGAGGGAGTGTGAGAGAGACAGAAGCCCAGGATTAGCATAACGTGTGTGAGAGATGAGTGATTAGGTAGGACTTTGGGGTCTGAAGTTGCTGCGTGGGGATTCTCTGAGCTGTGCAGTGATCAGGGGCTGCTGCTGATGCAGCTATTGTAGATCTCTCTCTTACTCTCTCTTCCTCCCTCTTCCTCCCTCTCTCTCTGTCTTTCCCTCTCTCTATTACTCTCTTCCTCTGACTCTCTCTCTCTCCCTCTCTCTTCATCCTCTCTCTAAACCCCTTCTTACTCTCTCTCTCTCTCTCTCTCTCTCTCTCTCTCTCACACACATTCTCTCTCTATCCCCCTCTGTCTCTATCTCTCTCTCTCTCTCCATTTCTCTCACTAAATCTCTCTATCCCCCCCCCTCTCTCTCTCTCTCTCTCACACACATTCTCTCTCTATCCCCCTCTGTCTCTCTCTCTCTCTCTCTCTCCATTTCTCTCACTAAATCTCTCTATCCCCCTCTCTCTCTCTCTCTCCATTTCTCTCACTAAATCTCTGTAACTCATACCTTATCTCTTCCTCTCACTATTCCACCTCTCTCAGTATTTCTACCATATCACTTCTTTTTCTCCTCTCTCTTACCACCCATCAGTTCACATACCCCCTCTCTCTCTCTCACACACACACACACGCGCACACACACACACACACACACACACACACACACACACACACACACACACACACACACACACACTCACACACACACACACACACACTCTCTGCTGTAAGCCTTGTCTGATGATGA